>JADFUC010000591.1:0-54597 GCA_019722365.1 Lithospermum erythrorhizon | reverse complement strand
TATTACGTATTGCTGTAGTTACTGATTGAGATTAAAGATGGTTAGAAATGTGATGAATAGCGTTGTTAATATCGGAACGTTAGGCCTTTGAAACTAGTGAATGAACTCTATCATTAAAATAGAAAGTTGCGAACTTAAGCTGGGAATAAGATTATAATGGGATTTTCCGTTGGGTTATTTTGGGAGTATAAATACGATTATATATAAGTAGAATGTTATATTACTAGTTGTATTTCTTAAGTACTAATTATACTAATGTTTGTTTCAGCGCTGACGGGAAAGCGTCCGTTGTTGTGATTGCGCCGGAGTTTATATAGTAACCGAAAGTATCTATCTCACGCGATTAACTATTTTGATTAATATCTGTGTATGTGTATATATGATTTTGTGTTGAATTATATGCTGATTATTCGCCGCTGTCGAAGGCCAAGGCAAGCCAGGTCTCATGAAATGCATGTGTGTTTTTGGTGAGCCAAGGAAGTCTTATTAGAAGAAGTTGTATGAGTTGACACGCTGTGCGCTGAATTGTGTTGTCCGGTAAATTGCTTCCGCACTTAGTTACCATTCGGTGATCGTCTGCATCTTGTTACGACCGTGATAGCTTATGCCCATCGGCATAAGTTTCTCCCTCGAGGTCGAGGCTGATTATATGCGCATTAGTTTTAGAACCGAATTATATCGAGTTGTAGGATTTAAGCGAGTTGTCGAGTAGCCAGTTGATGTAGTTGTCAGTTGTAGTATTGAGTTGCTGAACAGAGTATTGTTGAGTTGCTGAAAGCCATACTTATTCGAGTTGATTGTGGTTACTGAGTTGAGCCATTGCTGAAATATGTGTCATTTACTGGTGCAAGTCGAGATTGCTTGTCAAGTGGTTATCAAGTAATTTTTCTGAATTATACGTATGTTATCAAGGATTGCCATCATCTTAGAATGTTTTGCTAATAATGAATTTATAAACATTTAAAGATAATGAAATTGATAATGACTTTATATTAAGATATTAAGTTGAATAATATTATGTTCACTATCTATCGTATGCACATCGCTTACTGGTATACTATCAATGATTTGGAAAGCTTGATTTCTATTCTTTTGAGATATATAGTCACTGTTTCGCAAATGCCTTACACTTAGTCACTATGGGCGGCAATTTCATTAAGAAGCTGGATGTGGTGCTTTTCCATTTCCGAGATTGAAACAGTAAGCTCAGGCCTTGTGCCTAGGCGAATAAGGAAGGCAATGATCCCTCACAGTTTCTTTATTTTGTTAGGAATGTAGTTGCCCCTCTATATAGTTGTTATTTTTGAGAGATTTTGTCGTTGTAGGGATATATTTGAGACTCGAGTTATGTTGTATGTTGATTATCAAGTATGTGGTTAGAATACCACGATGGATTCTTCTTTTTCTAAAAAAAAATGTTTTGTTAGTTGTATATTGTTTTGTTGACTCGTTTCAAGACAAAGTTTCCTACAAAAATCGAGTCATCCATCGACAGACTCGTGTCCAGGACTCGTGACGCATTCTAACCTTGCGCGCACGGCCCGGGCGGGTCGTTATAATTTTGGTATCGAGCGTAGGTTTCATTCTTTAGTGTTCTAGCGTGGTTACGTGTCTATCCGGGGTTGTGTTCTTTGAGTTGTCCGGCTGGAAGTCTTTTTCGAGTCTAAGTCTTTCTTCTGCTTTTCAGAGACTGCCGAGGATGCCACCAGAGCGAGACGCCGTAGCGACCTGCCGCTGGACGTGCCCGCGGCAGACCGAGGGATACTAGAGGTGAAATGGAAAGGCCGACGGGCTTCTGCTGGAGTTGTAGGCGAGCTGAGCCTAAAGGCGTGAGCAACAGAGTTCCGTGTACACCTCACGCGCTCCGGGGCTTGACTTATTGCCGGGTGTGATGAGGTACTGGCTGAGAGGATTGGGACACGCTACAGTGGCGAACCAATGAGGCCGATGCTCGAGTAAGCTTTTTTGACCGCTTCCTCAAGCAGTATCCCCCCGGTTTCATGGAGCTGTCTACCCATTGATGCCAATGGTTTATTAGAGATTTAGAAAATCTATTTTTTGTAGCCCATGGCATTGGTGGTGAGCCGAGTCTGCCCGCCACTTCATGCACTGCTACTTTAGGGCCGTGATTGGTGGGTAACCTACTACTTCCATCCTCGACCGCTGTAGGGGAAGCTTATCAAGCACTGGAAAGCTTTGTAAAGCTGCTCGTAGAGAGAATTATTGTATTGAGTACCCACATGGCCGCTGGGAGAGGGATCTCGATTTGATGACCCAAGCATCGATCCGCTGAGGAGTACCTAAAGGTTTAGTGAGTCAGGTCGCCTGCCTAAACTGCAGACACCCAACTCCGAGAGTGTAGAATTCACAAGCATTCCATTTGGTTTGATATATGGGAGATCTGGGCCACCATATATCTTTGATGACTTTCACCAGCCTATGAGTTGAGTGAATGATGACAGAAAGTGTAGGGATGAATTAGCGGAGCCTCGAGGCTTAGGGTCGTAAGAGGGGGCACTGCTACGAGGTAGTCGCAGACCGCGGACCATCTAGTTCGAGAGGTTCCAGAGGACCTTTCAAATTTGACTCGCCTAAAATGTAGTCATTTCAAAGGCACCCGCTCGGCCCAAGTTATTCTCGGCAGCCTTTTTCTTTACCGGTATTGCCCGTCGACTGTGGATCTGCAGGGGTGTCACTGTGGTTCCGAAGCGTAGCCCGATGTTTTCAAGTAGGGTGTAGCCGGGCCACAGGAGTGTGATTTTCGTATAGATGATTTTGCTTCCGATGTTGGGCAGCCTAGACACATACAGACACCCCTTTATTCCGGAGTGGGCGAGCTAGTACATTGTCACTAAAGACGCCTCATGCAGGTACCCGGCAAGAGGAGGACGATTGGAGGCCGTGAGGTCGTATCGTGAGTCAGTACCTGTGGAGCATAATGGTAAGCAGCCTGTAGCCGGTAATGGGCAGAGGCGAGACACGCCGCCACCGCCAGAGGCATTGGACACTGGTGGTTGTGATGTGAACCTGTTGTTATTTTTGATACGTAGGCTGGGGTGGGTACTTTTTGACTCGAGCTACTCATTCTTTATTTTTCGGAGTTTTGTGGATGTTTTTACCTTATGTCGGGAGTATTTGGTTTGTTCCCCTTAATATTGTTACACCACTGTGGTGTCACTGAGGTTAGACATTTATATGTAGATTGTCCCTTAAGAGTGAGTAAATCAATTGTTAGTTGTGGATCTACTTCCGCTTGAATTGCAGATTTTGATCTTCATTCGAACGGACCTGGCTGTAAGACATCGTCAAAATTGATTCCGCCACCACAAGGAGATTATTTTTGCTGGGGTCCGGTAGACCCGATTTTGTGCTCGAGGAGATGTAAAGATTTTCCATCAAGTTTTATTTCGAATCGGAGGCCAGGAAGTTGGATGAGAAAGGTTGCGCTGGGTATCCGGGGTACGTGGGTTATCTGAGAGGTGAGAATGTGTTGTAGGATGCAAAATTCAGAAAGTATGCTCCATATCTCGAGGTGTTGTTTCGCTACCACCGGCAGTTGAAGCTGAGTTTCGTGGATTGAGGTAGTTCCCGGTACTACACCCATTTATATTGCGCCGCATAGAATGGCTCCAAACAGAGTCGAGAAGTAAGACCTGCATGCAGAACTACTGATAAGGTGGCTCATTGCATCAAGTGTTTCTCCAAAACTTCGCTTGTTTGTTAAAAGCAGATCTAATTGCCAGCATTTTGAACAGTTTAATTATCAAGAACCGCTATCCGCCGAGGATAATGATTTATTTTATCGAATGGTGGGCGCCAGAGTATTTTCGAAGATTGATTTTGAGACTGCACTACCGCTTGAGGATTATCAAGGAGGCGACATCTCAACCTTCGATCTGTAATGGGCACCATGAAGCCTACGGTAATGCCGCTTGGGGTTGACTAACGCACCGGGGCAAGCACCATGGATTTAATGAACCGGGTATTTGGGGAGTTCTTGGATAAATTTGTGATTGTGTTTATTGATGATATTCTGATCTACTCGAGTGATGCGAGGAGCACGGTAATTTCATGGATTGTGTGTTGGGAGACTTTGAGGCGGCACCACTTATATGCCAAGTTTAGCTAATATGAATTCTCGTCAGAGTACGCTTGGGCCATGCGATATCCAGCGGCGTATTTAAAAGGACCTCAAAAGCGTGGAGGCCATGAGGTAATCTTGTTTAATTTTGCACAGTAATACCGAGTAGGAGCTGCTCATTGGGTATTACAGAGGTTTACTGAGATTTCTGCTGCTGAGACTCCAAATGACTGTGTTGACCATGGCAGCTCCCTTCTATGCCTGGGATGAGGGATTGTGAAAGCAAGTTTCAAGGAGTCAAGGCGTTGACTACCGCACCGGTTTTAGCTACCATCCCGTCCCCAAGGTTTCGTGATCTACGTTTTATGCCGCACTGTGTTGTGGGCCAGGTCGATGCACGGAAGAGGATTTCTTATGCTTCTGACAACAGAACTACGTAGGAACTACCCCGACCCATGATCCGGAGTCATAAATGATTGGTGTTTTGGGTATCATTGCTGAGTAAGTATTACTTGTAAGTAAGATGTCTATTTTCACGATCAAAAGTCTGGTACTCACCGACTCGTAGACCCGACCTGGTGCAGGAGGTAGATGGAGTTTATCGCAATGACTATGATGCACGACTAATAACATCACCCGGGAAAGCGAAAAGTAGTAAAGCTGAGACGCCCGAATGAAGGGAAAGCGAAGGATCCAAAAGGCATTTAGTTGTTTCGAGTCGAGCCATATCAAAAGAATGGTGAAGTCGTTGGCTTATGAAGCGTTCGACTTAAATCCTCTTGACCGTATCTTGAGTCATAAAGCAGCCAGCACGGTGGTTACGTAAAATCGGGAAGTATCGACGGTAGGATTTTACGGTCGACGCAGAGCGGAGCTCTAAGGATGGACGGCAAAAGTTATGCGTACCGGATTCGGATGAGTCAAGAAAGAGATTCTTTCGAATAAAGCCTGGCACGCTTATAGTACGCATCCCGTAGCACAAAGATGTACAAGCGACTCGGTGTCGACGCTCAGCGCCGCCAATCTAAGAGAGAAATCGGCAGAGTTCGTGGCTAAATGTTTGATTTGGTTGCCGGGCGCGGAAAGCATGACATCCCGCAGGATTGCATCGACAGTTGTTTACGGTTGTCGATGTATGTCAGTTGTATTAACCGTAATCGCTTTTATACTCTCAAAATTTAATGTGATATTTCGCCTCTGCATTGCTACGAAAGCGCTGTTGTTTATGGAAGTTGTTTAAAGGGTCAAGTTGACGAGTCGCATTATCCTGCACATTTGTCTTTAGCCGCGTGGCGAGCGACATTTGCCTCGCACTGTTAATGAGCGATGTTTAGCTTATGTCGCACGGGCATAAGTTTCTCCCCGTGCCGAGGCTGATTACCGCGCCTAGCCGCTGAACCGGTTTATGCTCTAGCCGAAGGCGCTGATCGAGTTGAGTCAATTTCGAAGCTGGAATTACGCTTCGAGTCGTCAGCTGTTTGAAGTAAGGGCGCCGGCAGGCAACAGTGTCGCGATGAGTTCGCGGACTTATTTCAAAGGCACGCATTGCCGCTGTTTTCGGTGACGCATGGTATGGGGCTGTTGTTCATTACCAGTATGCCGCATGTTGGGCTTGATAGCCTAAGGAAATTATGATAACTGTAATGTCAGTATCGGGTATATTTTTACGACGCAACT
This sequence comes from Lithospermum erythrorhizon, assembly GCA_019722365.1. Taxonomy (NCBI): domain Eukaryota; kingdom Viridiplantae; phylum Streptophyta; class Magnoliopsida; order Boraginales; family Boraginaceae; genus Lithospermum; species Lithospermum erythrorhizon. Next base: position 48,839 of record JADFUC010000591.1, on the reverse strand, counting down.
TATCACGAGCTCAGATAATATTTTTTTCCGTTATAATGGCCCCTAATTACGTAAGATCAGCAAAATCTATCTACGTTATGCGAAATTAACTATTCTTATTTACCGCACGTGCGCTGGTTAATTTCTACTTTGAGATAAGTATCACTAAGCTCAAGAACTTACACCCTATTCGCTATGATGCATTTTATTTGCGCCAGTCATTGTGTGGCGACCGCTCATTGCCTCGTGTGATCGGATTGAGCGCTTAAAGCAGTAGACGGGCGGTCAGATCCTCACAAATTTTCTTGTTGTTTCGTCAGTAGCTGGCTGATGTTTATATCGTTGTTATTTTGAGATTTCGCATCAGATGCTATGGACTATTTGTGTACTTTGAAAGTTTGTTGTAAATATGGTTGTTTTAAGCAAGTATGTAAATACCACGATTTTGATTACTATTTTATAAACCGCTCTTTTTCGATGTATCTTGTTTATTGGTTTATTTAAGGACAAAGTGGAAAGTCTTTTCAAATCGAGTCATCCATCTATTTTGCCAATTTCAAAGATCCACTTCGACTATTCTAACCCTGTGGTAATGAATTCGACGGATCACAATTTTGCACGTAGCCTAGGTTTCATGTCTTTGTGGCGCCCCATGTGGTTACGTGCCTGTGCTCCATGCTGTCGAGGGGTTATTCATATTTGAGTTTTCTTGTCGGGTATTTAATCTTTCTTTCGCTTTTTCCTTCTGACCGCTGAGACGCCACCCAGGTGCATAATGGCAGCGAATTAACGCCACGCTGCAAGTATCATATATAGGATGAAAATATCTCTTCCACTATTACCAAATTCAAAGAAAAATCTGAAAATATCTCGCACAATATCCGATAGTAGCGAATTGTTGTAACCAACTATCTTCGACACTTGCTCCAACACTTCACATCGCTCACGCTTTGCCTATCAAACGTAATTGTCACCAATAAAACACTAACAAACTCCCCCTTTGGCTAATATTTTTTGTAGGCAAAACACATACTCCCCCTCAATTACATCTCTCCCTCTTTGCCTCAAAAAGTGAATCCATCATACGACAAAAGATGAATTTTTCAATTCATTATCTTCACAAAAGTTCTTAACACTAGTAGAACCTCCGGCCTGACTATTGGCTCCACACATGTCAAGTTCACCATCAACATTTATACTCTGGACAAAGACAACATTGGCTTCTTTTCCTTTCCATGAAGATCCCTCTTGATCCTCCACACTTTACGCTTAGCAACACAAGAATTCCCTCGATAATCGTTCTTGATTCTCCATTTCTTGTGTTGAGCTACACCAGAGTCCACCCTTTGACCATCCATTCCTTATGATGAACAAATTTAGAATTGGGAATATGAGGAATTGGACCTTGTTGATGAATGCTCCTCTTCCATGTAGCTTATAAAGAATACGGTCTTATGTGGCCTTCTTTCACAATGATGATACCATTTTTTCTTCGCTTACTCGAAGGCGCTTAACACGATCGACTAACTATTAGACCGTATGTTATAACACTTAAGTTTGATAGTTAGGATTCATAGCTGGGTACCGGAATAAACCTTTTGATTCTTTAACACCTTCTCCAAAGAACATATCCCAATAATTGTATGGTCATTCGAGATCACCCAGAAAGAATTCCCATTCAGCTAGAGGTTCCGCACTGAAGTATGGACGGATTTCATGGCTTCAATTCATCATGCAACTCTCAACCTTCTCATTTAACCCAGAGTTGACAATTAACATCTCATTATTCTCATCAAGAAGACGTTTATTTTTCTTCCCTTGTTTCCTATACAAGCCTGTCAAGTTGTTACAATGGATGAGCAACTTTTCGTACATCTCCACAAATTCTTCATAAGACATCTCTTCGCCGCCACTCTGACTCATCATGAGTGGGGGCGCATTTTTATGTTATACATCCTTCCATCTCACGCATAAATTACAAGGCTCTCACTTTGTATGTCGAGTGCCCGCTCTGATACCACTTGAAAGTGTAATCTGCTGTGAAATAGGAAATAAAAGATGGAACACACTGTTAGACCACCAGTTGATAACAGTTGGTATAACACTCCTCGGCTACCCAAATGTAATCCTAATTCATGCTGCTGGCATACGATGTCAATAACACTGACAACACGACAAGCGCTAATGGTATAAACAATGAAAGAAAAATACCACAAGACGGTAAATCAGCTTCAATGCAATCTCAGACCTCCTATGAGTTTGCCTAAATAAAGATCCACTATCATAATGAGAATTACAAATATGTCTTATCTCCCCTGAATCCGCCTATTCTACTCCTAATAAGATGTATAAGTCCGTGCCCCCTGACTTTGCTACACCTATCCTTTATAACACGCCATCATGCCTAGTACGTGTTTCTTACGTATTAAACAACTAAAAGCAAAGACTCCGTCGCAACGGCGTTGTTACAAATAACAAATAGATACCAAAGCGAGTTTTATAACAACTCCTGTACATCTTCACTTACAATAAAAGATAAAATCTCAAGCTCTTTTCCTCACAAAATAACGCTGAACTCTCTCGTTATTTTCGTAGCTCCAGTCCGCAAGGAGACTTTGCAGAAGTAGTATCAAATAAGCTTTTGTATGGAAATAATCGCCATAAACAAAAACCTTCATAATTGCTTTTGATACTTTCCTTGCCTCATAACCAATCAAATTCGCACTTTTACGCCGATACACTCCAAGACATTACCATATTATATGGACCAAAATATCTCTTCTAATTATTACATAATTCAAAGAAAATCTCGAAAATATTCAGACAATATTTCGATAAGAATAACCTGTCAGAACCAACTATCTTCTACACTTTGCTCCAACATTGGCCACTATTCACGCTGGGCTTATCAACAAAATTGCCACCAATAAAACACTAACAAATATAATGTTTCCTTATTTCGTAGTTCGCTAGTATTGTATAGCAAATATCTGTCTGTAAATTATAATAATGCACCATTGTGAATAATACACAATCATTTGTAGGGTGGATACATTTCCACACATCTAAGGCAAAACAGACAGTGCAAATATACTCCTGGTAGTCTTAGGTGCGTGGAATAATTCACCTCACAAATATTTTGTTGCCTCAATAATTATGGAGGATATTCCATACAGGTTGAAGAAGATAACAAAGATGTTTATAGCAAAGAATAACCTCCCATAGTCGAGGAGTTAGAAACCAACTTTGAGACCTTCGTAGTGTGTTATAGAGGCCGCGAAATAGTTTACTATACAACTTGCCAATGAGCAGTTTACATTAACATCTTCCAATACCACCGAGAAAGCTCCTCAATCTAAGTAAAGGTGAAGGCCCTCGCCAGATTTTAAATATTAGTATAGATTATTTACGTTGTAGAAGAAAACCAAATAATCAAGCATCCTAGTTGGTAGATTGTAGAATTTTTCAATGATGGTGAATTTGTTCGAATCCTGCAAGCAACAATTTTGTTGTATATTTTTATTTACTATAGCTTCAATTCTAGCTTTTTACATTTTTTCCTCTCAAATTAGCCTCTCATTTTATTTTTTCAAACTTTGTCCCTTTATTTTTATTCTGCTCGGCCCCTCGCATCTAAGCCGATAAAGAGTACCTGCATTACTCGACCGAGGTAATAATAATATATTATTTACCCATTCGTATATCTATATATGTCCACAAGCGCATCATTCTGCCAGATCCCTTAATTAAAATTTCACGCATCTCATGTTTTCCAAATGCAATACTTTGCATGTATTATTTTAGACTAAATTTCATTCCAGACCAACTACTTTCATCATTTTAATATAAGACCTAAACATTTCAATCTTCAAATAAAGACTAAGTGATTTTGGCACTTTAACTTTTAAAACATTTTTGGCACCTAAACTCCACTATAACAGGTAAACATAAGGGCAAAATGTACATTTTAAATATATTACACCCTTTACGTCATTTTTAAATAACAAACACTTAATGGGTCAATGTTTAATACATTAATCAATTTTAATTAATTAAAATCAAATAATCTCGATGAAGTCCGGAAGTCCGTACTCACCTCCCGACCGAGTTCGCTTCTGAAAACACCATCCCCAAACCAAACACCTATTTGCCTCCAAATTCAACCGATTTCACCGATTCCAGCTTAAAAAGCGGCAGAAAACCAACCAAATCGACAAATAACCACAAAAAACACTTCCTTTCCACCAAATTCAACCGATTTTATGCAGATTCCGGCTCAAAAAAATCAACAAATGGTTATTGGGTTTTGTCAATTCTACACCCACCCGCCTACCAACTTAAGAATTATCATGATTACAGCACCAAATAAAAACCTTTTATCGATATAAATCAATACCAAAATGTTCCCTGCTCCGCTAACGGCGGCGCGGCAAGCCAAGTCCGATTTAAGTCAAGGATTTCAGCCTCTTTGTTGGGCCTCCGCACTCGCCATTTTCTTCAAAAATAAATAAAATTAAGTTTATTATTGGTACAAATAATTGGGTTCAAGTTATTAAACAAGTTAAATTGGCTTTGCTGAAATTGGTTAAGATAGCTTTGGATGCCTCCTCAAGTAGGTTAGTTTAGGAAATTGCAAAACGGAATATTTATGTTTTTGGGATTGGATGGATGCTATTCCGGATTGAGCAAATACTGATTTTGAAGTGGGGACAGATGGGTCTTATTTTTTTGGGTCAAAGGGGGAGGCAACACTATACACACACCAACACAATAACACGCAGTAGGAGAAATGACTATTTTATCCTTTTACTAAAGTCGAATCATACAATTTAGACAATACAAGCGACTGTCATTGCTTATAACAAAACAAGCGAATTTTGTCGGGTGCTTAAACTACAACAATCAAACCTTTTGTGCTTCTTCTAAAACAAGTTTGCACTTACTACTAACAAAACAAAGTCGAATTGATTTCATGCTTCTATATCAACTACCTAAATAAGTTTTGCTCATGTTAAAACAAACATGCTATGCTATTCATTTGTTTGCTAAAAAGCATGCCATTAGATTGTTTGTTTTCATAACATTCTTATAAAAACTGAATTAAATAATTTGGGTTATTAGAAAAATGCAAATCAATTACATAAGAATGAATTTACAAATTAATTACATAAAAATGAATTATTACAAATTAATTACATAAAATTGAATTATTACAAATTAATTACATAAGAAGAATGCATTAAATAACTAATTAAATAATTAAATATAAGTATGCATTAAATTATTAATTACATAAAAATAAAATAAATAATTAATTACATAACAATGAATTAAATAATTAATTACATAAGAAGAAATTAAATAATTAATTACATAAGAATGAATTAAATAACATTTGCATCAAGAAACGCTGCTAAGTTCTCGCCAGAAGCCATATCTCCGCAACGGCGTGGTTCATCAGAATGCATGGAATAAAGCTTGATTCTTTCTCTATATTGAATTTCTAAACTCAGCCGATGCATCTCGTCCATTTTTCTAATACAACGCTTATCGAGGATAAAGATGACCATCGATCACGCCAGTCGCAATTAAAAATTTGACTAATTAAGATATACAATATGTAAACGTAAGTTGATTCATAATTTTATGTAGATAAGATCTTTACCAATATAAACTCCATAAAACCAAAGCCAGCTCATGCATGATCCTTCATCCAAGAGGCCGGAAGAAGAGTTGAATACACTGCCAAGAAATTTCATCACTTTCTCAAAAGCGGGACGTCATTCTAACCTGGCTTTCTTAGTTCTTTCGTCCCAAACCCGCTCGATTACTAAATTCTCACTTATGTCGGGAAATTGATCTTACCGATTTCATTAATCAAACGAGCAATTATTATGGATTAAAGGGATTATAAAAATTCAAACTATTGTTCTCGCATGATTTGATCAAGACCGACTCGATTTCACTCACACAATAAACGAGAGAAAGCAATGTAATTCATTTCATGTTACTTCACCAACTAAAAGTACTTTGTTCATAAGAAAAGAAGAATAGAAAATTTGCTTTAAAGAGAACAAGCACATAGCTAATTCGCTTGTTTCACTTCAAGCACGCTCATAATTAGCTTTTTCACGCTCTCCCAACACACCTATTTTGTTAATTTTGTTGTTAATATTTCTAAATTAAGTTAATCTTTTCTCAAATTGTTAATTATTAATATTTTATTATTAATATTTGTTAAATTATTGTTGTTAAATTGAAATTATATGTTAAATGTTCGTTTCTAATTCGATTATTATAATACTAGCGACTGAATCAATGAGAATTGATTCCCTTTTATTGTGCCCGCGACACCGTTAGACAATTCATTTATCGGGTTGGTTAAATGTGGATTACTAGAACTTAGTGTTCACCTTAGTAATTGTATATTACTAGCGCTGGCCTCGCGATAATTTGCTGGCCATGAAATGACCGCCGATCTTACTCATTATTAATCGTTATAATAGTAATTGGTCGGCTATTATTATTATACAACTTGGCATTATTATCCGGTACTTGTATGTCACATACATACAATGATAGGCTCGCATAATATTTCATGAATGAAATTAAACGGCATTGTGATATTGAAAAATGTATTTCAATATTTATATATTTGTCAAATATATATGTCGATGAACATCAATTGGTTAAACTCGTAAGTTTAATCACTACATCAGATCGTATGAATATCTTTGATAAGTTATTCGACATAGTGACTATTAGAATTTTTAATTTACTTGTTAAGTTAATTAAAATAGAACAACTTACTAGTAACTCATTATTTAATTACAAAGCTCATAACGGTCTAATTTCTAAGTTAACGAAGCTTAACTCGATTTAATCTAGCTTACTTAACGAAAGTGAATTTTGGGACTTGGTATTTAAGAGGACAGTTTTTCTACTTATTATTAATCATAAAAACCTCCATCTCCCTCTATGTCTACCTAGCGGATTTCATCTCAAACTCTAGCAAGTTCAAGTTTCCTGGGCTCGCTCTCATGCGTTAACTAAGCACATCTTTTCGGGTGTTGAACAAGCATTGGAGAGGATCTTGAATGGACTTTCACGCAAGGCACCATGCTGGGATTTGGGGTTCAATTGCTTCCTGCAATGTAAGAATTCTCAGATTCATACATTTGTATTTTTATGTTTAGATTAATTTACATTATTTTGAGAATCCGATGTAGAATTGGTGTTCATCACGACAAATTCATACTGATTCTAACAGCGAATTGATCCTACATGATTGTTAGTAATAATAAGCGATTAGAGTCATGTATGTTAGTAAACAACCTAATTTGAGCCATGATTATTATTAAACAAAATGAAAGCTGTATAGAAATGATTATTAGACAACAAAGTACAATTATTTGTTAGTTCGGATTTATGAAATTAAAAGTATTAATTGTCAAATTATTGTTAATTCCAAAATTGATTTTTGAAATTGTTATTAACTGATTATGTCTTAAATATTTCGAAATTATTATGTTAATAAACTTTTTTTTTCATGTTGAATTGAGATTATGTCTTAAATATTATGAAATTATTGAGATTATATGTATTAATTGAGATAGTTAATTGTCAAATTATTGTTAATATTTCTCTAATTGTTGTTAATATTTCACCATGTTCAATTTTATTTCTAAATTGTTTTCTCAAATCAGAGGCAAATATTCAAGCTTTTATCCATCCTATATCATTTTTGTCTGCTTTCAGATCAATCAAGCTCCAATAAAGAAGTATATTTTCCATGTTTATCAGGAAAGTATCAAGGATTCGAAATTAGTGTACACCCTCAGATATTATTTAATTATATTAATTAGTAAGTTTGAATATGATGAAATTTTATTATTTCAATATTAATATTTCATAATATTTTTTAGTGTACAATATCGTAAAAATTTTCTTTAAATACCCATATTCAACACGCTTATAAAACTATAATTTTATTATCACTTTGTTCTTCAACCCAATTCTTCTGTATAATCAAAGTTTTCAAACTATGACAATGTAACATCATCACGTAAGCCACCGGTTTTGGTATTGGTAAAAGGATGGTAAATATTTTTTTATTTTATCAATTTCTTCATTTTACTATTTTTTCTAACTAATTAATTCATACAATAGTTTCTATCTATGTCCAGCAAATGCCGATGAATTCATCTCTGCTTGAAAAGAAATATTACGACAACCTAATTCCACCTGCATTTTCAAGCCCAACCTTGTCGAGATAAGATTTAGAATATCTTTGGCGGTTAATTAAAATTTTATCAAGTTTTTAAATCATCATAGCACATATAATCTAATATCTAGTTGTAATGCAATGGGTTCGAATTCTGTTTGATTCTCCTCAGATTTCAAGAAAGCTGCCGGCTAATGCGGCAACGGAAATATGTGACTACAAAGTCAAACTGAATTGGCCCACTCAATGCATTACACTGCTCGAATCGGTTGAATACATGGCTACAAGTTCGACTAGAAACAAACGAGACATCAAACCACTATCACAAATCGTAAGTACTCCCCAACAAAATTTCACAACGTAATAAAGTAGTACTTCGATTCAATATCAATAAAGACCACATTTAAATATTTTCAGGTACTGATTTTTTTTTTTTTGAGCATGTTTGATGACAAACTAGCAATTTACTTGTATGTTTGTAAGTTAAAAGAAACGAGTTTATTCCACGTTTAGAATTTTAACAAAACAACAAATCTTTTATGAATAGTTTTATACCTAACCATTTATTGTTTTGTTTGTTTCTTATAAGCGAATTCGCTTGTTAGCGCATAATCACGAAGATAATTCACTCTTGTTTTCAATCAAACATATCGATAATTCGCTGTTTCTTTAACAAACACTTGAGCGCTCGTTTTACTATTTTAAGAATTTCACCCCTCCATTTACTGCTTTGGCAGGTATACCAAAGGCCATGTAAGCGGCAAGGGTCAGACGCAGTCTTTCAAAGTTATTTATGTTTTATTTGATTTTTTAATTAATTAAAAATTAATTGATATATTAAATATCGAAATACTCAAGAGCCTTGTTATTTTAAAAACTACCATAAAAGTCAGTTAATATATTTAAAACGCTCATTTTGCCCCATGCTTATCTCATATAATGTACTTTACTAAAAGACGTTTTTCAAAGCTCAAAGTTCCAAAATCTCTTGGGACAAGTTATTTAAAAGTTGAAACGTTTAAAAGATTTCTATTTAAAATGACATAAAGTTGTTTGTGTGTCGAACGAAATTTAAATTTTAATTTTTACTTCATCTCAGCTTCCTTGAGTTTATTTTCCAAATTCGACAACAATGTCTTAGAAGTGAGTATCAGTATTTAATATTGTGATAAGAGAAGGTTATGACTAGATTTTTATTAAGCTACCACAAAAAGATTGATCATTAGATATTAATAAATTAATATTTAATTATTAAAGTAATTTAGATAAGACAAACACAACTAACTTGATGCTGTTCTAACTTAGCAATGCTTATATATAGGCATATAGCTGCCTTGCCATGTGAGTTTAAAAAATAATTCTGTAGTGAGTTTTGTGATGAACAAAGAACAATATTTATTTATCAAAAGAATGGAAAAATATTTTCCATTGCACCATAATGTTAAGTTACATCATTTTACAGAACAATCTGCTTACGAAATATACCTTCGGCGACATACATTCCATCCGCTACTGTGCAGAAGTCTCCATCAGGGCTGAAAAGCGCATCTTCCAGTCCTCGACCTTCTCTTCTCCGTTAGCCACCTGAACAAAATATGAAACTTTAGGAAATTTATGTATAAACATAAAGAAGCAACACCTGTATCCGAGTTGTACAAGGATCTTGATGGTAGTTTGGTACACCACTAATTGTCACCCAACGGAAAATGAGGTGCCTTATTCTTTAACATGATTCATTCCTTAACAAGATAGGGGAAGTTTGCTACCACTTTGGGCATTAAGATGTGACCTTCCCTTCCATTCCCATTCCCCCTTTCCATTTCTCTTCGGCTTCATTACTAAAACATAGAATTGTCTAATTTCATGTGTTGCTTTTTAATAGCTTGATGATCTTGAATCTTGTTTCTGATCATCTTTCTCAAAATGTATACTTCTCGTTGACAACAAATTTCAGGAAGTTACATAAAATTGAAATGCAGTAAAAAAAAGAAAAATTAACCTCAAAAATCAGTCCAGTCTCTGGGATAGCATCCAAAGCTTCCACGCATATAAACGCCGCATCCTCCTTGGTAAGGGTTCCTTTCTCTGCACTTCCCTGTATTTTTTTTCAATATATCATCCTTTCAACAAAGATAACAGATCATTCCTCTTAGTTATGTTTTATCTTTTAAAATATCAAAATTCGTACTCTCACAAGATTATTACATAGCATATTTCATGTGATTCATATATTCCTCTTACTAACTTCTACCCATTTGAATAATAAAATTATTGTTTTCAGTTTTTAATATCTCAAAAAAGATTTATTCTTTGTTACTTTTCAAGAGAAATTGACATAATTTATAATCTACGAAGTCATTAGTTGCTATAAGACATTTCCGCAAATCTAGCATGCTTAATTATGTAAATTACTTAAAATAAAGAGACAGAGATTTAACGCGATATTCTAACATGTTAGATTAACTACTCCTGCTAGAGCCACGTAACGTATTTACTATAAATTATTTAACAGTCATTGCATTTTGCAATTAACATATCTACCAAACCTCGTAAGTTAATGTAGACAAATGCACTAATAAAATTTATCCTACACTATTTCTGTGGGCACAAAATAACAAAGCACTCCAAGCCTATTCAGTAACTCTACCTCTATATTCACAAATTCTACATAATCAAACTTATAATTGAGACTCAAACCAAGTAGAGGGCATGGCAAGCTCAGTGTCCTAAACTCGACTTTAACCACCGCCTCAAAATATCCTGAGTCGGGACTTGGCAAGTCCTGATCCAAATCCCGAACTCCTCTGGACTCCGAATTTTGGCCGACGTCGGGACTCGGTCGGGGGTGCATGTCCCAACCTCCTCCCGACCTCCTTCTTCAAGTCACTATTCTGACAATAATAGCCAAACAAATAAGGTAACAATGACAACATTTATTGTTGTAGGCACCATCCTACACATGACAGGATGGAATAAATGTTTTCTATATGAGTTTCTTGTTCAACTCTTTAGTTCTATTAGCGATGTATATTTCCTACACGTGCATAAACGATTGTACATATTACCTAGACATTTCAGAAACTATTATGTCCATCTACAAGGAAGACTCATGTAGTGATATAACCTCTTTAAAGTTGAAACCCTGCTCCCCTCCTGGTGTATTTTGCAGTAGTCCAGCTCTAATAATAGTGTAAGGAAGTCCTAGTTCCTTTATAACATATTCACTTTCCTCTGCCATTTTTCTCGCGTTGCTGTTAATGATTGCTTGAATTCCACTAGCGCCTTTATAAGCAAGCAACTGCAATCTTATAGAACCAATTTACAACATTATGTTAAGCTACGATGAACTTAGACTTCTAGAAACTAAAAATCTCACTTAAACTGAAATAATGTGGGTATAGATATATATTATATGTTCTAAATAAGGAAAATGTCACTAACCAAGTTTCAAATCTCAAGAAATGATGGGAATATTAAACAGGACAGAGTGAGGAATTAATTCTCTTAACCACTAAACAAATTGTTCTTTTAATATCTAATTTCTCTCTCCCTGATCAAAACTTTTCCATTTATAAGATTATAAATTTAGAAAGCTATAAAAGTACAAAATTACCAAGGCTACATTTCCATTCTACATGTAAGAAGATGATCAAATGAAGGCTACATATATAGGTTTTCGTACGAACATGAGGCAAGGACATCTACAGTCAATTTATATAATAACGTGAAAGTGGGATTTGGTGTTATTGTTGATCAAAGGGAAGTTCAGAGGGAAGTGGGAACATAAGTTGACAGACCTGAGATAGAAGTATCACATGTTGTACGCCTTTCCAGCTCTCAGCATTAGGTAGAGAACCTTCCTGCGTAAAGCACCATTAGAAGTTGATTACATAAAAGAGAAGTTGAAGTCATTTATGTCGAATAAAGCCAAATTGTGTGTTAATGTTCTCAATGTTTACAATGATTCATGCAGTGGGGGCAGATTTTGCAAAAAAAGATGTTCCATAACCGTTAAATCAGGGTCCATTTTATCAACCTCTCAAAACAGTGATAATAATAATATTAACAATAAACAGTGTTAAAAACTACAATGATCTTATAATCAACACTGCTAATTATTTTGGAATTCAGAGATTATAGTTACCACAGCTTCGGGATGACACTAGACCGCACTTGGGATCTTTTGATTCTACTTTTATAAACCGAACAGCCTTTTAGTTTTGTAATTACTTTTAAACATAAGATAATGGACTTCATGATAAACCAGGTGAAGTTAAAGGCTAGAACTGTTCAACCATAGATAATAACAAAATAATGGAGTATAAATTTTAGAAATTATTCTTGAAAATAAGGGAAATCACTTGAGAGGATTTAAACTTAAATAATAGAAGGTGAGCAAAACCGCAGCCTTTTACTATTAGAAGTTGGATGTTCCAGTAATATGACTCACTTTCCAACGGGAATATAGCCCAGGATAGCAATAAGAAAAGTTGTGTAATAAGTATGAGATGAGGCACAAATGAAGTTCAAGAAATGCTAAATAGCGGCCTAAAGTAACGACACCGACAAGCCATTGCTACAGGTAAAGCTGGAGCATTTCTTTCAAATTTTTGGCCCGTAGCAGTGCGGGATAAATTTCTTTGAAGCCGTTAGAGACAACTGACTCTTTCTTACGGCTGACGTTCCACGAGGCGTTCGTGAAAGATCTATGTCGGTTTTGAGTGTTTGAAATGTTTGAAGAGGTGGTTGTCACACTTCTTGATGGATAATTGCCGTAGACTACAGAGTGAACTTTTATGGTGATGACAACACGTTAATGCATCTGTGTGGGTGAATATCATCATGACATATCACATACAACAAATGTGGAGTTATTTGTGCTATAAAGTAAGAGTTTGCTTGGTTTTTCAACACTTAGAAAAATCTTAGAACAACCATTTCGTTTTTTCATAGATTTGTTACCATCTGATTTGATCTTTCGCTTTAATCATGCTTGTCTTTAGCGCTTGTCTTGTCGTCTGATATTTGGCTATGTAGTCTGAAGTTTTGTATGTAGGAAATCATTAGTTTGTGATTCAAAGCTTGTGTATTGTAGTATTTTAGTTCTTTGATCATTGTAATAGACCTTATAATAGTTATTCATTGTGAAATACAAGTTTATTGCTTACAATCTACATACAATAGTTTGTCATGGATGAGATGATTGACAAGTTCAATTATCTTGAGATTAGAGATGTAAATACTCCATTTGATTCGAGTGTAAAGCTTAAAGTGATAGGGAGTCTAATGTATGTAATACATTGCACTAGACCGGATATAGGATATGCAGTGAATAAGTTGTCAATATACACTACTTATCCCAGTGAAGAACATCGGAAGGCTATAGAGAGAGTATTTGGTTATCTAAGGAAAACAAGTGACTATAGCTTAGTGTATAATGACTTTCAGCCCGAATTAGAAGGATCTTGTGATGCGAGTTAGTCGACTCGAGCGATGATTGTAAAGCTGCCGGGGTGGATCTTCTGATAGGTGTGCTCACGATTAGTTAGACTTCTAAGAGGCGAGTTTACTCGCTCTTTATGCGGCATGCAAAAGAAGCATTAAGGAAATTCCTATGTAAATATGAGTTGTGACCCTGATCGATGATAGCCATTTAACTGCATTGTGATAGTAGTATTGCGTTGTCCTCGAGGCTTATAGTGATCTACATAATGGAAGATCTAGACATATAAGCATGAAACGTACTTATGTGAGGAGATGATAACAAATAAGAGTGATGTATAACTTTTGTAAAGTCAGGAAAAAACTTGAGACATACTTGAAACCTCTCCCAAAGAGCTAGTGAAAGAGCATTGTAATGGCGTAGATGCAAAGAATGAATTGACACCGGTGATGGGCTTCAGTGCGGTTTGAAATTGATTCAATGAGAATTCGGTGGGTAATAACAAGTCCTTTAGTTATGTGCTGTGAGAATAGCTTTTGTCGTTAAGTTTGAAGCTTGGCAGGTTACGGTGTGGTGAGGGATGATCTATGATCTTAATGGAGTATCTAGTTTGAAAAAGAAAGTAATGATTCATCAACATTACCTATGTGAATGTATACAAAATGGCGGGATGAGTTCTCATGGCTGTAAACATAGAAGTGAGCCGCTTCGATTAGTAGAGAGTGCTTTAGCTATAAATGTTTACTAACTTGTGGGTGTGCATAGCGCCTTTAACAATACATGCAAAGATTGTTTGATGAAGTCTATAATGAGTATTAAGTGTGTGACGTTTCCGTCTTCAGCATTAAAGAGTCGAATGCTCAACTCTTTAAAATGCATTTTACTTCGTTGAAGATTTGAAATATTTACATTATGTATGGGTCCAATATCATTACATCTCATGCTTTTGCTTTATATATCATGAGGAAGATAATATTACCTTCTTTGTGGGAGGTGTAAAAAGTTGTGTAAAGTATGAAATGAGGCACAAATAAAGTCAAAATTACGACCTGTGACGACCGTTCTCTGATAAGCAGGCGTTTCTTTCAGGAGAGAATTTTTTGGCACATAACGGATGTAGGATCATTTCTTGCTGACCGTTAGTGAAATTTGTTAGAGACAAGCAGTGCGGGAATGGCTCCTGCGCCCAACATTTTTTGTTGATCTTTGTCGGTTTTGAGCATTTAAAAGTGGTTGTCAAGCCTTTATGGATAGCTACTTGCATGGAGCATAAATTGAACTTTTATGGTGATGACAATGCCATAAAGTGAGGATTAATGCTTATAAAGTGAGCTTGCTTGGTTTTCAACACCCAGAAAAATCAGAACAAGCGAATTTCGTTTTCACTTCTCGGCGTTAAATACGATTTGATCTTGACTTGTCATGCGTCTTTGATGCTGTCTTGTCAGTAATCCTGACTTTGTATATGAGTCACAGTATTGTATTTAAGAGCTTGATAGTTTGTAATTCAAGGCTTGTGTATTGTAGTATTTTAGTTTTTTGATCATTGTAATAGACCTTGTAATAGTTATTCATTGTAAAAAATACAAGTTCATTTCTTACAATGACAACCACCTAGCTCCTCCCATCATAACTAATGACAATAGCGAGGAGCATATGGACCGCAGCACTTGGTTACCGAATAAGACTGCAACCCTGAGATGTGTCTTAGCATTTAAGTGTACTGCAGTGATGAATGAAATACAAGTTAAAAGCTATACATACAGTGGGGCATACAACAGAGCAGACTCCTCTAAGAGCCTTCTTCATAAATGTTGTATTCTTTGGATCTCCTGGTATTGACTTGGAAATAGATCAGAGTGCAAATATATCAGCATTAATTAAAGAATACTGGATTTATTGAACATATCTGTTAATTCATTACAAATGGTGCATCAGACATTCAAACCTCAACATAAGTACCAAAGGCTTCCAAAGCAACCCGTTTATCCTTCACAAGAGCTTTAACGCGAACTCTCTTGACTATCAACGACAATATTATCATCTGCAAATGATAAATTAACTACAAACTTGTTGAATTTTTTAAGATAAGACTTCAAGTTGAAATCTAAAAATAGAGGCAAAGCTTCATGTTTATTCAAGTGCTATTACACTATGCAAACACCATAACTCCTCTGCCTTCAAGGGAACTTCGCTTATATACCTAACATGGAAATTTGTATGGCACAAACATGGCAATAAAAAATTTCGTGACTATAATAATATTGTACCCACCTGACCGATCTCATTGTCTCCATCTGTAACCAAAACGGCATCTCTCACTTCGTCTGATTCTGCTTCAAAAACAGATAGATATTATGTGAATGAGGGTATTGCCTAATATTCACAGAATCTTCATACCTAGAGACTCGTCTTCTTCTGCTTCAGATCCATCTTTAGGGAGCAACTCTGGTGCCCCATACCATTTCCTAAGCTTTGGACCTCCTACAATTATGCATGCATAGGTTGACGTATACCATATTGCTCTCTTCTCAGTAAATAACACGCTCCTCCAGGGGAGGAGCTCTTTAGTCAAGTAGGTGCCAATGAAGCCGATTTTTTTTTTTTAAATGTTAATTTTATCTTTAGTTTTTTGAAAAATGTGGCGTATTCATTTAAAATTTTGTAAATCTACATTATTTGGCGGCGTTAAAATGCAATTTACTAACATATGGCTCACTCAGTAGAAAAAGAAGTAGGGACCTAGTGATATTTTTGAATTTTTTTTCTTTAACTATAGAAAAAGAATTAGGAACCAAGTGATATATCCTTGCACTTATTATACATTATTGGTGGATAGCAAACAAAACAACAAAGAAACTTGAAGGGGGGGTGGTTCAGCGTAGTGCCATTTGAATGTTATTCATTCTTAACCATATCTTTATCCAAACATTTACCTAAACAATCTTAACTTAGCACACCACTCCCCTCACAAACACAGGAAAACTATCAACAAGAATCCTAAAATATTGAGCAATATTTTGAAGAAAAACTACATACGACGGGCAGCATTCTGAAGAAAAAAAAAATCTGTTATTGCTCCGTCCATCCCAAAAATTATCAAGTTTCAGATTTTGAAGGAATAATGTGGACATATTGTTTTGTAGGTTCAAACTTTGGAGCGATGAGGAATGAACAATGAAGATACAAAAAGGAAAGCAAGCAATCAAGCATCAAATAAGGACAAGAACTAGTGTTATTTTCAAAGAAAGAAAAGGAAAGTAAACAATTCAATCAATCTCGATGGATTTCCCACCAAATCCGCAGGAGATATGCGAGCTATAGTATTCCCTAGCCGTTGGGAATTAGTAAAGGAAGAAATCAACGAGTGATTGCAGACAAAAAATCGTTGGCAAATTAAGGAGAGCAATCAAGTAGGTGATTGCATATTTGATCTAGGAGAAAGATCAAGTCATGTTACAAGCTTTAGTGTTTATAGCCGTTAGGGAGGATGTTGTATAAATAGATATTGTGATCTATGTTAATATATTAGTTGTTTCATATATGTGTTAGAGTGAGGAAAAAATAAAGTTTCTTTATTCAAGCAAGTTGTATATCTTACTTAATTGACATAAGCAAGAAATCATTCTAAGTACCCTGATTTAGTTTGATTAAGTTGCTTGGTTGTGTTTACTCTCATGCAAGTCCACCATATAATGAAACATAATGAAATCTCGGAAGGAGTCACACGAAGACTCGAGTAAACTTATTGTCCAACTAGTACAAAAATTCAAGTGTGTTCTTTATCATGGGCGGATGTGACATTGTTCACGGTTGTTCGATCGAAATATCGAGAGAATGTATTAAAACTGATTAGTTAGTAATGAAATTGTGTGTCGAATAACAAATGCGGCAACTTCAAATTTTAACTTTTAAGGCTCTTGTTGCTTAAAAACTCTAATTTTGCTATTTTTTGAATCTTTATTGATTATTAAATTGTTTATCTTTAAATTCTACAACTTTATAATACTTTATTTTTTTATTAAATGTTAAATAAATATAATATTCTTACATTAGTGCTTGATTTGCTTACCAAATACGGTGAAATTTTTATTATATATTTTGAACCATCAACGATTCACCTAGATCCACCCACGTTGCTTTGAGTTAGCATTAAGTTACTCTTGTAACCTAAGCTGGGACAACAAATATTTTTATATATCTCAATAATGTTTACATAGTAAGTAATAGTATTTATTAATTTATATTATTATTTGATAATTAGCCGTTTGCCCCACCCAAAATATCGTTTTGGGCACACTTGTATTTTAGGTACATGCCATTACCATAAGTAGTTTTTCGCATTTAAAATTTATATTTCGGTTAAAATTAAATGATTATTTTATACTGTATTTCTATTTGAAGTATAGAGATTAAAGTATAGAAGTCGCGTTTAAAATATTTTATATAATTATAATAAAAATTCATACATTCTTCTTTCACATTACCACATAGCTTCATACATAGCTTTAAAATGACTTTCATATTATTAAATTTTTAACACTTCTACACTATTCACATGCTCATGAGCTTTCATAGCTTTATGAATTTTCCTTACGTATGAAAATTTTTAACTTATATGCTATCCCCAACCCTACGAAATTTTCTAGCTTTAAATAATAAAATTTTATTTTTAGCCATACTTCCTTTTTATCCAGTATCAGCTAAACTTTTTGCTTGAACTTTCCCAATAAACTTTCGCGAGCTACGACACGATTTCTTCTTTGACATTGGTAGTTGGTGAAAGTCGGAGATTTAAGGAAGAATCAGTAGAAGAGCGGACCCATGTTGTTCATAGTAATGCATGAACCACAATTTTTTTAAAACTACTTTTTATATATCTTTTTGGTTCTTTTTTGAACCATACAATTTGGAAGATCGATAAAACGAAAGAATCTACTGAGTCACAGGAGATGAAATTTATGAGATGTGGTGTTCTTGAACTAGGCGATGTATTTGAGTGAATAAGGGAGATGAACTATGGTGGTTTGAATGCGTATGGTGTTGAACAATTGTGTGAGGAAATTGAGAAATGGGGTATGGGTAGTGTGTTATGTGGTAGCTAGATATGTACTTATGGCTGTGGATTGATACGTCATTTAGTAAAAGATATGACAAGCGAATTTAACCGAGCGATTCAAACCGATTACGAGTTATAATAACGAATCGCTTAACCCGGTTCGAATTACAAAAAAGCAATTAACGAGCCGGTTTCTTAGTAGATTAACGAAATTTAACGGTTCGATATGACTACTGTCTACTTGGGCTTTTGGTATGATCACCTCCCGCCGTTTTGGGAATTATTGATCCTTGGCTATCATGGTTTCCTTGATTTTGATGATGAAGAAAATTGATGGAGTCTTGTGATTGATATTAATTTGACTTATATTATGAAATATTATAATATACATAGATATTAATTTGACTTATATAGATTTCGAAGATGAAGTTGAATCCTCTTTGATTGGCTAATTATATAGAGGATGTGAGGATATTTCGAGTGAGGGCACTGGGGTTTTCCAAGCAACTTGTGGTCTGGAAAATCTAAAGATTTGGTGTTGTTTATAAGCTTGTGAAAATTCTGCAATTATTGCCCGTTAGCGACGACAAGTGTTGGCGAGTGCTTCCTGGAGTTATGAGGATGTGTGAAGAGTGACCCGTGAACAAGATGTCGATCGATGGTTAAATGACGAGTCTTGTAACTTATATAGAAAGAGAGATATGTGTATTGATCTAGGTATTGAGACCAGGTTTAGGAAAATGGCCATTAGAAATCCTTAAAATTTCTTGTGTTATGAATATAAGCGTCTTTTGAATCGCGTAAAAAAAATTATTGTAATAACAGAACAACCATCTGAATTTGCTAGATCGCCCACAGAGTAGGAGGTGAAGTGGGGTGTCGAAGAAAAAAATTTATAGTTGGTGAAGTTGAGTGAAAGTTTAGGGAGAAAGTTTGGGGGGAGGGAGGGGGTTAGGGGTAGTGGGTAGGTAAGGGTGTGTGTGAAAGAGAGGGTGTTGTGGTTGGTGAGAATTCGAGGGAAAGTTTAAAGGAGGAGGGATGAAGGTAGGGTGGGGTGTGTCGAAGAGAGTTGTAGGGTTTATTATAATTATATAAAATATTTAAATATTGCCTTATACTTTAGTCTCTATCTTTAGTGTAGTATTTAGGGATAAAATAGTCATTTAAGTTTTATACGAAAAAATGAATTTTAAATATGAAAAAATGGCGATCGAGATATGATGGAAAGTATAGGAACATGCGAAAGATAGAAATATCGTGACGATCGACAAGATCGCCAAAGAGTTTAAGAGGCAATCGAACCCAGGCATAGTTCATAGATGACAATTTAGTGTATACATTATTATCCTCTTCATGTAACTCAAAGTAAGAGTGTCCATTAAAGAACTAGTTTTGTTAATTTGATCATTTAAATTCGAACTTTACAATCATTTATCGTGAAGGAATACAGATCCAAAACTCATCAAACAAAAATAACAAGGATACCTGATAAAAATTATATATTTATTAGATATGAACAAATACTAACTATTACCACCAAATCCTAAAATTAAAATTACAATGTTTGAGGTATTAATGTAAGAATATTATTAATTAAAACCATTGAATTTCTTCCTCAATAGATTTTCATTAGTATTTAGTAGGATGTTTATTTTCATATTAATATTGCAAATCATTACAACCAACCGTTGTTGCAATCTTGAGAATTAAGAATTACATTATTGAGCTTGATAGATGATTAATATTAAAGTTAATAAGTTGTAGTTGGTACATATAAGGAAAAGACAATATCATAGAAACACATAACTAAAGATTATTTTTCTTCTGACAATCCGTTCGGTTCTTTAATTTATTTAAAAATTCAGTTGTTTGTCCCTTTAAATTATTATATTTTTCTTCATCTGCATAATATAAATTTTTTCGTCGCTACATGGCTACATGAATGGTTCCGACACTAAGTAAAATTGAAGTGTAAATATAACATGATTCGAATTTTCACAAGAAGAAACTGTACCTTGGATATAATCAAGAATTTGGTCCACGAAGCTGAGCTGCTTCTTCTTGTTTGAAGAGGAAAAGCAAAGCACAGAACGTTGCAGCGAATTGTTGGGTAGCCTTTTATTCAATGACAAAAATCCACAGTAAATATTTGAATTCGTTAAACAAGAAATCATTTGTAATTCGATTTTGATAGTAGGAGTTGGAGCGTTAAGAATTCTTGTTATCCTCCCGCTCTCTCGTCCAACCGTTTTCACAACCAATTGTTATAGATTTACATTTTTATTCCAAACCATATTTAAGTTGATGTCATAGTTTGTTTGACTCATTTTTTTGGAAAAAAAAAAACTGTCTATTAAACTGTGTGATACTCTATGTGACAATCCGTTAATATTGTGATACTCAAATTCATTTTTATAAAGGACAAATGTGCACTATTAACTAGAATTTTCAAATAAAGAAATATATGGAATTTCAAAATAACATTAAACTTTAATTCTTTAAAACTAAACTCCCCAATTCGTCTTATCGTTTGAACACCTCTTATCGTTTGAACACCTTATTTATGTTAGGTTTTTTTTTTCTTTCAGACCCTTGAACTATCACGTTCCTAATACTATTACCATGGTATATTGATCGTAAGTAATATTTGTATTTAAGGTGCTTTGAAGAAGAATAAGTTTTGGGGTTTTGGTGTAGTTATGAAGGTTGAAGAAGAGATGAGGGAAAGTATTTGATTGGGAACAAAGCCAAAGATAGAAGGTGAGCATCTTGTGAAGTTTTACATATTATCAGAGCCATATTTGAACTATGATTTGTGGGTATGCTATTGAAAGATTCTCAGAAGCTTTGGTAGATGATTTTGGTCTACTCTTAAGAGCTTATAAGCAATCCCTCTCACCAAAAAACGTTACGAGCTGGACCTTTTTTAGTTGAACATATTAGAAGAATAGTGTAGGAGATAAGGTAAACCCTCACTATAGTTTAGTTCACTAGAACCAACCTACCCATTGGAGGTCTGTTTTGTTATTTGCACTTGGCTCCGTACCTGCAAGAGCCTCAGTCACCAGTGAGGATACGCTTTCTTGGAACTAAAAGATGATATACAGCCAAAATTTGAAACAAACTAGGAAGGATTGAACTGAAAGCAATCTTTTCTCAATCATGATAATAATTGAAAAAACACCTAGAGCTATCACCAATCCCTTGGAGAAAAAGGTGTACCAACTTAACCATACTCTTAAAGGTTTCCTGTCCAATTCAGGTGGCCCAGCTGAGGTTGTTGATAGGCACCCACTTGTGGTGGAGGAGCTGTGGCAGTCGCACCAACATTACCAACCATTGCAGCGCCCAATGGGTGGGGGCTAGCAATAGCGCCAGGTTGTGGAGGATGGTACATGGCTGGGAACTGCATGTGCGAAGATTGTGAAGCATGACCAGCATGGGAAGATAAATAAGCAGTAGCATGAGGTGTTTGTCCAGGCATGTTATAATATGATGCAGATTGGATTGTAGGGATTTCCTTGGTGTTCATCCACATTTCAGATGCGTCCACCTGTTATATTTGGAAGATGCATCATCCATTATTAGTTGTGCAGTTTCTTTGAAGCTTTGTGATTCAAACAAAAAGAAGTTCCAAAATCAAGATCAGTGCAAGTTATCAAATGAAAAAGAATAAGAGATACCCGGTCTTCTATTAACAAGGCAAAGGCGGAAATAATCCAATAATCCTATTTATAGCAATAATGATTATATACAACAAACATAATAATGAATTGAAAACAAAGATGACAACTGCATGTGTTCAACTCAAAGAACATAACGATAGCCATGATCATAACAAGGTAAATATAGTGGTGCTAAAACCATCTTTCTCAGTTAGCAAAGTGTATTTATTTAATATCACCCGACTGTAAATACTAAAGGCAGAAGCCTCAACAATATGTAGCTATGCTCATGGACGAAGATTAAGTAGGCCAAGAAGACATGGAAAAAACATTTGTCACTGATCACAACAAACAGGCCGAGCAGAAAGGTTAACTGGAACATACTAAAATACCTGAGCATTCGGAACATATAGATGGTTGTCTTTGTACTTGAATCGAGGAGCCTCTTCAAGTCCTGTTCCACCACCCACAACTCCAGGAGTATTCATGGTATACCCTGTTGGATTACTATAGTTCCCAAATCCAGAGGGACTGGCAGTGGGAACAGGTTTGAACTGCTGCATCCCATACTTAACATTACCAGAATTCAGGTGAGAGCTGCCTCCAGGCATGAGCACAAAGCTACTACCATTTGATGGGTGAGGGTAAGCCGGATTACTAGAGTAACCAGGCATGGCCATTGGTGGTACATAGAAAGGAGGGAACACCTGACGGTAAGGCATATAATGTAGCTGTGGGTACATTTGAGCTAGCTGTTGCTGCTGCTGTTGTTGCTGTTGACTCAGAGCTATTGTGGTTGCAGGAATACTATTTGCTGTATGTGAGCTCAGTGCCTGTAAAATAAAGCATGGCTGAGATACACAGACTCTTATTACTCAAACATGATGTCAAGATTTCTAATATTGCATGTTTGATAGAAGAGAATGCACGGACTGGAAAATAAAGGAATGGCCATCTTCACAATGACTATTCCACTCATTTCAAATCTACAAGTTAGCAGGCAAGGATTCGGGGCAACAAAGGTAATTCTTCTACAACTAGCATTTTTTTAGCATCTTAAGAATGTAGTTCTATTAGAAGAGCATATTGCAAAAGGGCCACAGGAGAAAGTTTGAGGGAGCTTCAGTCGGATTGTTTCATGGAAAAAGTTGGAGCCTACCTCCTGAGGTGACTGTAAACCCTGTCTCCTGAAGGCTTCATCAGCTGGTGATCTCAAATATGGAATATTATAACCTGTCTGATCATATGTCTGATTGCCAGGTCAACAAAACAAAATGGTGTCAGATTTTATTGTTGTAAAGAAAAGCCCAATGCATAGAAGGTTTTAAGAAACCAGCAATACTAGAGATATCGCAAACATGATATTAAGAACTAAATTAGAATATAAGTGGAAAATCGATATAACTTGAGGATTAGACTAACCGAAAAACTTGGCAATTCCGAAGCCACCTGATGCTGAGGCTCCGAAGCACTATATGCCAGATCATCATCCCGAATCAATCCATTATCACCATAGTTGTCCATATTCTGCGAATTTGAAGAGTCTTTCTTATCAGCCAGTTCATGCTTTGGAAGTGGAGCCGACGCAGAGGCATTGGAATCTGAACTCTGAATAGAATCAACAGATAATTCTGCGATTTGACCAGGTTCGTCACCAGGAGATACAGGAGCAGGCACTGACACACTGCCATACAGATCAAGGACAGTTGTAGTATAATTATAAAAATTCTTATAGACCTCTTAAGACAATTACAATATGATACGACAGGAGGTCAAAAGGTTATCTCGCAAAAGCTCTTTAACACACTGCTGGAAACTACAGATAGTGAGCAACTGAAATGCATCTAAACTAACTTTTAGAAGTGAAAGTCGACCAGAGAAATTGTCTTATCTAATATGAGGGTATTAAAATGTTTGAATGACAACCCTAAAGTCCTAAACTCAAATATACCCCAAACACCTGTCAATCAACTAACTAGATATTTCTTCTCAGTGCACTCCAGCATCAATAAAAGACGGTTCAATTAACTAAGCAAATACAAACGAATACCATAGTTATGGAACTGGCCACCTTCATGGTAACTGTCTAATCAGGTCCTTAATTAGGTCATGAGATTTTAAGAACATCATCATATCTGTGTGTGTGTCAGTGTTCTGTATAATACATGATCAGAGTACACTTAAAGCTCAACAAAGCAAAAGCGTTCGAAGGAACATTCAAAATAACGAGATGCCTGAAATACATTCCAATCCTTTATCAACTGAAATGGAAAACCATTTATGGATTGCTAACCTTACAACACGATCAGAGATTGATGCTTCAGCAATCCCAGCAGCCTTGTCTGAGCTTGCAGTCTCACATTCAGCTCCCAAGCTACCAAATGTCAGTCGATAGCGATCACTATCAGAGACACGAATATGTGCAGCTATTATCACATTCTGATTCTCAGAGACATTCCTAGGTGAGTGGTTATCTTTGAGCTGCGTAGCTCCAGTTTCCATGCTCTCTGAATTATGAGAATGTGAAGCAGCTTTTGTAGGAATCCCAATAGCCCCGGCACCATTAGTAGTTGCTTTCTTATTCAGTTTCGGTTTCCATTCCTTACTAGGTTGAGGTGCTACAGACAAAGGACCTCTTAGTAAGTGCAATATTCGGTATAAAATAGCAGGATATTTTTTCCCAGACTACAAGATAATTGTTCATAATATGGTCAAACATACTTGTGCACAATTTTAAAAGAGCACATCAAGAGAAAATCTATCTATCGCAAATCATAATTGAATTAAGCAAAGTTAATTGTTCAGCTAGTAAGTCGATTTGAGAAGTCTGTCACATTAAGAAATAACATGATGCTTCCAGCTTGCACGAGGAACTTCCAACTACAAACTTTTGCCATTTGAAATACCAAAGTAAAAGTATGATACATTACCTCACTAATCATAATCTCAATCTGCCCTAACAACATACCATGTTACCAACATATGTTCTACAAAATAATTTAGTACTGAAATGCTGGACAACGAAAAACAATGGTATAAGCTACACAATCACTCTAAATATTCGGAAACAGCCTCCCTGTTCTCAAACGGATAAGGCTGCATAGTATCAACCCCCTCTTACCCTGCTTAGGAGGAAGCCTCTTCAGAGGCATTGGGGCATGTTGTTGTTCATATATATATCAGACAGGCTTCTATATCATATGATCACTTTGCCAAAATCAAAATTTAATGTTAAGTGCAACAAACCAGGCTACCTTTCGCATGACCCACAGATTGATGTGTTTTGCTGCTGTTATGGTTATTCGAGAAAGATCTACCGACAGATGACGCTGGTGCTGTAGACTCAGGTGTCACGTTTTGACTATGATTTGAAAGCAAGTTACTTGAAATTGATGAAATCTTGCCAGATTCAGATGACTGACGCCGGGCACCAACCACTCCAACTTCACGTTTAATGGCTCCAACATTACCAGCTTGCCTGGAGTCATGAGATGGGACATGAACAGGGTCTGATGACGATGAGTAAACTCCGATAGCAGAACTGTTGGAAGATGTCATAGAACGTAGCTGGGTATTATTTATCTTTGCATTTTGCAACCGTGTACCAGAGAGTGGAGCCAGCTTGTCCTCTGACAAAACTTTCTTAGTGGTACCAACTGTATTCGTTTCTCTGGATTGCCTAGGCTGTAAATGAGAAGGCCCATTCCGACTCTGTGACAATTGATGTCTAAATGGCGGCTTTTGATTGGTAAAAGTTCCAACTGAACTGCTGCAAAAAGAAAACAAGGCTTCTGAGACGACAAAACGAAGGGCAGAATTCTATTTCTTATAAAACAACATAACAATTACGGGAAGGATGTCAAAGAACAAGAGAAGCAAATGGTTCTGACTCTAGCATATCTTAGTAATTATAGTATCCACATTTTATCCAGATGTCTTCCAATACTAATAGGCATTCATACGACATGGTGACGAGATCATGTCCACCATTAAATTTCAAGAAGATGTGCGATCTTAATTCTTAAGCATATTCCATCAAAAGATGGACCAATACAAAAGTAATCATGACCGAGAAATTAGGTTCCTAGTATTGAGGATTAGAGAAAGTTTCAACATAAAATAGATAACACAACAAATGAAACTCTGAAGATACTTCAGCAGAGTGCAAAACTTCCATGTGATTTTGTTTTTAGGAATATCATGACCATCTCACATAATAACTCAATATTGTTCTAAACATGTCAAACCTACTGCAATCCTACAATCATGAGTGCATAGAAGCACTTACAAGAGAGAACAAAGAGTGAAAAAATACTTCACCTATTTACTGGAGAACTGGAGGCAGGGTCATTAGGTGGAGTAGACCTGAGTTCCAGATTTGTCACTTTATTCTGATTAACTCTATTGTCCCGCACAACACGAAACTGATGGCTCACTCCTGCACAATAGTAATTCCACATGTAAAACTATATGACTCCTAGCACTAGCAGAGGAATGTCCTTTTGAGAGAGTCAAATACTGTGACTTGATAATAGAAGCAAGTATTAAAAAAAAAAAAAAGTGGTGGTATAAGCATATAACATAAAAAAAATACCAGAAGCACGGATGTGACCACTTCTACGAACACTTTGATTAGGATTTGCACTGGGCTTTCTCTCCTGACCAACCTGCTCAGAGTTTTGCCTAGGCTCTGGTGTTGTAGAACTCCTGAGTCCTTCATTCTGAATCTGGAAAGAGTTTCAAGAAACTAAAGGTCAAGATAACACCTTTTGTAAACAACATACACTAAGAAACCCTAAATGAGAAGACAGATCTTTTAGAGTTTTATTAAATACGGAGAACAACAATTTGATGCACATAATTCCGAGAGGACGCTTAAGATAAGGGACAAGAAAAAAAAAACTGATTTGCTCAAGGACAACACTGACCATGGGGAAACAAGTACAAGGGAGGACGAACCAAACCTAACAGTACCTCATATTAATAGGTTCCCTACAAAAAATCTTTATAAGAATATATACCTCTTTCTTTTTGTCTCGTCTTCTCCTCACTTCATGAAATGGATCTGAGATCTCAACATAAAATGATAGCATAAGAGAAACAGAATAAGATATAGTCACAAAAGCAAATGAGATGTATGATAAAAAAGAAACATAAGGAAGATTAGCTCAAAATTTGTTGGTAAAACTTTCTGAAGACTAAATGGGCAGAGTTCCAAAGTAATAATATAGAAAACACATGTATGATAATAAAAGAACTAACAAAAATTGGAGTTTTACACAGAACATTACATGCATCTGGCCGTTCACTTTCCAACCAATGCATATAGAATAAAAAACAAGACATAGGGGTCTTAAACCCCACGCTACATATAACAACCCCACCTTTATAAACATTTTGGAAAAACTCTATAACAGATATGAAATATAGTTTTCTTCATAGCTTAAATCCTACATAGCATCCTATAAGCATTGAATATCATGCAATTTAAATACAAATGCAAGACAATCAACAACAGAAATGTCTTTTGGAATGACGCCTCATTTGGTATACAACTTGTGCTTTCAGAATCAAAACCCCTACCACATAACTTCCATCTTCACAAGGAAAAGACGTGTAATTTCCATGCATCAAGCAAAAATAAGATATTAATGCAAAATCGTTTCCGAAGTAGAACAAATAATGTCAATTATATCCAGAAAACCCTTATGTAAGGTCGTTACTGGGTATTTTCATTTCCAATCCAACCTTAAATAGTTCATAATCAAATTTCTAAACGACCACGATAATGCACATTTCCTCAAGCTAATTACATAATATTTTTCCAATAGACTATCATTACGAATGCCCCCCCTCCCAGAAAATTACAACCACAAACTAATAAGATGAAACAATCAAAACCGTCCTATCTCCAAACCACTCAAAATCATACGCCATAGTTGACCTACAAATCGTAGACATCCTACACTGCACAAACCCCATAGTCTGAAATCATTAAACAAACTTTAACACAGGGACAAGCAATAAACAACTTAATAAAAAAGTATTTTCTCTTCATAAAAGTTACTACCTCCATCTCAAAAAGAGTGTACAATTTATTTTTCAATGGTTGAAATTAACAAACTTTATAGTCTTAATTGCCACACGTAACTTCAATTTGAATAAAAATTATCATGTTAACAGTAAACTAAATGAAAAAACTCACAACCACCCCCCCGCAACAACACAAATATAATTGAACCTATATATAAACACTCTAATTGAAAATTTAAAAAACCAACAATCAAAATTTAAAACTGGACAATCTTTTTGGGATAGAAGTAATATTAATTCATGAAAAATACACATTATTATACAAACATAAAAAAACACTCAAGTTCAAAATGGAAAAAGTCAACAATCAAAGAATCAAAATCCAAAACTGGACAATCTTTTTGGTAGAGGTGTAATATTAATTGATTAAAAATAAAAGTTTCTCTAATTATTGTACAACACACATAAAAAAACAATCAAGTTCAAAATTGAAAAAGTCATCAACCAAAAATCATAATCCAAAACTGGACAATCTTTTTGGGACAGAAATAATATTAATTAATGAAAAGTACACGTTTGAGCAAATATTATACACCACACATAAGAAACACCCAAGTTGAAAATAAAAAAGAGGACAAGTTATAGGGAAATGAAGGACCTTGATATAGCAATTTCTGAGTGGTCTCATTAGGGTCCATATTAGAGTCTTTAAGAGCGGAATAAATATCAGCATCAGAATGATTCCCAACTATTTCCCTAATCGATTGAATCGTTTTCCGAACTCCAACTGGCAGATTCTGTGTCGCCATGTCCCAAAATGATTGCCCTATTTCAATTAATGTAGGGAAGATGCAAACAATAAAAGTATTTATTCAGTTAGGGTTTATAATAATTTAGGGTTTGAAATTGAAATTGATATACGGCTGGAGGATGGGGGAGGGGGGGTTTGGATGCGAGGGTTTTTGTAAGCGCGTTTAGTTGCGACTTCGTAATGTATAATCATGTCATACTTATTATTGCCTTATTGGAGCTCTATATCCACGTCAAAACAAACACTTTTTTTTTATTGGATAAATTTCATAAAAAATCTAAACTACATCAAACATTTTAATGAACCTTTTAACATTTTAAATAGGCATATTGAGACTTTTTTGATAACTCAACTTTTAAAAAATGTGGTATTTGATCTTTTTCCACCAAATTAATAATTTCAAAATTTATAATTTAGATGAGCAACTATTCTTATGCTCATAAATTCTGAGGAATTTCAAGCTTAAGTATCGTAGAAGCGTCGTCTTCCCCATTACTTTTCCCAATTGAACTTGACAATATTCAATTCATATCACCAATTGATCCACCTCTCGCCAACGACATTAATAACATATTATAACATCTAACATTAAGCCCTAAGCCTACCATCGCTCACGAAACATTTCCAAATCTTGCAATACCTCAACATAAACGAATCATCTTTGGGCCCTGGAAAGGTATTTCCCCCACAAGTAGCGACCATGGTCGGCCTTGCATGAGTTAGGAGTATTCAAATCACGAACACAGTACTTTGATAAATGGATGACTCGATTTAGAAACACACATTAAGCCCAAATAGCCAAATGCAACGACTACATGCAAAATGACAATTTTAGGAAAAATGATTAAGTAGAGTGGTATTTGTAGCAGCGCCTTAGCGATATCTTACAACGACAGTACAAAAGTCAATACAGCCATTACGGGAAATTTTGAAATAATAACGACATACAAATCCAAATAAGATAAAGACAACGAGGCGTAGAGGTCACCGGCCACCCGTGTGCTGACAGTGCGGTTACAAGCAGGGCCTAGAAATGTTGAAGCTCGCGTATCGTCCCAGCCCATGTGAATAGGGTGTAAGGCTGCGAAGCTTAGTGAATACTTATCTCGAGTGGACGTTAACCACAGCTCGATTAGTGTAATTTAAAATGAGTAGTTTTGCATGAGATAAATGGGTATTCAAAATGTTATACAATGTATGGCCATTATATAAAATCATCACAATTGCATTCATTGTCAAAATGCATAATTTATAAAACAAATCGACTAAATATAAATATTTGAATAAAGGACATTAAAGCCAAAGATGATAAATGCATTTCCCAAAATAGCGACAACAATACCCAAATAAGTCCACAACTACATTCTATCGATCAGCACATGGTAAGAGCCTTGCGAACTATACAAGCTAGACCACCGATACTACAACTGCGCGGCCAGCGCTAATACTACTGACTCCATAATACAGCAATCGGCTGGCTTGACTTAGTCGACTCAATCGACTCATATCAACTCGTATGTCGGCTCGTATCCGGTTTTCTACAACTAATGCGCATATAATCCAGCCTCGGCCTCGAGGAGAAACTTATGCCGACATAGTATCGTTGAATCGTAGCAGTGCGAAGCAAATGCACCACATATCTGGGGTATAAGGTACCATACGATAAGCGCTGACTCAGGACATCCCAACAACTCGCGCTTATACCATAGTATAAAAGGTACAACACGGAGTATCTGACCGCATATAATGACTCGCCCGACAACTAAGTATTGTACTTGATCCGACCAACGAGACACCACTGAAGCATCCAAAATGACCAAAAGCTTGATCACGGAAATCAACTCAAATCACAGTTAGATGACTCGTCTCAAAACGCCTATGAATCGTAACAAAACAAATACAATCCATCTACTCAAATAATCAACACATGAATATATATATAAATCTTTCATGACTTAATCGAGTGCGGCCATTCCACGAAAAGTAAATTAATCTACACCCGTGAGATAAATAGTCACTTGAAATTTAACCGCGTATGTCGCCTCGACTACTTAGTCACGTGTCTCTTTACGATCGCGCCTAATCCACGCATACCCAAAATTTACAGTAATACTTTTCTGATTTAACCACTTGCTCGGCATTTAAGTTTTAACTATCGAACCTTAACAATATTTTTAGTTACCAACCGCAGTTCTAGGTGGAAAAGATTATTATCCGTTGCTTAGACAAATAAAACAACAATAACAACCCTGGCATCCTCCATTCGATTATTTTCACTTCATGGCTCTAGCAGCTTTTCATGACTTCTAATCAACACAAAATCAATTTCCCTCAGACGATTACCCATTTTAACATAATTCCCTGCATTCGGCGTAAAAATTGATCACTTTAACTCCAACAACTAATTCAACTCTTATAACAACTATTCAAAAGCTTCAATCCTTTTTATAACACTTAGATGAAATTTACTAAAGTCAACCGAAAAAGTCAACTTCTAAGTTTCCGAAGAGTCAACGTAAGCTCCAAACATCATATTTCTTTCCAAAAGTATAACCTCCCCGGTATTTAACCTTAAATTAAACATGCCTAACTCCAAATTCACAAAGTCAACGAAAGTCCATGACCCGTAAGCATTTCAACCCCAATCAATTATTATAGCTTAACCACATAATTGAGCAGATGATAGCTTCTATCACGAATTTTAAAGCTTCAAACTCAGAAAGTCAGCGATGTCAAACTTCCATAATTAAGCAGAAATAAAAACTTGACTTTAACTTTAAATCAACTAGTTTAAGGTCTAGAACTTATTATTACAATTTAGAGCAATTAGCAAAGTCAATTAAAGTCAACTATCTGAATCTCACGAAATATCCTAAAAGTTCAAAATTTTCTTACTTGTTTCGTAGAGGAGGATGAGGAAAATTAAAAATTTAGAGCTTAAGCTTCCAAGATGAAGAAGAAAATGGAAGAAAAAAAAATCAAGGGAGGGGGAATGGATCTCGGCCAAGCAAGAGGGAGAAGAAGGGGGTGGGTTTTGCTTTTGTCTTATGTGACAAATGGGGAAGAAATGATTAAATGGGAAGATATTTAGAATCCGGTTGATTTGTAATTTTTGTTTCTCGGCACCCCATTGTTTTCAATCTTAATGAAAATGAATTGAAATATAATGTGGGTGACATAAATTCACTAAAGTAATGCAGATACCGGTATATAAAGTTTTATTACGAAAATATTTAGACTATTTCCGAGTCCCTTGGCATGACAGATATATATAATACGGTTTAATCGCTTAAGCGTAACGTGTTATTCGCCCCTTGTAGATGGATGGCATGTGTTTATAGGTGGTGGCGATTGGCTATCAATAAATGGAAGTAAATCTGTAATGGCTAGATGTTTTGAAAAAAATCAATCAGTTTGAACCTAGTTTTAGTTTTTTTTTTTTTTTAAGTATGGTAAATTTCATTTCGGGTTTTAATGAATAAATATCATATATTAAATTATGTTAATTGTAATTATCATATTTAAAATGATTTTATTTAATTCAATTATCCCTTTTAATCATTAACCTTTTAGTTATTAATTTATTAAAAGGATAAACATAATAACAATTATCTAGTTATTAAATATATAATTAATATAATTACTTGCAAGTATTTATATTATTATATATGCATGAAATAATTATTGTAATAATTATTGGACACATTATATATATATATGTATCAATTAATTTTGATTATATATTTTACATGGATTTAATTATGATATTCAAATTTGAATTTAATGCCAATCATATTTAATTGTATATTTTATGTGATTTAATTTGATTTGCAAATTAAAAATGGAAACCATTTATATGATTGTCAATCATATATTTAAATTTGAATTTGATTGAGAGTAATTGTCTCAACCTCATATTTAAATTATTAATTAAGTACTTATTGCATATTAAGTGCATGTTTATTACATGCTTATTGCATTCGCTTAATAAGCGTTAATGATGTTATTTGACATTATAGGTCATTTATTCCATACCATTTAATGTATATTTATTAAATTCATGATGTGTGATTTATTTCCTACATATATATATTATAATGGGAATAGAAAGAGAATATATTGATATGACCTAGTTTTGTATTTTATTTAAATACGGTGTCACGAACCGTTTGTCGTTGTAAACCCAGTGATCATATTTATTTATTTAAATATGGTATCTGACTTGGATTTATTAGATTGGCTGGTAAGAGCTACGAGGATGAATGGCGGGGTTATGTAAAGTATTCGGATGTGATTGAAGAAAGAGAGATTCTTGTGAGGCTGTAATCTTCTATAACGTGCATCTGTTAACTGCAAAGATGTCACCGAGGGATTTGAGGTTGACTAAGTGGCCGGGAATGAAGAGAAATTAACGAGTTAGGTAGGCGAAATGTTTGGTTTTGTCGGCTGAGGTGAGATGGAGCATAGGCGTCAGCGAGTTGTTCTGAGCTTCTTTCTGTTCATGAGTGGACATGGGAGAATATTACGTGGACTTTCTATTTGGGCTTCCTACAAGTCGTTGAGGCGAAATGATGGGATGCGGGTGAATGTGGATAGGTTGTCGAAATTGGCTCATTTCTTACTATTAAGATCTCTTAGATAGACTAGAGAGGTTAAGCGAGATATATGTTGATCGGATTGTGAGGCTGCGTGGGGTCAGTGTATTCGAACATTCGGATCGCGATGCGAGATTCACCTCGAGATTCTGGAGGGGTTTCGAGGCATTGGGGACTAGAGTGGAGTTGAGTACATCTTTTCCTTCCCAGACAGATGGGCAATCAGAGAGAACAATCCAGACTTTGGAGGATATGCTTCGGGCTTGTGTTCTGAGTTTCTGAGGGAGTTAGGATTACCGGTTATAAGATGGGGAGTTGCATTATATGACATTTTTCATGCTGATATCCAGATAGCTGTTTAGGCGTTGTAATAGGCGAAAGTGTCGGACTCGATCTGTTTGGAATGAAGTGGGAGAAAAGAAAATTTATGAATTCAGAGTTAGTTGAGAGTTCGATTGGAGGATCAAGTTGTCTGACAAAACTGAGGCCGGCGGGGGCGAGCGAAGAAATATGCGATCGTCGCCGGGTGGACTTGTCCTTCAGTTGGAGATCGTGTGTTTTGAGATACTCGCCATGGAAGGAGTAATGCGATTTGAGATGAAATGAAAGTTGAATCCCGTTATAATGGACCCGTTGAGATCTTAGCGAAGTAGGACCGATGGCTTACCGTTTAGCGTTGCCTCCCGGAGTTGGAGCGAAATTCCGCATTCTTATTCCATGTATTAGGTGCGAGGAAGTATATTCCGGATGGAGTTGCGCATTCTTAGCTCGTATCGATTGGAACTTGAAGAGGATGCAAAGCCTTTGGGGAGAAACCGGTGAGGATTCTTGATCGGAGGAAAAGGTATTGAGAACAAAGTGGTGGCCTTGGTAGAAAGTGTTGTGAATCGGTAGCAGAGGAGCGACATGGTCACCGGATGATATGAGGAGCCGTTACCGTAGCTTTTAGCATAGGGGTAAAGTTGTTTTTGTTTCACGTCTTTTATGACTTTGTGTTGTTTTGTGGGTCTTTCACCGTGGTTGTTGAGTTGGAAAATTTCGAGGCGAAAATTTTATTAGGTGGGTGAAGCTGTAATAACCGTTCCATTATGTGCATTATTATAATATTATTTGGGGTTAGAAGTGAAGTTTATGTTCGAGTTGTGTTATTAAGCAGAGGCAGCTTTAAACCAAAAACCAAGCGAGACTCAAGCAACGACTCTAGAAATATCTTGCACAGCTCCGTGTTATATTCATCATCATCCGTCACTAAAATCTCACTTCTTCTTCCCAAAGGGATGAACCCATACTTTCCCACTTGATTTTTCTTCCAGATTTTCTTGGTCGTCTTGAAAGCTTTGGCGCAAAATTTATTTGGAGGATTTCCCATGTCATCCTCTACGTTTTAAAGGTGGCTTCGAACCTTTTGGAGTGTTTCATGAATCTTGAGGATGTTGACTTTTAATTGAGTTGACCTTGGGTTTTAAAGTTGATAATGGTATAGAATCGCCATGTAGCTTAGATTATGGTATAAGAGGTGAATACTTAATCGATTTATGGGGTTGAAATGTGTTGAGAATTATAGTTGACTTTCGTTGACTTTGATGACTTTTCAAAGCGATTTTAATATGGGTATAGAATGTTATTATAGTTGTTTTTTGAGGTGAAGGTTACAATGATTTATATGTGATTAGAGAATATTAGGATAAAATGAGTTTTGTAAGTTTGAGTAGTTAAATGGGTTTGAGATTAAAGATGGTTAGAAATGGGATGATTAGTTGTTAATATCGGAACGTTATGGCTTTTGAAACTAGTAATTGGAACTCAATCATTAAAATGGAAAGTTGCGAACTTAAAGTTGGAGTAATGTTATAATGGGAACTTTCGTTGGGTTATTTTGG
This sequence comes from Lithospermum erythrorhizon, assembly GCA_019722365.1. NCBI lineage: Eukaryota > Viridiplantae > Streptophyta > Magnoliopsida > Boraginales > Boraginaceae > Lithospermum > Lithospermum erythrorhizon. The sequence goes on along the minus strand of JADFUC010000591.1, from coordinate 13,150 downwards.
GAGTATAAATATGAGATAAAATATATAAGTAGAATGCTATATTACTAGTTGTATATTATAAGTAGTAATTATAATTTTGAATGCTTGTTTAGGCGTTGATCGTGGGAAAGGTCCGTTGTTGTGATTGCGTGGAGTTTTTATATAGCTAGCCGAGGTGAGTATCTATCTCACGGGTGTTGATTAACTACTTGATTATGGATATGTGTATGTGTATATATGTGATTTTGTGTTAAATTATATGTTGAATATGCATTGTGGGTTGAGTTGTTGGGTTGTGTATGTGGTCTCATGAGTCGTATAGGTGTTTGAGATGATGTTGGTCATTATTAGGAAAGTTGTATATGAGTTGATGGTGTTTGTTGAGTTGTATTGTCCGGTATTTGCCTTATACCTGTGCCGGTACATCGATGCGAGGTGCTTTTGGTTGGGTGCCTCGTTACGATTCGGTGATAGCTTGTAATGCGACGAGCATAAAGAAGTTTCTCCTATAGGGTTAGGTTGATTATATGCACATTAGTTGGCAGAAATCGGACTTATATTGAGTTGTTGAGTTGATAAAGTTGTTGAGTTGATAGAGTTGTTGAGTTGATAAAGTTGAGTTGATTGTGTTCTTCGAGTTGGTTAGTTGTTGTTGAGTTGATAAATTGTTGAGTTGATTGTGTTGCTTAGTTGGTTAGTTGTTGAGTTGTGATATCGTCATTGTCGAGTTGATAGAATAGGTCGAGTGATTTTGACTGGCGTGTTATTGCGGTCTTTCTTGAAATGTCACGTATGTTATTGTGTTGATTGCCGTCAACTTTGGAATGTTCTAGCTAGTGATGAATTTATGAACATACATAAATGATAATAGAAGTAGTAATGACCATTATTAAAGATCTTTAAGTTGAATAATATTATGTACTAACATATATGGAAATAGATATCTACTAGGCACACTATTGCGTGATTGGAGGTTAATTTCATTCTTGAGATATATATTCACTAAGCTTAGAACTGCAGCACTTTCTTATTATGGGCGCTTAATTTAATTCTTGGGTTGGCCAGTGGTGCTCTCCGTCTGGGCTTGATATAATAATAAAACTTGATTAATTTGCCTTTTAATTTGAGGTAGAATCATTTCATTTTAATACATGTTCATGACCCTTTGAGGGTTCATCTGAGTTTTTCGAGAATTTTTAAATTTTTAAGTACTCCAAAAATTCATTGAATTTTTGGATTGTTGAATTTAATCGAAAAACTAGAAGTGTTTTTGAAATTCAAATTGGGCGATATTCAATAATGATATTGTTGATGTTCAAGTTGAATCCCAAAATTTTTTGAATTTTTTAGAGCCTCCAAATCGTTTTTACAAAAGTTGCAATTAATCTGAAAACTGAAATTAATTACCAATATATGTCGTCGGACTTGCGGGAGCTCTACAAACCGTCAGACCAGTTTGGAGCGTTCCGGCCATCGGTGCTTCTGTGATACTCGGCACCACCCGGCCCAGCGTGTCGGTTGGCGAGCCGGAGGCCGTCGTTTAATTTATTGAAGTTAGGTAAATTAAGTTTTAGAAAAATTCTAAATGTATTTTAGCATATGAGTAGTTTTTGTTTTAAAATTATTGGTAATTATTAATTTTGATTTTAAATATTAAATCATAAATTTTGTCATTAATATGATTGAATATATATCTTGAATGACATTAAATTTGATTCATATTTCCACTCCATAATTATTTTCATTAATTGATAATTTTAAAAATATTTTCAAGGTAACTTTAAATTTTGAATTTGGAGTTAATTACTTGTAAATAATTATTCCATGATTTAGGAGGTTGGTAATTATTTTAATAATTATCATTAATAATATTAATGAATATATTTAAATTTAAAATTTACATTAATTGATAATTAATTATAAAATAATGGGTAATTAATTAGTCAATTATGAACACATTTATTTTCATTTCATTTAATATATATGACATTAAGTGTATTTATTTATTTTAATATTTTACCTATATATATTGTTATGGAATGGAATGAAGGTGTATAGATATGACCCGCGTTTTATTTCGGTTTATATCTGATATTGTTGTAAATGACTTTTGCCGAGTCATATTATTTATTTAATTTTCTTGTTTCTCCTTGAGATTGCATCTTGTCTAAAGTTGGGATTAGTGTATTTGAATTGTAATTCAAAGACGAAGCTGAGTGGAGATTCGAAGCGAGAGAGAAGACAAAGAGAAATGTAATAGGAAGCAAATGTTAGTTTTGATTTTGAAAATGTAATAGGGCCTAGAATTAATATCATCACTGCTTGAATGTGCATTCTTGTTTTATTTTTCATATTGTACATATCTTTGATTATATTATTCTGATTGCATGGTAAAATAAAAAGCAAAGTAATAATAATCTAACCATTAAAATTTAAACAATGTATCAGCCAATTTTAAAGTTGTGGAAATCGGTTGCATCGTCTGAATGGCTGGCTGGCGATGGCGGAGTATTCTGATTTTGCAATTTGATATGACAATGGATCATGTTGAAATGTCTGAGGCTTTCGAGATGATCACTCCAAGTAATTATTTAAGTTTAATTAAGTATGCTTAACGGTTTGTCGGGAATCTGAAACTTCGGGTAGCGTCTTGAATAGTATCTTTAGCGAAGCCTTGAGAGTTATGTAGTTTTAAATAATTGTAGTTGATAACTATGTTATCTTTGGTTAAAATGTATGCGGTGTTGGTTTGGTTGAGTATAATGAGGTCTCGATACTAATATATTTAAGTGAAGTTTGAGTATTAGTATTTATTTTATAATTTATTTATGAAGTGTTTAGCATGATAGTTTCATGATTATGTTGTCTTTATTTACTTATTCTTGTATAATTATAATGGCTACCAAAAGCTACTACTCCCACAGGGCTTCGCTTCGCTCGGCACTTGAAAAGTACATGCAAAATTTGAATAGCTCGAATTTTAGCCAGTGGTCTCGAAACGAGTCATTCTCAATGAGATGCTTGAATCGTCTTTGAGCAATAGATTCCTCGAACCTAATGATAAATTGCCTTCCATCGGGAGAAAAAGGATCCCTAGCCTTGAAGTCGATGTTTGTGGATGTTGATATCTCGTAGCACGCGATATGGAACCTTCGTTCAGTTGATATGAAAAGGTAACGGCAACATATGAGGATGAAATAACCCGTTACGCCTAAGCGATTGAATTGTGTTACATATATCGGTTGGTGGTGGGACCCGGAGATAGTATAAATAATTTCGGAATAAAATCGATATACCGAGACTAGTATTATATGAGTAGTAGTTTATGTCACGAGAAATTTTACATTTGGAATCGGTTTTAAATTTATGAGATTTAAAATGCGGAAAGTGAAGAAATAATACCTCCAATTAACCAAGCAGGGCGTAACCATTATTATTACATCGCTTCTCGGTCATTCACTTATCTTACGTGCATGACCAACCACTGTTTCGCAAAGCGGGGGCGAGACCCGTTCTCACAATGCACTTAGAAATTTTCTTGGTTTCTACCATTGATTGTTATTCCGAACTCAAAGGAAAATTTGGATTAGGCTTCCTCATCGTCCTCGTCCTTATCTAGGTAAGAAAGATTAATCTTTTTGAGTATTTCTTGAGTTTTAAAAGGTTGACTTTTAGTTGACTTTTAGCAATTAGATATTAAACTTCGAAAATATGTTATGTAGTCTTCCATATAGTTGTTTTGAAGTTAAAGTTTGAATCTTTTTGGGTATTTTCATGAATTTGAGATGTTGACTTTTAGTTTGACTTTGGTTGACTTCGAGTTTTGAGGCTTTAAAATGGTATAAAGTTATCATCTAAGTTTGGATTGTGATAAAAATTATTAATGATCGATTCTTAGGTTTCAAATTATTCAAAGAATATGTTATGTTGACTTTTAGGTAAATTTGAATTAGACATATTTGATGAAGATTAAATACTTGGAGGCTATACTTTTGGAAGAAATAGGATGTTTGGAGCTTATGTTGAGTTTTTGAGGAAAAAAGTTAAAATTTATAAAAGTGTGTTAGTGGAGTTTAATATAGTTGTTTTTGGAGTATAAGGTTGTGATTTTAAAAGTGGTTATAAAGAGATTATGTTGGTTGATTTAGGGTAAGTTGAGTAGTATTTGGATTTTGAAATAAGGTTGTTAAAATGGGTGAATTAGTTTGAAATTGATTGTTGGATTGATTAGAAATTGTTTAAAGTGATATTTTTGGGGTAAGGGTGATAGCCGAAATATGGAAGGTTGGAATGGTTGAATTTGTGTCATTTTATTAGTCGTTTAAACACGCGTAATAATCTTTTTCACCTAGAATTGTTAAGTCGATGACTAAAATTTGGTTAAGTTGGATAGTTAAAAATTTAAGTTGATTTGATAGTCATTTTGAATTATGAGATGTGGAATAATAATATTCGGGATTTAATAGATATTAAGGAGAGGTTTTTCAACGGAATGTATAATAACGTATATAATTTCTTTGGATAGGAGTTGAGCCCGGACCTAACTGCGTGGACTACATGAATATTATAGTTGCTTTTGCTCGATGTGAGTACAAAATCTCGCGATAGGAACCTTTCATATGTATTATGGTTATATATTTAGTATGTGTTTGTTGTAGACTATATTGTTATGAGATTGTTGTGAATTGATGTTATGAGATTGTTGTTATTGAGATTGATGTTATGAAATTGTTGTTATTGAGATTGATGTTATGAGATTGTAGTAGTTGTTGTGATTATACGCGTCGTTATATGTGATTATATTTGGGTAGTTATGTGTTATTGTTAATATGTGGTTGGTGTGTATTCTTTTGCAGGTTGATTTGGGTGGAATGATATGTGTATATATACATTGAGTGAGTAGCCTCGACCGGGAGGTTTGGCGTGATATGCATATTGAGTGAGTAGCCTCGGTCGGGAGGATTGTGATGTATATATATGTGTGTGGGGTGATGTGTGTATATTGGTGGATGTGTGATTGGGGAGTGGATGTGTGGATGGAGGTTTTGATGTTGTACATTTTGCTGGACTAACCTTTATTGTTTGTGTTGTTTATTTGAATGAATATTTGATCGTGCGATGTTGATGGTTATGAAAATATGTGTGTTTCATTGATTTGGTAGTAATATTAATAACGGGTTATTAGTTAATTTAGAGTAGTGGTTCTTGAGTGAATGCATTCGGTGTTATACATATGTTTTTTATATATAATTATGATTATATGTGGTTGGATTTCATTAAATTGGTATTTGTATTCACTAAACTTCACGGCCTCCACCCATGGTGATGTCGTACCCTAGGTTTAGGAGTTGATCGTCGAGGTTGCGGAGGCTGTGTTGGCAGTACAGCAGTTAATCATAGGTGAGGCGGTAGTGGCATAGAAGATCCTCAACGATCACTTTTCCTCTTGTTATGTTTCTAGGCTTTCGGGCTTTGTATATTGAGGGTCGTGTGTGACCATATTATAATATGATAAATTGTCGCGGACTATGTACATATTATATAGTTGTATTATTCAGGTTGATGTATGTTTTGTTGGTGATACATTTTTCTTTGTGTGATGTGTTGTTAGTTCACCACGATGGACAAAAGTGTATTATTATTATTAATGTCAAATAAAGTCTTTTTATGTTGTCATCCATCGATCGGTGACTTCTACGGTGTATCTGAGTTGTTGATGATTTTAACACACCAGGCGGCCGACACAGGGGGTGGATCGTTACATGACATATACCCGACAGCTTGAGGAATTCGAAAGGAAATTTAAGCGAGAGATATGACACCGTCACAAGTGGACTGACGAGCTAGAAATGGACATGAAGCCCTCGTATCATTAAATGATTGGCTTGGTCGTCGACTTCGCCACAGGCTTGATTGTCTCTCAAGAGCTGGTTGTGGATCTAAATGCAAAAATGTCTTTTCAGGATAATTCTCTCGTTTGTCACTGAACTTCAATATGCATGAAGGTTTGGGTTATCTCTATGAGCTGCGTAAGATGATCAGAATGTCGAGGCGAATCTAGGTAAGACTAGAAACCTCCTTACGTTTTTTGGTCAGAAACAAGAAGAAATTCAAGAAGAAAAAGGTTCTGACAAAAATAAAGGGTTCGAGTAATCCCAAAGAGCTGTTGGACAGGAGAACACTAGAAAGGGCGACAATGTCATTATTGTGGGAACTGGGTCCTTGAAAGTCGACTACGGGGGATTCCGCAGATGATAGGAAGAATGATCTCCACGACCGCTCGACTTGTAATGGCAATGTATGTTATTGAGTTTTACAACTACAATTTCCTCTTAGAGTGGGTGCTAGACCTTTGGTTGTGGTTCTCGTATTTATCATAATATGGAGGAACTTCAGTCAGAAGACTCGAAAAAGGGAAATGGATCATGAGTGGGGAATGGCGCGAGTTCGCGGCCACTAGGTAGGATCCATCGGGTTTAAATTTGCCCGGGCCTTGTTTTGAACTTATCACCGGTTTACTATCTACTGCGATTTGCGAGGGAATATTATTACATTTCTATTTTGAATAATGATGGATTTTCATTTTCAATAGATCCCAATAATTTAGGATACTTGAATGGGATAATATTTGGTACGTACCTTCAAAAAATGGTCTATTATTCGTTTAGACATGATTCTTGAGTCGTATAACATAAACTTAAAATACTGGAATAAGCTAATGACTTATTAAACATACCTATGGCATTGCGGTGGGTCATGTGCGAGAACGAATCAAGAAACTCCACTCGGTGGAATACTTGAAGGTTCGATTGAATCATCACGATAGAAGTGTGAATCTTATTACAGGCAAAATGACTAAAAGCCGCCGCTAGATTCAATGAAAGACAGAGTGATTTATTGGGGATTATACACAGCGATGTATGTGGGCCAATGAACATCTGTAGAGGAGGTTATAACTACTTCATTCGTTTATTGATGATTACAACTGATATAGGGTTTTTAGATGAGACTGCAAAGTAATTCAACTGAAAATTCAAGGAGTTTCAAAATGAAGTACAAAACCAATTGAATAAGACAATAAAAGATTCTCGATTACGATAGATGTGGAGAATATTTGAGTCCGCAGTTCAATACTCATCTTAAGAGTATGGTATTGTTTTGCCTTCGCTCGAAGCGGGATGTTCTTGATCGAGTTGTGGAAGAACTAATCTTTAGGAATCCAGCGGGGATTGTCCTGAAACTAAGAAGCCCCAGTATGGTGAAGCCTTCATCATTGAAAGTGACGAGCCCACTTCTTATAAAGAAGCGATAAATAGCAAGGATGCTGACAAATGGAAAATAGCCATGCAATTTGAGATGGATTCTATGTACCAGAACAAGGTTTGGTCCTTGTTGGATTTACCAAATGGGGGTTAAGTCAATTGAATGTAAATGGAGTACATTTAAGAAGAAACATGATAAAGATGAAGCGTCGATGTTTTCAAAGCTAGACTTGGCGACAAGTTTCAAACAAGTTCCACGGCATGGTATGGCGAAACTTACTCGCCCGGTGGTATCTTTCCGATCCGTAGGATAATCTTAGCCGACTAACGCATTCGCTGACTATGAAATATATGGCAAATGGATGTAAAAGAGCTACTCTGAATGAAATTTAGAAGAGGATGTGTATATGGTACAGCCCCGGGCTTTACTGTCTCAAGGACCTAAGAAGGTATCTGAGTTGCAAAGGTCATTTATGGTCTTAGCGAATATCTTCTTCTTTGGAATCTAACGTTTTGATGAATCAATCAAGGTTTTGGTTTCATCAAGAGCAGAAGAAGAATCTTATTATACAAGAGGAGTAAAGTGTGAGTTATGTATCGTTCATAGTCACATATGTAGTGACATACATATAATTAAGAGCTTGACATTAGGTTACTAAACTCGGTCAGGATATGCATTGTAAAATATTTCTCAATGAAGGACTTAGTAGGAAACATAATATACTTGGAATAAAGATCCATCGAGATCGGACTGAGAAGGCTAATTGGACTTTGTCGGGATACTATGTGAATAAGGTCTTGCAAAGGTTCAACATGAAGTAATTCAAGAAAAGTAATACGCGTGAGGCATGGAGTTCATTTCAGCGAGCCTGGGTGTCCATTTACTAGTCTTTGAGATGAACCAAGTAAGAGATGTACCTTGCGCTTCGGCTATGGGATCATAGATACGAAGTATCTTATGCGAAAGTATAACCAATAGATACCGAAGCTAATCGGTGAAAGCCATTGGATTGCGGTGAAGTGCGTCTTAGTATCACGAGAAGAACTAAAGATAACAACGGTATATGGTGGAGATGATGAGTTAGTAATTACTGGTACACGTGCCGGGTTTTCAAGCGATAGAGGCGACTATCGTTCCAGTGCGGGTATGTATTTTTGTACCAGCGGTGGAGCGATTATCTTGGAAAGAGTTCAACCGAAATCTTGTTGCGTTCTGCAGCGTAATGCGGAGGTACATCGCGTCGAGCGCTTAAAGAAGCATGTTGGATTAAGAAATTCGTGACTGAGCTTGGTGTAGTACCTAGCATTAAGGGACCAGTTGAGTTGCTTTGTGGCAATCTTGGGGTGATAGCTCGAAACTAAGGGGCCGGCCTTTATCAACGAAATCAGCCGTACCTAGAAAGTATCGCCTAATTAGAGATATATGTAGAGGTGATATCAAAGTAAGGTGCTTGAGAGGCCAATGCAGCCGACCGCTGAACCCTTTAAGTTAGGCCATGGTGAAGCGTCACAGCTTATAGGTCTTAGGCAGATATTCTTGATGGTGTTAGGTTAAATTAAGAATCGATGTCTTATCTATTATGTTGCATGAACAAATATTTAAATATTATTTGCTTCTTATTTCTAGTATATTTGTTTACTTCGTCTATATGTTTTGATTTATAATATACATGTGTTGTATCACCGATGAGTGAAAAGTTAAATCCACAGGATTGAGTCATGCTTTAGAGGCAACATGAATTGTTTATTATACATCTTCAAGCCTAGAAACATATAGGATAGCCAAAGGCCTTGAGGTGGGATGTTGATAGTTAGAGGCGGAAGCATCGTATGACTAACGTGGTGATTGATTAGTGATCGAGTTTGATCGGGTGCTCAGGACTAGATGTCATGGAATTTTCCGGCCCTATATTTGAGGGAGGCTGGTATGACCCGGCTTGAATTCATAGAAGATATTTATATACGTGTCCTATGATATTTGTTTAGAATTTTAGGTTATTGATTCTTAGACTACGATATACTCTTCTCGTGTTATATAAGGCTGCAATGCTTTGACTATGACCAAACATACATAAGCGAGGGATTATAACGGCATATGTTGGAGTCCTTGTGGTGAGTATAACGATAGATGTTGATATATTGGGAGGATTTATCCGTCCTTGATATCTGAGAAGATACCACGAGAACCTGTGCTGATTGAATGCTTGATTGGTTTATGGGGCGCCATAAATGCCTATTCAGTTAAATACTGATAAAGAAAGTTGTGGGTGTTTTATGACACACTTCTTATGGTTAGCCCTGTTAGAGATCGCGTGTTAAAAGGAATTGTATGGTATTGTCGTCGAGGCGGAGTAGAGGTGTTGGAAATCAGTAGCGGTTCCACTTTTATTATGCCCGTTGCGACAGTGTGTATCAATTCGTTTACGGGTTGGTTAAATGTGATTCTTTGGGGCTTAATTGTTTACAAGAATTCTGGTTCAACCCAAACCACCGGGAAGTGGAAAAGTAGCGCACACGAAAGAATAAGCAGAGAATCAGGCAAAGGGAAAAGATTTATGCAGAAAAGCCTATCAGCAAAGAAGATGTTTGTTACAGGTAATGAAGTATGACTAGACATTGGTGGCGTCTGCCGTCTTGCTAGACATCTTGTTAATCTACTCTCAGCATCTGAAGAGACCCGGTAAAATATTGAGACAAAATCTTATTGAAATAAATGATACTTTTGTGAGTTCTCACAGCGTAGATCTTGATTAAACTTCTGAGGTCAGCAGAAAGAAGCCAAGTGAACATATCGATTATCTTAATAATCGGATGATGAATTGAAATGTACTAGGCGTTAATATGTAAATTATGGAAGTATAGGTTTGTAATGTATATATGTTTTTAAGTTGTATTTTTGGTTGTATTATATACCAACTTTTGGCATGTATAAACTACGTGTTCAATATAATAAATATGTTTCATAAACTCTTGATTATTTATGTATTATGTTTGTTTTGAAGAATAATGGATTAAAGTAATCTATCAAAATCAATCTTATTGGTGAAGATATTTGTTTGGTGATGGTTTGGCATGACTAATGCAATGTTTTGCGATAATAAATAATTCTTGGTTGCAAGAATATAAGGCAAAGTAAATACTATTTACAGTTCAACAAATTTAATAGATGGCTCGGAAGAGCATATATTATCTTACGGAAGGTCTGAAACTAAAAATCAATGATGCCTTGTATTCCCCTAAATCTTTGAGAAATCTGTTAAGTTTCAAAGATATTCGCCAAAATGAATATCATCTTGAAACAATAAGTGAAGATAATACAGAGTACTTATATATCACTTCATCTGACATGAGCCAAAAGCGTGTTATAGACAAGCTTGCGACTATCTCTTACGAGGTTGTATCTTACAACTTCGTAAAGCTATTGAATCGTATAGTGTCATAAGCAAAGTTTAATAGTCGACTACATTTAAGCTTTGGCACTTGTCATTAGGACACCCGGGATCTACCGATGGGTAGAATCTTCACAATTCTGAGACATCGTGGCAAAACCGAAGCTTTGTTAACAAAACATATCAATTGTGTTGCTTGCTTTCTGTGGGAAAATTGATCCTTAAACCGTCATGACAAAGGTTGTTCTTGAATCTCAACCTTCCCTTCAAAGGATCCATGGAGACATGTGGACCTATCCATCCTCGGTGTGGCCTTTTAGGTATTTTATGGTTCTAATAGATGCATACGCTAGATGGTGGCATGTTTTGTCTCTTATCAGCACTTGAAATATTGCGTTGCGAGGGAAGCCGCCCAAATAATTAGATTACGTGCACATTTCCCAGATTTTTCCATAAAGTCTATTCCATTAGATGGAGTTGGTGAATTTACATCACAAACTTTTGATGCATATTGCTTATCTAGTGGTATTGTTGTTGAACATCCACAGCCAAATTTCGTGTTAAATACACAAAATGAATTCGGTAGTCGTTTATCAAACATTTTCAGTTAATAGCTGGGCCATTGTTAATGAAAACATTCTTTCAGACGAAAATATTGGAGGTTAGAGATGAAATTCTCTCCCCAGAGCTCATCTTTCTCCTTGGCGCGCGGCCGTTTTAACTACTGGCGACAACGACTTGGATTCTGAAACATCTTGTATGATTGAATCACTTGTCTTGATTTCTACTCGCTTCGTTACTTTCTCTTTTTGAATGATGGAGGCATTTTTGGACAAAACCAATGAGGGCTGTTGGTGTTTGGGATCTTCAGCGGCCATGGGTTCTTTCGAGGCACAACTTGCCGTCTTAACCGTCTTGCCCCCGATGATTTTATCAGTTTGATGGTTAGCCGTGAACCCCCTTTTGTTTTAAGATTGAGTCTTTGGTTTCTCTCATTCATCTTCATCTCGACTTGTGTTTTATTTGGAGATGGATAGTTTTGATGATGCATGATCCGATGGTGGTGAGGTCTTTATGATGGTTGGAGTTTTTGGGGTTGTCCTCTTGGTTTTTCATTGATGCTTACCTCCTGCTGATAGTTTGAGGTTGGTTTGTGATATCATGGACTTTTGGTGATTTAACTGCTTCTCCCCCTTTTTATAGTTCTTATCATTTTGGGTCGTTGTGATGGTGTTCATCTTTCTCCCTGTTGTTCTTCGTATTCAAGAGGCATTGGTTTTGCACGATTTGGTCTTGGAAATTTGAGAGTTTGTGTGTGAATTTTGGTGTTTCTTGAAGTTTGATTTTGATGATGGCGACATTTGCTTGTTGAAAGATCTTATGATTCTTCCACGTTTTCTTGTTGTTGGATGGTTCCCCGTGTTTTTACTTGATGATCGGCCTTGTTAGAAAAAGGTGGTTGTCGGTGGAATTTGGTGGTGGTGCGGCAGGCCTGCAGCGGTTGCTGCGGTGGTTGGGGACCGATGGGGGACAGCGGTTGGGAGTTAAACCGAGTTGATAGGTGAACCGTTTGGCAGGGTGGGGAAGAGTGAGCGGTTGTGACTCTTGGCTTTTGGGTTGGCGCCCACTTTGGAGCAAGACCACTTAATGGTACCTTTATTTGGTTGACTTGGCAGCAGTTGGCTCATGACTCACGGTTTGGCACACCTTGGCTCATGACTTGACTCGGCTTGGATTTGCATGATACCTCACGACTTGATGCTCATGGACTTGACCGAGTTGAATGGACTTGGAGCTTGGTTTGGCCCACTTGGACTTGGTCCTTGTGGGCTTGATTTCTATCTATCTTTGATTTTATGTATTTCAATACCAGAGTTTATCTATGTAATACGTTTGGGGAGACTGGCAGGTCTCATTCGAATGATTTGTATCTTTGGATTTTATTTTAATAAAGAGTATTTTATATTAAAAAAATTGCAATACCAAGGAGAAGGTCCTCCGCTGTCCTTGGTGCTTCACTTTTGTTATTTCCTTGCTCTTCTCTCCTTTCAATGATTTCTCCAATCGTGAATAGGCATTTTTGGCATTCAACCGGTGGGGTTATCTCTTGAATAGGATTCTCCCCAACAAGCTGCTTGATTTGGACTCTTAGCGATCTTCTCTCTCCTTTTGATGGTTTCTCCACCTTTGAATCGTGAAGGAGTTTCTTTGGAATCAACTTGATTGGGTTTTGGTGGTGGTGCCAATCGGATTTTGCTCAAGGTGTTTGTGTCGCCTTTTTGGGCGATGTCTCTCTTGCACTCCTTCTACCTACTTACTTGATGATTTGAAGGTAGTTGTTTGTGTGGTGACCTCTTTTGGCTTTATCGTATGCTTTGTTCTTTCCTTTTTGTTCGTCGTTTCTTGGCTTGGTTGGTTGCTTGGTGATCGGACGGTTGAAGATGGTTTAATGATTTGTTTAGTTTGTGGTTTAATGATGACTTGATTTAGTTTGGATTCTTGTTTAGCTTCATAGATTAC
>JADFUC010000516.1:0-323869 GCA_019722365.1 Lithospermum erythrorhizon | reverse complement strand
ATCCATTGTACTTTAGTTTCAGTTACGTATTACTCTTTGCATCGGTCTCGTTTGATAAGCTGCCAAAAATATTATATTTACAATTGGAAAAAAATATTATATTTTTTAATTAATAATTCATCCTCTTAATTGATATACCATGAGTTCTAATAGAAATTAACTACTACTTCCTAGATTCCTCTTTCTTTATCTTTTATATTTTAATTTTAGTTTCAAAATATTTGTCCTTAGTATAGAAAATTGTACTTTTACATTTCAATGTACTTTTGACTACTTTTATGATTAAATTATCCAACCAACCAATTTTATAGTTTTAATTATTGACATTTATATTTTTCAATGTACTTTTTTACTACTTTTATTTTTCTAATCTATGTATAAATGACTACAAAAGACAAGTAAAAGGCGGAGGGGAATATAAAGTGACAAATCGTACTTTATCTTTGCCTTGTCACGTAAGATTATCAATTGGAATAGAATCACCAAGATATGAGTGCGGTTTGAGGATGATACATCATATAAATTTGGCATATATACTTTGTAATTGTCACTGCGTCCACTTTTGATGCTGTTTATTTGTGCCAGGTGCATGTTTAATGATTCAAGGTATGCGTGAATAACCTGATTATTTTTTGCTCGATTTCGCATGTACATTAAAACTCTATAAATTAATAATGTTGCGACCGACAAAATTTATTAATTTAGAGATTTATTAATTATCTATAAATTAATAATTTATGAATTTAAAAAGTTTTTAACAATATGCAAACATGTACATTTAATACAAGCTGCTTGAATTTCTTGAGATTGATTTGAAGATGTAGATTCATTCGGAAGATATTGAAAGATAGTCAAAATAAAGAAGATAATAAGCAAATAGTAATTATTTTTTATATTAGTTATGTTAATTACTTGAGTATTAAGTTAAGTATTATCATAAGTATTTTTATATTGTAACAACATTTATATTGCTCTCACCGTTCTTATAGAGTCATATTTTCATTAAGTTGTAATAGGTATTTTTTTAATTTCTAAAAATTATTAATTTATGATTTTCTTGGGACATATTATAAAGGATTTTCCAAAAATTATTATCTTATTATCTTTATCTATTTTTAATTTTTCAAGCGTAGTCGGGGACGGATAAATTGATTATATTAGAGTTTATTAATTTACGAGTATTAATTTATAGAGTTTACTATATAACTTTAAATGATTCGGTCACTACATAAAAATGCATGTCATATAAATATATACTCCGTATATATATATATATATATATATATATATATATATATATATATATACCCGATTACTAAAGAATGAAAATGATATATGATGAAAATCATATTGATGAAAGACGATAAATATATGTGTATATATATAGGTGTTAGTTCAATAATCATATGTTTTGTCTTGAATTAATACTATTATTTATTATTATGTAGGTATTGTTATTGTTATAATAGCCAAATTATTAAATAAATAATGCTTTCTCACAGAATCATTATTATTATTATTGTTATTTAATTCCTTTCATATATGAATTTTATATATTAGGATCAAAAATTAAAATTATATTTTTTAAATCATGTAATTTAACGAAACAAAAAGTAAATAATTCGATGATACTATATTGATGATCAATTCGTCAATATATTTAGTCAGAGGACATTAAATTGTTAAAGTAATATTTGAATCTCTCTATGGACATCTTAGTTTGATATAATATCTCTCGATAAGTGTTTATTATATAGTATTTTGAGGCCCCTAATTTAGTATTAGTTTGATGTTATTTTACCTTAATCGATATAATTTTCACTTGTTTCATTTTATTTGAGTTTAGGCAATTATCGGTTAAAGTGAAGGAATCGGCACTTTGAATTGAAGATATGGCTTGATCAGCTTAAATTTGTGAGTCATGATCCAAGAATAAGGGATTTGGCCCATTAATATTAGGTTATGGCAACCTATAAAAGAAGAGGAGTTAGAATAAAAAAGGGAGATCTCTGAATTTCCAGAAAAGAAGTCATCAACTTTGTTGGAGCTTTTGGGCGCACCATTGGAAGCTGGCAAGAATCAATTGAGGTTAATTCGTATTGTGCAAAGGCAGTTGGAGTTGATTACTTTTAATTGGTCGAATAATTTTAATTGAGATATTTTTTATTGTATTAAGGATGAATGCCATTAGTTTCATGTATTTATTTATGTCTTTTATTATGAGCCCAATATTATTATTAGTCGGGGACCATGATGTAGTTGGATCGGATGATTTAATTTTCTTGGAGTTAATTTAATTCCATTTTCATAATTAGATTGTGTGCGTAATTAGTATTTAATATCTTGATATCGATATTAAGTCGTTCGTATAAGTGATTAATTGCTAGAAATAGTGTTTATTAAACTACGAATTAATAAATCGAGAACACATGTTTCAATTACCATAGAGATATAGGTAATGCCGTATGCGATTTAATAAGCATATGTTATTAAAAGATCTCTATTTTAAGCTATCATAGAGATAGTTAGTTTCTTAGGAGACTTAGTGCTTTGGTGGCGAGAAGTAATATCAATCATGAATGTTTTTGTTATGAACTAATAAGTGACTACGAGGTAAGTTGAATACGACGATCCGATGAAATGGTATTAAGTATTTATATTTAAATAAGTAAGATTCACTTTTGTGCATTCATTTAGTATTAGCTAATTTAATTGCTTGTTGATTTAGTTAAGTAGTCTAGATCTAAATTTACTCTTTAATTATTAGTTAATTAAGGATTATAGAAAAAGACCTACTACTTAGTATATTGGGATTTGAGGCGATACTCGTTCTTATTCATTATATACTTGTACGACCGGACTCGACCCGGAACACATAAATTGGTGTTGTCAAGTTGGCGCCGTTGCCGAATTTCGATACTACTAATATTAGTTTAATTTCGGTTCCTTAACTTAGCTAGTTTTATTATATTATTGTTTTAGCTAGATTTATCTCTTTTATTATATTATTGTTTTAGTGCATGACCCGCTCACATCATTGTGGAGAATTGTTCTTTGATCCAGAGATTGAGAAAACAGCTAGGAAACTAAATTCTGAGACTCGAAGAAGAAACGCTGAAAGTTCATCTACCATGGCCAATAATAACCCAATACTACCCCAGCAGGTGATTGATATTCATGGGGATGGCGATGACCTGGTGCCTCGGATGACTTTGAGGATTATACATTCTGCACATTGGAGGGTGCTTCTTCGCGTCTTTCGAGGCCACCGCTGATGATACCCGACAACTTTGAGTTGAAGGCCTTAGCGATTGACATAGCGAAGAATCATGTGCAATTGATAGCTTTGGGTCATGAAGACCCTAATGAGCATTTAGTAAATTTGATGGAGATAAATTTACTCTAAAGTAAATGGTGTTCAGTGATTATCCAACAACTTCTTATTTCCTTTCTGTCACGGGAGAGCAAAGTGGTGGAATACTCAAAATCCTCTGAAATGTGACCACATGGGAGCAAGTAGTGCAGTTTTAGCCGATATTTTCCCGCATCAAATCCACCAAATTGAAGAATGACATTGTGTGTTTCCAACGAAGATGAAGATGAGATGGTTGGTGAGGCTTAGGAGCAGTTCAAGGTCTACTCGGAAAGTGGTGTCCTAATCATAGCTTTCCCCGGCGTTATTTTGGTGCGAAACCTTCCATAATGGGTTGACACCAAGCACCCAGCTATATTAGATGTCTGCTGGAGGCGTTTGATGAAGGCGATGAAGCTTATATCTTATTGGAGGAATTATACGCTAATCGACACCGGTATTGCGTCCTCGTGCGCATACTCGTAGAGTGGCTAGGGTCCTTGAGATTGATGAAAGACAAAATTTGGAAGCCTGAGGTTGCCTCCCACCGCAATTCGGTTAGACAGCTAAACAGGACATGGTGTGCAAGGATCCTGAAAATATGGTTCAGTATTGTGCTACATGTGGTGGTAATCATGATACTCTATGCTTTGTCTTGGAGGCCCTGCGGCCGAGTTCAATATGCATCCAATTTCAATCGACAACAGAATGGTGCATTCTCCAATAACTACAATAATAATTGGAGGAACCACCCCAATTTCTCTTGGAGTAACAACCAAAATGTGATGAGACCACCAGGATTTCAAGATCAATCCAAATTTCAGAAACCTGAAGAGTCCCGGTTGGATAAGATTGAGAGGTTGTTAACTCAAGTGGTGGAAAAAGACCAGAATAGGGATGCAGCCTTGAGAAGTGTAGAACGACAATTGGGCCAGTTAGCTGAGGCATTGAATAATAGAAATGTGGGTTCCCTTCCAAGCAACTCTGAAAAGAACCCACGAGAACGTCACGCGTCACGGTCCTTTGCGCAATGGTAGAAGTTTAGAGGTTGAGGTCGAGCCTTTACGGCAAACGACCACGGGAGAAGCAAATACTGACCAGCAGGAAGTTTCCATTGATAAATCTAATATTTCTGCATATGTCCCACCCCCTGTTCCTTACCCTCAAAGGCTTCAAAAGCGATGCTTAATTTCTTTAAATTTCTTGATATGTTTAAAAAGTTGCATATTAACATTCCTTTGCAGATGTTTTGCAATTAGCCGATAGGTCTATTGTGTACCCATATGGTGTCCTTGAAGATGTTTTGGTTAAGGTAGATAAGTTTATCTTCCCTGCTGATTTCGTTGTACTCGATATGTCCGAAGATCGAGAAATCCCTTTATTGCTAGGTAGACCTTTTCTAGCTACCACTAGAACCCTTATTGATGTTCATAAGGGACAGGTCATCTTAAGAGTGGGGGAGGAGCAAGTTGTTTTTACATGCATAAATTAAGCTAAGTTCCATGATAACCAGAATGATTGTTTTTCAATTGATGTGGTTGATACGTTAGTGCAACATGCCTTTGAAAGTGAGTTAAAGTCTCGAGATTTAGTTGAGTTATGTCTAACAAATACTAAAGAGGAGAACTTGTCATCTGAAAACTTATTATCATTGGTAGCATATATGGATGCAGGCCCTCTACGTTATACCCTTGGTAGAAGGCAGTATGAGGAACTAGGACACAGTGTATCAAAATTGATACCATCTATTGAAAAGCCTCCTACCCTTGAGTTGAAGGCTTTTGCCTTGGCATATAAATATGATTTTCTTCATCGCTTTTAATGAATTACCTGTTATTATTTCTTCTTTGTTGAGTGAAGTGCGGAAGAAAAACTTCTCGGGGTAGCAGAGCACAAAAAGCTTGGTTGGACATTAGCGGACATTAAGAGTCTCGATACACCTTTGTGCATGCATCGAATACTACTTGAGGATGGTGCCAAGTCCACTATCCAACCTCAGAGGCGACTAAATCCTAATCTCAAAGAGGTGGTAAGAGCTGAAATTCTCAAGCTTCTGGATGCAGGTATAATTTATCCTATTTCAGATAGTGCTTGGGTGAGTCCGGTACAAGTTGTACCAAAGAAAGGGGGTATTACTGTGGTTAAAAATGATAAAAATGAATTGATACCCACTAGAACTGTGGTAGGCTGGAGAATGTGTATTGACTTCCGAAAGTTAAATGCTGTAACTAGGAAGGACCATTTTCCTCTACCATTTATTGATCAAATGCTAGAGAAATTAGCTGGGTATCCATTCTACGCTTTAGATGGATATTCAGGATATAACCAAATTGTGGTGGCTCAGGAGGAGGATGGGAAAAATAACATTTACTTCTCCCTATGGTACATTCGCTTTTAGGCGAATACCGTTTAGGTTATGTTGTGCTCAACCATTTCAGCGATGTATGATGTCCATATTCTACATTTGATAGAAATGCATTCAGTCTTCATGGATAATTTTTACGTTTTGGATCCTCTTTTTTGATGATTGTTTGCTTAATCTTAGACTTGTGATGAAGTGTTGTGAGGAAACTAATCTTGTCTTGAACTGGGAAAAATGTCACTTTATAGTTCAAGAAGGGATAGTTCTCGGTCCCAAAATTTCTCTGAATAGAAGTTATTAAAAGCAAAGGTGGATATAATTGAAAAGTTACCTCCACCAAAATGTGTCAAAGATGTAAGAAGTTTCCTTGGTCATGCCGGTTTTTATCGGCGTTTCATCAAGGATTTTTCCAAAATATCTAAACCTTTATGTGATTTGCTGGTTAAGGATGCATCTTTCCATATGACTAATGAGTGTGTAGAACTTTTAATATATTGAAGCATAAACTTATTTACGCTTCCGGTGGTACGTTCTTTGATTGGACAAGCCCATTTGAAATTATGTGCGATGCAAGTGATTATGCCGTTGGTGCAGTGCTCGGACAAAAGAATGAGAAGGTATTCCAGGTAATTTACTATGCGAGCAAAACCTTCAATGATGCTCAACGTAATTACACTACTACTGAGAAGGAATTGCTTGCTGTTGTTTTTGCTTTGGATAAGTTTAGATCATATTTGATCGGATCGGTAATGATTATACTACGTGATCATGCCATTAAAATAATATTTTCTTTCAAAAGATGCTAAGCCTAGGTTGATAAGATGGATACTTTTACTTCAAGAATTAGGCCACAAATTAAGGACAAAAGCAGGTTACGAAAATGTGGTGGGCAGTGATTTTATCTAGAATTGTATAAGCCTAGAAGAAGCACCCATTAGAGACCTTCCACGATGAACAATTGTTGTGTCACTCAAGAATAAGTCACTTGGTATGCAGATTTTGTACTATCGTTAGTGAGTCTTACCACACAGGTTAACATACTGACAAAAGAAGAAACTTTTATCGTGTGAAAGCTTGATATTTTGGGATGATCCGCTTCTTGTTGAGTTACATGCGGATAATATCATTAGGAGGTGTATCCCTGAGACAGAAATTGCTGACATCTTAGAACATTGTCATGCCGAGGTGAGAGCCATTTCGGTCCTAGAGCAGTACACCAAAGGTGTTACAATCTGGTTTTATTAGCTGCACTTATTTAAAAAGTTGTAGTACCTTTGTGAAGTTATGTCGTTGTCGGAGAGCAATTAATATGTCCCTTAAAATGAGATGCCCCTTACTAATATTTTCCTGTTGACTTGTTTGACGTTTAATTGTAAATTTCATGGGTCCTTTTCATCATCTTTCTCCAATAAGTACATTCTTGTATGTGTGCACTATGTTTCAGTGGGTGAGAGCGGTACACTTTTCAAACTAATGATGCCAAGGTAGTCCTTATCTTTCTTAAAAGAAAATCGTTCACTAGATTTGGAATCTGAGCTATCATTAGTGATGAAGGTAAACATTTTTGTAATAAAGCTTTAGAGGCATTGCTATATAAATATGGGGTAACCCATAAAGTTGCATTGCCATACCACCCTCAAACAAATGGACAGGTTGAATTGTCTAATAGAGAGCTTAAGTGCATTTTAGAGAAAACAGTCAATGCATCTCGTAAGGATTGGTCTAAGAAGTTAGATGATGCATTATGAAGCGGAATGGGCGCATTTAAGACACCTATTGGTATGTCTCCTTATCGTCTTGTTTATGGTAAAGCTTGTCACTTCCCGGTGGAGCTTGCGCGTAAAAGCCGTTGAAGCGGTGAAATCTCTAATTTTTGATACGAAGGATGCGGTGCAAAGAGATTGATGGATCTCAATGAGCTTGAAAAGTTTGTTTAGGACCTTTTGAAAATGCAAAAATTTACAAAGAGAGCGAACCCAAGGTTAATCGTGATAAGAGAATCTCGCCTCCCGAGTTCCAAGTTTAGACCTTGAAGTTTGTTGTTTAATTCCAGACTACGGCTGTTCCCAGGTAAGTTAAAATCTAAATGGTCTGGACCGTTTACTATTACCCAAGTTTTTCCCTATGGTGCGGTGGAAATAACTCATGAGGAGAAGGGCACTTTTAAGGTAAATGGTGAACGCTTGAAACATTATTATGGTGGACATGTGGAAAGAGTAAATCGATGAGTCGTGTGTGCACCGCTCATTGAATGAGTGAAGGTCAGCCGTCGGACTAAAGGCGTTAAATGTAGCGCTTATTGGAGGCAGCAATCTTTTAGATTACTAGTTATTTTATTTCTTAGTTTCATGTTGTCGAAAAAAAAAAAAAATTGGGTGAAATTTGAGTAAAGTGACGTTTTGGAGTATGGATGACAAGAGGAGGTTAAATTTTGACCCTCGGTGGCCTTTACAATAAGAAAATAATGTGCTCCCGGCGGATTAGTTGCCAAAGCGGAGGTCAATTGCCCGGCCGCCCAATTCGAGTTTTTAATTCGAAAAAAATAAAAAAAATAAAAAATAAAAAATAAAATAAAATAAAAAAACAAAATCAAGGAAAGGCGCGTCTTTCCCCAATTCACAAGCAGCGGCGGCCGCGCAGCAGCCCCCCCAAATCGCCCGCTGACTCCCGCTTTCGGCGACCGTCGCGAAGATCCACCATGATCCGGCGCGGCTCGCTCCGGCTCCGGTCGCTTCAGGCTTCTTAGGATCTGCCGTCAGCCTTCCTTATTTCGACCCGCGTGCAACCGCTTCGCCGTCTGTCACAGATCCATTGTACCTCCACCTCCCGCTCCGGCCCGAGCTCGGTCGCTTGACTCAGGTCGCTCCGCGACCGTGCGTACCCGGCTCCGGTCGCTCGGCTCCGTTAGCTCAAAACTCTCCGATTCCCCGCCTCTACCATGGCATTGATCGCCCGTTCCGGTCACTTTCCGGTCGCCGCCGCCTCGGTCTCCGGCGAATCCTACCTGCCCACTCAATTGTGTTCGTGATGGTTTTCGTTCATTTACCTCTTTGTTTTTTAATTTTCAATTTTATGTTGGTGAAATTTCAGGTACTTTATTTTTAATTTAGGTTGTTATTGATTTATTTTAGTTATATGTCTTTAATTCCGCTTTTTGTTTCATCATGGTGTTTAGACTTGATTTCAGTTTTTGTTTAGTTAATTCTAACAATCGATTCGTTGTGTTTAGACTTGATCTCAGATTCTGGGCATTTGTTTTTTAAGTATTTTAAGCATTATTAGTAGTAATTTAGTTTTCTGGATATTGATGTGATGAATTTCATTTACGTCTTTCTTTTGCTTCGGTTTATTTCTTGAAGTGTGTAGATTTGATTTGTGTTTTGTTACGTGTTCACATTGAATTAGGGTCGGATTTTCTAGTCTGATATGCCTCCCGTTCACGCACCTTGTCGGGAAAGTTTTACTTGTATACTTTTATTTCGTATTTATGCATTTAGGGGGCAATAATAAGGATTTGAGTGTAAGGGAATTCGTAATGATTATAGAGAGTATATGATACTAACGGACAAATTGATATATCTGGATCGATAGTAAATTGTATGGCTCATTCGATGATGATTTTGTGCATGATGATTAGGCGAGTTTTGACTTGACATTCTTAGTGGTGCTTAATGTTTTGATTGAAGTTTGAGTGGATAACTCTTGTTAGTGAATATACCCTACGAGGTGAGATTTTGTACTTTAATTTTTATCTTTGAGTTTCTTTCTTGGTGTGATACTCATCATATTTTGTATTCTTCGAGAACTTGTTTGAATCTCTCTCTGTTACTTTGTATGCATGCATAAAATGATGAAGGCATTTAGGTTGCCAATCCACATTCTCCTCGCCTTGTGCTTTGATGTATTATCCTTAGTGAACCCCACTTGAGCCTAAGTGACCTTTCTTTTGTGATTATACACACTTATAAGTCTATAAGCCTTATTTTTTACCATTTCGTCCCTACTTGGGAGTGTGTAATTTTGAATTATCTATGTTGAATTGTGGCTTGTTAAGAGCGACTAATCAGTGTGGGGAAGGAGAAAACATTGGAAGATTGGAAAAAAAAGGTAGAAGTGCATAGTGAAATATGATCTCAAAATGAAAGAAATTGTGTCTCAAGTGAATTATGAAAAGTGTCTCTGATGTTTATGGGTTGAAAAAAAAGAAAAAAAAGAAAAAAAAATATGTGAATAAGTAATATGGCAAGTGAAGGATAGTGCCGTAAGGATATAGGAAAATGTTGGGTTGAGTTGTAGTTGTTTAGACATGCTCTTTTGACATAAGTAATTGAGTTTCGCATCTCCTCGAGTATTAAAGTCGAGTCAAGTATTTTCCTACCCTTCACACTAAGCCTCATTACAACCCTATAAAAGACCTTCTGATTTATGTTGCATGCATTGTTGATGGATTGATAGATGTATAACCAAGCATATGGTAGAAACATTCATGATTCAGAGAATTGAGCGTAAACAGTAACCACTTTGATACATTTGAGTGATGTGAGAAGTGAGAAATTCACTAAGCGGTGTGTACTCACGATGAATTGATGTAATGCAGCTTAGCTAAGTAGGAAGAGCCATTACTCATGATTGATTGTTGTCGAGAACTTAATGATATCTGTGAAGAACTTGAGATCACTTGGATGTTTAATTTGTCTCGTTTCCTATGTCATTTGCTTGGACAAGCAAGAACTTAAGATAATGGGGTATGATAAGTGTTTATTATATAGTGTTTTGAGGCCCTAATTGCGTATTAGCTGATGTTATTTTTACCTTAATCCGATATAATTTGCACTTGTTTTCGTTTTATTTGAGTTTAGGCAATTATCGGTTAAAGTGAAGGAATCGGGCTTTGAATTGAAGATATGAAGCGATTCATTAAAAATTTACATGAGTCATGATCCAAGAATAAGTGATTCGGCCCGTGAATATTAGGTTATGGCAACCTATTAAAGAGGAGGAGTTAGAGTAAAAAGGGATATGCAATTCACAGAAAAGAGTATTGACTTTGTTGGGCTTTTGGCACACCATTAGGAGCTGGCAAGAAGCAACTGAGAAGTTAATTACATATTGTGCACCCGAGGCGAAGTTAAGGTTGATTACTTTTTAATTGGTTAGAATAATTTTAATTGAGATATTTTTATTATTAGGATGAATGCCATTAGTTTCATGTATTTATTTATGTCTTTTATTATGAACTAATTTTATTATTAGTAGGGACCATGATGTGAATTGGATGGGATGATTTGATTTCTTGGAGTTAATTTAATTCCCGGTTCATAATTAGATTATTGTCTTTAGTAATTAATTTAATATCTTGATATGATAGTAAATTCGTTCATATAAGTGATTAATTGCTAGAAATAGGGTTGTCTTACGAATTAATAATGTCGGAACACGTGTTTCAATTACCACCATAGAGATATAGGTAATGTCGTGTGCAATTTAATAAGCATATGTTATTAAAAAGATCTCTATTTTAAGCTATCATAGAGATATAGTTAGTTTCTTAGGAGACTTAATTCTTGTGCTTGAAGTAATATCAATCATATAGAATGTTTTTGTTATGAACTAATAAGTGGCTACCCGGGTAAGTTGAATCTGACGGTCCGATGAAATCGTGTATCCACGACTATATTTTGAATTTTAAAATAGATTCACTTTTTGTGCATTAATTTAGTATTAGCTAATTTAAGTTGTTAGTCAATTTAGTTAAGTAGTCTAGATAAAATTTTACTCTTTAATTATTAGTTAATTAAGGATTCAGAAAAAGGCCTAGTACTTAGTATATTGGAATTTGTGAGACGATACTTGTTCTTATTCATTTATACTATGACACGACCGGTCGACCGAACCGCGTAAATTTGTGTTGTCACTCTCTATAGACATCATATTTTATTGTATTTTTTAAAATATATTTAAAGAATTATTAAATTGATCAGAAAGTATTCCTTCAAAAATAAAAATATTAATTAGAAAAAATTCGAAGAAGTGTAAGTTTTTTAAACGGTATTGAATGATTTTGAGTTAAACATAAAAAATATCTCAAATATTTAATAAATGAATTGCATGTGGTACATACAACATAGCACGTCTCCTTACTAGTTATATTCAAATAACACAACAACGCTTGTATAAGTATAACAAATAAAAATAAGAAACTTCTGGGCAGATCTAGAAAATAAAAACAAGAGCTTAAATTCAGTTTTTAATTCAACGATTCAATCACTTATTGATTTATTGTTCTGCACCAGAAAACTCATCGTTGACTCGTCAGAAACGAATGAGCAGCAGTTAAATGTTACTGGTATTTGTGATTTGTGAAACCATTTAAAAATTGGTGTTAAATTTGATGTGAAAAAATAATTTTCAATAAGAAAAATCAACATTTTGAAATTATTTTCGATGCATCTACATTACAGAACAACCTCTAAAAGAAGGGGTGAAGAGTGGAATGGATTAAAAGTCAACGATCAAGAGTTTCATGAACATTTTTCTTCAACTTTTCCCACATATCCTCCATCAAAACCTTATTTGTATGAACTACTTGCAAACTTATAGTTATTAAATTTAATTTTAGAAGTCAAATTACTAATTTATCACTAAAAATTGGCATATGACAAACATATGTCTTCGAAATTAGTGAACTAACGAAAAAGTTAACAATTAGACAAAAAATAAAATTTTCTTTAACATAAGTCATCAAATAAAATATTTCGAAATATAAGTGATAAAATAATCACTTAAGGCTACACAAATGATCAACGATACATTCAACTCTGATTCTTATTTATTATTACTTAATTAAATTTATATGGTATTTGATTTATTTGCTCCAGAGTCGTGTCTTCGTATAATGAAAGACAAAAAATGACCAATACAATAGATAAACTTTTCTTATTACAAAAGCAAATAAGCATAGGATTACATTATTGAATTGTATGTGTCACATTAAACTTATCGTTTCACAATTCATTGTGAGTCTAAACATATTAAGGAATGTAATATACAACAGATACTATTCATGTATCATATAACTAATTAGTAGCTAAAAATAATAGCTCATAATTAATTTCCTAATATGAATAAGATCTATAGTATATTGCATTTCTTAATAGATAACTTTATTTATTATAGAAAGAGTTTGTCAACCCATAATATATTATCACAAACTAATGATGTTGTGTTCTTTAAGCAATGAAGGGGGCCCTTGCAACCATGTTGTATTGGTTAACGAAGACACGAACTCTGTTGCAGCTGAAGTCGGAGGTAACTGGGGT
Organism: Lithospermum erythrorhizon; assembly: GCA_019722365.1. Lineage (NCBI taxonomy): Eukaryota > Viridiplantae > Streptophyta > Magnoliopsida > Boraginales > Boraginaceae > Lithospermum > Lithospermum erythrorhizon. The sequence goes on along the minus strand of JADFUC010000516.1, from coordinate 310,836 downwards.
ACCATCCAAAATTATGAAGGCTGTGACTAAAGAATTCTCTTTCTCAATTCTTTGTTTAGCCGTACACCCTGTTGCTCCAACCAGTTCAGGCCATACACTCTTACCTATACAATATACAGTATATAGTAATCATTTTGGATTTGTGGGGGTGTGAGTTTAAGTTAAGTGCAATTGATGTACTTTTTGAAACTAAATAAATACGCTTAAATTTCATTTAGACACCTGAATTATTGAGAATATTTCAAACCGTCACTTAAACTTTTCAGTCTTTTAAATAAATATTTGGATGGGTTTTTGGTAACTGAACTTTCGAAAAACGTTATTTTTATGTTGTTGACTTTCATTTGACTTCTAAAGAATGCTAATTGTTTTAAATGAGACATATTGTCATGAAAACATCTCTCATTCTGAGATGATCGTTATTGAAATAAGATTGCTACGGAGGTAATTGTTAATTTCAAATAAGATTGCAACGGAGGTAATTGCATATTTCCATGAACTGATAGGTTAGCTAGTTGCATTTTTATAAATTCCAATATAATATAACTGCATTACAACAAGCCTATAATGTCGGGATGGAGCTGATATTATTCAACTAAACCACCAAAAAATTGAATAATTCAATTGGTAAGTAAGCTTATAAGTATCATTAAGGTCATGAGATCAGTTCTTATCAACTATAATTTTATTTTATTAACTCATTAGTAGCCAGAACTTCTCTTTTGGTAATTTATTATAAAAACTCATAAATCTTAGACACTCCAAATTCGTTTTTAATAGTTTATTATGACGAAATCAACAATTTGTTAAGATCTTGAAAGATGAAATTTAAATCAACTTATTATCCCATAATGATAATTTTATTGATAATATAAAATATTAATGTATATTTTGAATCACCACTTTAAGTAAGCTAGAATCACCCTTGCCACAAGGCTTGTTTCAATAAAAAAGACAAATATGCTTACAAGGGATTGTAAGCACCATACTTACAAGGTAGAATTGGCCATATATATTTTAATTAAATAAATAAATAACTGAAATCTCCTCCCCCAAATCAATTCCCCTAATTTCGCTCACCCTCAAATCAATTCATACCCAAAAAATCTGTCCCCTAATTTCTCTCAATCCCACCAAATCAGTAATTAGTTTCCTTGTAGGACAAATATTCTTGAATTGAATGATTTAATCCAAATTTTTCCTTTCCAAACCCACAAAACAAGCCACCAAAACTCACAAAATTTGTAAGAAATAGCAAAAATAAAATTGAGGAGAATTAGAGGAGACTTTGAGGAGAAATCACCATTAAAGTAATTTACAAAAAAAGAAATTAAAAAAATTGAAGAAAAAATGGAGAAGACAACCAAACCCACATATTTTTTTTGACATTATAATTAATTTCATTTTTGTGACCTAATAAAAATTACACTATTTGTGTTGAATGGGTTGTATAATACTATGTTGAATTGGTTTCATAATACTATGTTGAATGAATTTTTTTAGAATTAAAGTATTGTGTTGTTAGAATTAATTATTTTTGCATGTTGTTTAATGTTTGCAGTGGTTAAACATGGGTTTAGATATAGTAAGAAATAGTTTCAAAAAGTGTAGTTTTGAAGCCAATTCATAGAACTAATAATAGTGTAGTTCTAAATCCAATTTGTGTGATAACATTATAAAGATTGAGTTCTTTTGGAATATGGAATATTATGTGCTTGGAATATTATTGTTTAAACTATGTCATTTTTGGATTATTATGTCTTTGGAATATTGTTGGTTGTTTTTGAATGATTGTCTTTGGAACATTATGTTTTAGTTTTGTTAGAAATAGGATACCAGCGCATATAAGATGGTGGGATTTCAACATAGGATCAGGATACATTAAAAAAACTAATGGTGGGATTTGAATTGATCAATGTATGGAATTGAAATGATGGTTGAATATTAGGGGACAGGTACTAGTTTTCAAATTGATACTCATTTGAAATAACTAGAATGCGAGTATTTCATAAAGGTTCCACAATCACGTAATGAAGCGGAATTAGTTCAGTTAATCGCGCTAACAATTTTGAACATGCTTTCGTGGTGTGAGAGTTCGAGACAAAGGGATAGAGCGACATCCCTCGGACTATCGTTTAGTATAGGATTACTTGCTGATAGGAGGTGGATGAAGTATTTGAATCCTGAATACCAAAAAATAAGGAGGAGTTAAATGTCACAACGGCGATCACTGAACCGTGTCGTTTAATCTGGGATTGACCCAACTTTGAGTCGTAATACACGTGTTACTAATGGATTATAGTATCCATTCTATTATAGCGAAATACCATATTAGTTTGTCTTTAGTATAGATATGATGTTTATGTTAGTCATGTCTTAGTTTATGATTTATTAACTTTACATATAATTGCTTTGCTATAATGCTGTTATAGCGTCTTGTTTCGCACGTTTGTTCGTGTTATTAATAAAGTATCATGATTGAATGTATATATTGGTTTAAATTATTTAGATAAAATAATTATTCGTATTTTGTTATGTTAAGTACCCGTATATTCTTATTAGATTCTACATGTCTGGCATGTTAAAGCATATCGTGTTATCTAATTACATCCCATTGAAATATCTGAATTAGTATGCGTTTGATTTTGCATTTCCGTATATAAACAATAGAATCATTAATACCTTTAAATTTGAAAAAAGTTTGAAAAAGTTTCTCCATATATATTTAATTTGAGTTTTCGGATACATGATGATGAATAATTAAGTAAAATTATATTGAATGTTTTAAAAATTGAATTATGAATCATCTAAACATAAAACATAATCTAAAATGAAGAAAAGTAAAAATTAAATCAAAAGGTAAATCGAATTGGAGTAAATTAGGCAAGAGTACAAAAATAGATTGTACATCTTATAATTGTGGGAGGATTATTTTAAATGCAAAAACATATTCTACAATACCACTTATTCAATAATGATCATTGATTAAAAATAGTCCGATAAGTAAAGAAATTTTGAAATATGTGTAAATAAACATAAGCTGGCATCCCCAAAAAACGAAATATGATATGTGTGATAATAGGGCGGAGATGGATATATATAAATTCAATAATTACTTATTAGAAGTTTATTTAAATTAATTATATTATATTAAACTACTACACATACTAATAATAAAAGGTTAATTTGTTATTTGCACTATATTATCGCGTTTATCTTCAATTATCCACTTGAAGTTTCGATCTTTGTTTCGATTCTTACGCAAGTATTAACCTTGTCACAGGCATGCTAAATTATTTTCTTGTCTCGAAATGCCTCTGGGCCAATTTTACCGCTTTTAACAATATAATTCATTAAAAATATGGCTCTATTTTCCCACCCAATTAAGAAACTTCATTAAATATTACATTTGAAAAAATAAGGATACGTATTCAAATACTTTAATATATAAAACGTTTATAATAAGCAAAATAATTAAAAATAAACTCCATACCGCAACGCATCCTGCTTTTTGCGACCTACACCTACCCCATTTTCACTGACCCACAAAGCACTTACTGCCCATTTTCCTCACTAAGCGTACATCGACTCATTGCCCGACTCAGCGGTCCCACTCCCCGCGCCACTTTTTATTACCATTTGCCGACCCAATTCAGCCCGGGCTTTCTCGGCCTTACGCCATTACGCTTCTTGACCCACTGTTCCCAGTTTCCATGACCGACCTGCATTTCCCCCGCCACGCTGATTAAAAAAATTAGCCAATAAATCTCGAGTCGTCGGATGCACGTCTTCGCCAAAATAAATATCGCGGAGATTGAGGAGGAAGAAGGAGTTGTGGGTGGTTGGCCAGGTGGTGATGTTGAAGAAGGAAGCGGGGAAGGGGGATGACGAGACTTGTTGGTTGATTGATTTGAGGGAGGGTGTTTGCGAGGATTTTAGGAGAAAGAGGTGGTGTCGGGTGTTGGGGAGAGGCCTTGATGAATGGCAGTTGGGGCCGGTGTTGGGGGGACTAGTAGGGTGGGAGTAGGTCAGGCTATTGTGGATGTACAGGGAGAGTGTTGGGAGTGAAGATGAAGGTGGATGGGGTGGGAGGGTTTTTAATTAATTATTTTAAAATATTTAATTCCCCTATTTTAAGTGTAATGTTTGAGGAGTTATATTTAGAGATGAAAGCCCAGTCTTTTATATTTTATAACCAAATTTATGTTTAAATAACCAATATTGAGTTCGGAAAGTTTGAGAGCGAAAAAAAATGGTTTAGAGAGCAGTGGAATAGAAGAATACAGGGGGCAATCAGATAAGAATTAAAATTTTAGAGGCCCAGATTGAAAATAAATACATAATATTGAAGCAAATAGCAATTAACCTAATAATGTACCTTGGCAAATGGATGACATGATGCTCTGTCTTTGTGTTGGTAACTCTTTTAGTAGTCTTGTAGAAGTTTGAAGATATTCAGAACTAAACTAAAGGGGTATTTATATAGGACAACTTGAAGTTCATTTTCACCAATCTATTAAAATATCATATCGTAATATGCATGAGCTTAATTATTATAAATTTTAAACATTACTTCACAATTCCTACAAATGACTAGCCAACATATATTTACCAAACCTCCACAATGCATGGCCTCAAAATTTAGATATAGATCATTGCAGCTTGCAAGATATAGACAACTATGGACGAACAAAAGTGTCTGTCTAGCTTTTGTGGTTCGATATAATGTCAATGAAAATTAATCCAAGCTCGGTAATTGTCGATTTTGTTTAGTTCTTTATAGCTATAAAACAATGTTTGATTGAACCTCGAAAATAGTATAATATTGCACACTATTCTCTGGCCTTAATGTAATCAATTTTTTAGTCATCCTTATTTATTTTAACGTTCAAAATAGTAATGAATGGACATCCTTTCGAACACTATATTACAAATTTACAATAACATTTGTATTATTTTCACTAACTAGTATGTAATTGTACAACTAGCAGTACAAAACTATAACTTTGTCCCATTATTAGTTCTTTGAGTTCGAAATTGATTTCAGGATGAAAAACACATAATTACTCTCACTGTTTTACCACCAATATTAGTTCATCCCATTTACCGATTTCACTTTTAGGACAAAAATTTCCTATAGATTCAAGATTAGTTATTTTTATTTACAACTGAAAAGGTGTTTAGTAGTACTATTAATTTGATATATGTGTTGCAAGTGATAATTACTGTTTCTAATATTTTGTTGATTATCAATATTATTTCTTTAGAAGTTTACAAGTATTATTTTTTCTTAAAGTTGATATGAAATTATAACTTGGTTTTTACAATATTATTAATGAGTGTCTAAAAGTTTATTGTCTTTAGTAGTTTAACTATTGTCATGCTTGAAATAAAATTTATATTCTCTTGAATTAAAAATCCATGTTGTCTAAAAAGTTTGTTGTCTTTAATGGTTTAACTATTATCACGCTTTCGAATACTTGATTGATCTGATATATAAAAATAAAATTAATGATTCAAACAAAAATCCATGTTATTCAAGAACCTAACTTCATGTATGGCTCTCTAATTAGGACTTAAATATTTATAAGACTAAAAATGTATGGAGGGATATTGCTAAGCCATGAGCTTCGTCAGAAAATCCTTGTCGAGACATTGTCTATTGAATGCTGGGCTTGGAGTTCTTGACCATCGAGACTTTGCATCGCTTGATCAAAGTACCGATCGCGAATCTTGATCTACTCGCGGACTTGGATCTCGTTGGTCGGACTTATGTCCCAGATCTGAGTCGATCTCTAACAATTCAACTACCTGTGTTGTCGGGACATGGACTAGGATTTGCAACTCCCGATCGCGAAGTCCACACAGTAACTTGATTTATGAACAACGATTAAGGCATATTCGATAACAATATTGGAAGGAACGGCTCGGGAAGAGGATCATTCTCAATTTGTTGTTAAGTTAAACATATAAGTGAAATTATTAGTTTATCCTTAAATATTTGTTCCGTACAACACATATCTTGAGTTAGTGAACTAACGAAATAATTAATAAGACAAAAAATAGGATTTTTGAAATAATTAACAATAAGACAAAAAAATAGGATTTTTTTAACGTAAATGATTAAATGAAATATTTGACTTGTAAGTGATCGAATAGTAACGTAAAACAATCATAATCGATCAACTATATACATTTAACTTCTTTGTTCATATAATTTCTTATATTAATAACAAACATAACACATGAACTACTTATCCTCGTGGCATACAATGAAAGTCTAAAGAAATTAAAATTATCAATATAATAGAATATTTTCGAATGAAAAGGAAAAATACATAGGATATCCATTATTATTTCTATTTCAAATTAATTGACTTTCTCACTTTTCGGCTACAATTATAATAATCAATTACTTTTTATCTTCATTATGAAAAGTTAAAAAATAATATTATAAAAATATTTTTTAAAAAAACAAATTCAATAATATTAATTTTATATTTTTAGTTGTGAATAAAAAGTAATTTGGAGTGAAAACCATAACATCTAATCCCAAAAGTAATAAATTAATATAAAATGGAAAAGAATATTAAATTGTGTTAATTATTGTATTTCAAATACATTGGGACTCTTCTACATATATTAAGAAACTTAGTATACAATACGGATGATATCCATGCATATTAGGAAATTAATAATTAGGATAATTGGTTTCCTTATATGAATAGGATCCGTAGTATATTACAGTTCTTAATAAGACTTAACTTTATTTATTTATTTTACAACATAATAATAAGTGCATAAGATAGGAAAGAGTTTGTCGACCATACAATTTCATGCAGACATAATTTTAGCATCTAAACTTTTAGAAAAATTATTTTGACATCTGACTATACTTTAATAGGTAAATGAAAGTAAAAGCAATATGTATATGCAGCTTTATGAATTATTTTTAAAATAGCAAGCGTTTAATTGATCGATTTTAATAATTAATTTTAATTAATTGATTCGCCTTGTCCCCTTGTGCCCCACCAGCGCCCAAAACTACGAAGAAACCAGAAGTGCGAACAAAGACAAACAAACCAAGAAAAACTTTGCAATATGGGTCTGCTGCCGACAATTTGAGGGAGGCTGGCTGTTCATATCTCAGTGGTACGCATGTGTGGAACGAGCTTCCATGATTAGAAGCAAAGTCAAGCGAATGAATTTGATAATAATTAGAAAGAGAGATATTTTCGTCATAATATATTATAATGGAGTATCACCAAATATAAAAGTGCGATTTGGTTGGTGACGAGGAGAGAGTATCAAATCAATTATGAATTTTTTGTTTATGGATGTTATTACCATAAACTTTTTAATGCTGTCTATTTATATAAATCTTATAAACTGGAACAGACTTCTTAATATTTTATTGTTACGCATTGTTTTGTAAGGAAAGAGGGCAGAGAATTTATCTTTATTTAATAAGTGAATGTAAGGAGTTGTTACATAAAACTTCATGCCAGTATGTACAAGCCCATTGTGCCTTTTGTTACGGCAGTTTGCTACGTTGTTTAAGCGTAGTAAACAAGTATTAGGGATAGTAAGCGTGTTGAGGAGGATATGTGTATGTAGCAAAGTCGAGTACGGTTTTTATACATGCTTAATGGGAGTAGAATAGGGGCGTAGAAGAATGGGGAGGCGTTCGCGTAAGGCGCTTATTTGTAATTCTCGTTATTTGTTGATTCGCCCAATTGCGCCATGAGCCTGGAGTCTTTACGTTAGCGCGGAATTAGATTCACCAAATCTTTATGGTGTTTTTACTTCATTATTGTTTGGCAAAAATAATAAGGCTACCAGCGATATTATTGACATCACAAAGAATATATAATGTTTTATACAACAAAACCTACGGGCTAACTATACACGAGCCCAACAATATAGCGCTGCGTCGAACAATGTTCTTCAAATTCGGGGAAATACGGGTCCGACGCCGGGGAGGATTCGGGACTTTGGCACCGCTGACTTCTCGAACCCTCTTTGTGTAAAAGCGCCGAAGATTGGGACGTAGGTCGTAACTCCCAGAGCAGTGTCTCGTGATGTGTTCATTGGCCTCATGAGTTGGAGCGTAAAGATCGAAAATGCCGACTTTGCAGTAAAAATGAGCCGTCGTCTTAGAGAGCCTTAGTAGAAATATCCATCAGTGATTAAGTAGTAGAAACATGGAGACATACGAATAACATCGACCAGCAACGCATCCAAGAAATGACAATCAATACCAGTATGCCCATTAGGCTCACTTGAAAAACCGAGTTTGTGGATGTGACAATTTGTCCTGAAATACCTCCATTGCCGTATGTGGTCCATGCAATGCGGAGACCATGACCGCCCGACTCACGTATAAGAACCACCATGGGCGATCTTCGGCCTCTGGGAAGATCGGGACCTGATGTTGCTTGACTTCGAAGGGGAAGCGACCAAGGAACACCTTGGCGGGCAAACTTTAGTCAACTGAACAGCTTTACAATCCAGTCGCTTTCCAACACGGATAGTTTCATATCACAACAATGATAAAAGAATACTACATCCGGGGTGACCTTTGAAGTACTTTACCACCTTGATCTTTACTTGACCAATGATGATCTTGGCTGAGGCTAAATGCAGGCGAGATAACCACGTATCTTTACCAGAATAAAGATCAAGGCGTCTGAGAATGGGTAAGTAAAGAACCCGACCCGACCGTCGATGGCGCTTCGGAAATCATGCAGGAAAGGCAAATCGACTTGTATGTTAGTTCTACTCCGTCGACATTCCACGGGTTTAGCCCAAGCAAACCGGCTTATGACAATATGCTCGAGAGCATATTTCCCAGGCGAGAAATATCACTTCTTTGCTACGACAACACCGACCCAAAAAAAATACTTAAAAGTATCTCGAGTCCTTCGTGAAAACGAGCTAAGATACTCTTTTAGGGAGTAAAGAGAAACATCGAAAATCAAAGTCATTGCGAGGAAATAATCAAATCATCAACATATATCGAGAGACATGTAGCCTTTTCGCCGCACATAGAGTAAATAAGGAGTAATGTAAATGGAGCCGAGCAAACCCATTACCTCTTTAAAGCCTTTGCTAATTTCGAACTTGACATCGGGGTGTACATTTCGATCCATTACAATGACTTCTGAGAGTTTGCGCCTTAACTGGGGCGCTCATAGAATCCGAGGGAGGGAGGCAAATGTCTGAGCTTCCTCGGACAAGTGGCAAAATGCGGAAAAAGCATTATCCATTTGATCAACTCCAGTTCTTGACCCCGCTGACGACCCTTTGAGAAAAAGTCCGTGTCACCATGCGGCTTGGCGGTGCAAAGTATCTTTATAGTCGATGCGCTTATTGCGATGATTACCAAACCAAAATTGACCGAGCCTTCCGCGTTCAACCGTAACATTAGAATTATGTTTTACGCGTACGCGTGAGAGCGAAACTGCTTTCCTACGGTAGGTTCCACGGCCTCAGGAGTCAGTTATCCTCAGCTGAATCTCGCTTTTCATAGCCTCGTACCATTCGGAACTTAAAACGCCTCCTTGGAGCAATTTAGGCTGATACACCAGGAGTTAAGCGGCTATGAAAACTTTGTTCCATCGGTGAAAACGATTGCAATTTATTGAGTTAGATATAGGATAGAAATTACTTGAAGTGCGAAAGGAAGCAAGTGGAGATGGATCAACTTTTGAGCGATGTGCAATCTGGAGTTTAACGAGGAAAGTGCTGATCATTTCGCTTCATCAGGCAATACCATCCGGCTTACCCAGCCCGCCATTTAATACCCCATGAGGTCCTTCTCCAAGGAGTCGAAGCCTCCTCGGTACTTTCGGCAGAGTTGATGATGGCAGTCAGCCCCAAAGGACAACGAGATTACATGCCGTCGGCCCCGCCATTTCCTTCGTCCCACCGGTATCGCTCGCATCCTCATCCTTGCTTAAACATAAATGCGGCAGGTCTGGGTGCGAACTTCAGGATAAATCTTAGAGGTAGAACACTGGCAGGAAAATTATTCTCATAGAAGACAACATCACGGGAAACAAAATATTCATGAGATTCCGAATCAAAAAGTTTCCACCCTTTTTCCTATACGGTTAACCGACAAAAATGCACCGCCGAGTACGACTACCAAATTTATCCTGTTTACATTTCGGATTACGAGCAAAGCACTGAAGACTCGAACCTGAGAATATGAGAGTCTGGGGATTTTTTATCTAAAAGCTCATAGGGGTCTTAAAGCTGGAGAACACTCGAGAATACGATTGATCCATAACCCAGCGGAAAGAATACATTGACTGAAACTTAATGGGTAGATTAACTTTGAAAGCGTAAAGCGAGGCTGGGTAAAATGGCGGTGTTTGGTTTCACGGATCCGTTTGTTGGGAGTACCCGACCTGAGGCGTTTGAAAAAATAATGTCATTATCCAAAAATAATCACGAAGGCACATAAATTCGGTTCGTTGTCACTCGTACATGCGGGCTTTGAATTTGACTATCAACGATAGCCAAAAATGCATAAAAGATTTAGAGACTTTGGTTTTATCGTTCGACAAAAATAACCACCTTTGACACGAGAATAATTATCTGATAGTTAGAAATATCGGGCACCACACAAAGAACAAAGTGTAATCTGGACCCCATAATCCACAATGTATTCATTGAAACTACGAGAAGCACTTGCTATTGTACTAAGTAAAGATTCCACTAGGCGCTAGGTTTGATGACCTGTAATCTGAAACCTTGATAGACAAATGACATGGATCAAAATGCATAAAAGATTTAGAACTTTAGTTTTATCATTGACAAAAATAACCACGCGGCCACGAGAATAATTATCCTGATAGTTAAGAAATATCGGGCACCACGCAAAGACAAAGTGTGATGGACCCATAAATCCTGATATTCATTGAAACTACGAAGCCTTATGTTGGCTACTAACTAAAGATTCCACTAGGCGCTAGGTTTGATGACCACTGTAATCCTGGCTCTTATTCGACAATGACATAGATCGAGGAAATAAAAGATAATAAAAGATAGCGAACTACTTTTTCGAGGGATGCCCAATCTGGCGATGCCGCAAATCACGAAGACACGCTTCCCGTCCACATGCGACATCGCACGACCAGAATACTACAAAGTAATAAAATTCCGTTCAGCTTACCGACTCGATTAGGTTCCTCGAGGTGTGGTCCTATATATCTGACTATGTTTAGTAATTGAATCAAGCAATCACGGTTAGCAACGAGTTGGGACACAGAAAGTAAGTTGCGGGGAAAATTGAAATTTTATCTGAGAACATCTTTCAAAATCATATCCGAAGACAAACATACCGTCCAGCACGTTACACCAATTTTTCTATCGGAAGGCCAATCGGACAAAGCGGTATATCAATAATAATACATAAAAGTTTAAATCGCATGTAACATGACTAGAAGCCCAATATCGATAATCAATCACTAGAGAAATACGTACTAATTGACGATCCTTAGAACCACTACCGAATTACCCGACCGTGCTTTAATTTTAACCAATCGAGTCCGTAAAATTTAGCGGCACACCGCGCAGGCTTGAGAGTGCGCTCACGCATTCACTCCACAGGCGGCAGAGGCGGTTGTAATATTGCAAGGATGACCCGTCTAGCGGAGACGTTGATTTCAGTAGGGTTTTCTTGGCTCCCCGTCGGATACTCTTGGACGTCGCCCATCCCAGCTACGGAAAACCATGCTTGGATAAACCGAATGATATTTCATGGCGAACGATGGTTAAAAGGTCTGAAAAGGTTACCTTTGGAGCAGTATCGACCACCGACAACCCGGTGAGGAAGAAGAGTGAATTGCCATAGCCGTGGCGACATCACAGTCGAGGCAATCACCCGGTCGCTACGAGGGGTGTTCCTCTTTACTGACATAGCATGATAAGTCGATCGAATTAGCAGGAGATGCTGAATGAAGGCCAGTAATGTCAGCGTTCAACATAAATCCCGCAGAAATCACGCAAGCGATCGTTATCACCTTACATTTGAATTTTTACTTTAGTCACGTATCAAAACCATGCCGACGGGATAGGATCGTAGGTGGCGGTCGTCCACGGAGGTTGAAGTTTACCTAAGTGATCGCCAATGGACATGTTGGCCGATTGCTTACATTCGGTCGCCGGTTTTCAATTGCGCTTACGAGTACCGCTCTGGCGTCAAGCGGGTTTATCGACCCGGGCGGAATCAGTATTGAATCCATTGAAAAGCATAAGCCCGAACACATTGCCAATCAACAGCAATACCCGGTGACGGTTATCGGTGACCGTGAAACCAAATTTTGTTCGAGCAATCAATCGCAAACGCCAAGATTTGGACCAATCATCGTAGTTGTGCCAGTAAAACAAACGGTGAAAGTATGTATTACTGGATTGTCATTAGAACTTAAATAAAACGGAGAGTTGTGATCAATTTTCGGTGGAAGTGCAATAGGGCCCAGGGTGAGAGTCTACCCGCTGACTCGTAACAATGAGGAGAGTAGGGAGGGTGGTTTTTCGGTCATGGTGGAGGGGTTAGGGTTCGAAAATTACAAGGGAAGGGTAGAGAATTTTGCCCTAGCCATATTGGCTCTGATTCCATGTAAAATAATAAGCTCTCAACTGATATTATTGACATCACAAAGAATATATAGTGTTTATACAATAAAACCTACGGGCTAACTATACGAGAGGATTCGAATATATAGGTCGAACAATACAAACGTTAGGTTGAAATCTGGTCGAACATCGAGAGAAGTTCGGGACTTTAGTATGAACCTCTAGAACTCTAGTGTCGCGCCGTCGAGAAAGATCGGGACATAGGTCGGGACCTGCAACTCGAACCGTGTCCCACGACGATGTGTTCAAGCGATTGTTTATTTTTGTCGGCGTTAGCGTGTTGATCGAATGTCCAGCGGCATCGTGTCTGACAACGGTTTTACGATACGTGCATTGGGTGTTAGGGTGTTATCTGCATTTTTATAAGCGGTGAATTACAACGGTGTGTTCAGTGAGATCTTCTTCCGCATTGCTGACAGTTCTGAACTTTCAATTAAATTCGAAACACGCAAAGAAAAAATTGTTGAGGAACTATGGGGTTGGTTTGGTGAGGGTGGGGTGGGGATAAGGTTGGAGATGATGTAATTTTTTTTAATCGAATTAATTAAAATTGATTATTAAAAATTGATCCAATTAAGTGTTTTATTTAAAAATGATCCATAAAGTGTAATATATATTTTTCTTATTTTGCCCTTAATTTACACTACATTAAAGTAGAGTTCGGTCTTAAAAGATATTTTCAAAAGTTCAGGTGTTAAAAATCACCCTTAGGTACTTATTTAAAAAGATTAAATCTCGGGTGACTATTTGAAATGTGTTAGTTAGTTCAGGTTTCTCAATCCAAATTGTAATATATTATCACAAGCTGATGGTAATGTGAAACATCCATTTTGGCATTTAACCAATAACGGCCTTAACGGGCAAAACTATGTTGTATCTTGTGGTGTTTTTACAGTTTCTAAAATGAATAATGTATCTTTTTGTTATCTGCAACATGTATGTCCTGTCTCCTGTATATGGTCTCTATGGAATGCTAATTGTTGTAAATGAACATATTTCCATGAATTAGGTTGCACTTTAAAAGAAACAAATATAACTGCATTACTAAAACTCTACAATGTTTTAATTACAAATGTGTACATACAGATTATATACTCCGTATTATATTTCACGGGAGATCGAGATTCTATTCCTACTTAATACATGATTTAATTTGTAATTAGTAAAATATGAATATGTAGAGCTATAAAAGCGAATCGGAAACTATCTGAACTTTACTCTGTTTAAGTATACGTTTGAAAGTGTCGACTTTAAGGATTCGAACACGTTTAGTCTCGAATCTTAAATTTAACGTTTGAGTATCGTTTGAACACTGCGAATCGAGCCGAACTTTTGCTAATCGAATCGAACCGTTTAATTAAGCGTTTGAACACCTTCACAGTATGTAGATGAATGGATGAGAGTAGATGAAATAGAAGAAAATAAGATGAATGATGATAAATTTGTATTTTGATGAAGTTTTCAGCCCGTAGGTTTAAATAAATATGTAAATGATAAATAAGATCGAAATGTAGCGGTTGAACTATTTGATTTGTTCGGTCCCGTCCTTTGAGCCTTGGATTCTAATGTTCGGTTTTTATTGTTTGCCTATCGAGGAAAGGCAAGTGCACGAGCTTGAACTATTCCAGGCAGAATAATCTTAGTCGAATCAGCTTTTGGAGTTGCTCACGGACCTAGGTATTATGAATACATGACTTATTAGAAGTTTAAATTTCAATATATATATTATTTCTTAAGTTCTTATTAACTGGTTGAAATAAATGATTGTTTAAATAAAAAATGTTCTAGCCAAAAGGTTATTCGCTACATTAGAATTGTAAAAAAAAACTATATTGAAAATGTAAAAAATTATATTAAAATTATAAACAATCAACTATTGTGAAAAAGTAAATTTTTACAAAAATGTCGTGTATTTAAAGCGAATGGAGTCTTCTGTAATGTAGCTAAAATCGATGACATGATGCTCTTTGGTATGTATCTTATAGTAGTCTTGTAGAAGTTTGAAGATATTCGATTCAGAACTAAACTAAAGGGTATTTATAGTACTACATAAAGTGACTTCGCATACGATCTATCAAAATATAATTATAACACATGGCAAATTATTTATAAATTTAAACATGCTACAAATAACCTGCCAACAAATTTATATTCCGACCTCCACAATAGAATGCATGGCCACAAAATCTAGCTGGTGTCTGGTCCCAAATATCTTGCATGAGCTTAAATTGTTATATTTTAAACATGCTACAAATCCCTTGCCATCATATTTTAAATTGTTAAGATTTAAAAGAAACGTTAGTTTGGGTGTCAATGTAAACTTTTGTCTGCGTACGAATGGCCCGATATAGTATCTTATTGGGAATCGAAAATAAACGATGTAAATTATAGGGACAAAAAAAATGATAAATGTGTTTAATTATAATACAAAATTAAAGGAAATGAACAGAAATGAATAACAAAGCCTATCAAACTACTTCCTCTTTCTTCCTCTACCTTTACTGACTGGAACATCCTTTGAAGTGCCAGCATGTTTTTTTGGGAGCTCTTCATCACTTTCATCATAGCTTACTGTTTTGTCTGAAGATTGGTCTTCCTCTTCCTCGTCCTCTGCGATTTTCTTGCCAGTGCCCTGGCGCGACAGCTTGTCACGCAGCTCTCGGAGTTTTGCTTTCTTTGAGTTCAAGACTGCAACAAACTGAGATGGGAAATTAATATAGTAGAGTTATTTGAATTGAAGCACCACGCACACACTGATATGGTCTATATCTGGAGTCAAAGTTGCGACTCTAGCTACTGCTAGGTAGTTCATTTGGTGTTCATGTTATTACATGATACAGGTATGAATCCTGGACTTCAATAGAAACAAACTACAACAAAGATAAACACGGACAATTTGGATCATTATTAAGAAAAATACCTTTGCAAATATTTCAGATTCAAATTCTTCCTTTTCTTTGCTGAGCTTCTCACTTTGGGCAAAACATTTCTCAGCCTCCACCTTAAGCCTGTCAAACGATTGGGTCTTATTAACAACTTCCTCCTGTACAGGTGGATCATTATTTTAGTTCAAATGACAACATCTGAAAATTGAATAAAAGAGCACAACCAACTAATATCCAAGAACTCCAGCCGCATAAGAATTTAAGGGAACCCTCATACCATCCCTCAGCAAATAGATTCGAATTTGGGGATATATGTGGGGAGTAAAAAGACGGAGCCTTTTTTGTCAAATGAGGACATCTCACCCTCCCGCAAAAGCAACCTTTCCCTCTCCCTTACATTCCTGAAAGGATAGGGTCAAGTGTTCCAGATCTGAAAGGGAAAACATTCCCCTTTACATCTGCTAGCACACAGATGTAACCTAAATATGACAAAAAGGAGCTTACTGCAAGCCTAGCTTCTGGTTTAATTATTTATATTTTTGTCAACTAATTGAAAACATTAGCACACCATACGCTTAATCTTATGTTTGCATCCAATAGAAAATCCAAGATGTCTGCTGTAGTTTTTTTGCTGTTAGGTGATGGCTGACACTTCCAGCGCCACTCCAGCTTGGTTCCTTCCTTCTCAAAAGTCCACGATAACTGTAATTTAAATATATTGAAAAATAAACTTAGAGACGAAGATAGATATGACCGTTTGCATTTATTGCACATCATATAATTCATGTAAAAGGAGTAGGAAAGATGGGCAAACAAGAGAAAAGATTGAAAATTTACAATACAATATGTCAAACCATCAATGCCACAATACGAAATACATGAAAGATAATGAAAAAGTTCCATCATGATTATACATACAGTCAGCTTAATACAGTGCTCCAACAATAGTGTCATATTCTACCAATATATCGTAAACATGCATCCTGCCAGACTCCAATAGCAAAAGCCACCAAAGCAAAGTTTACTTCACTTTGGACACCTCAAGCACTATGTTCTCCTTCAAAAGCCACCAAAGCAAAGTTTTCTTCACTTTGGACACCTCGAGCACTATGTTCTCCTTAATCTGAAATTCTGAATACAGATTGAAGGCTACTTCAAGTAAAATTAAACCTTATCCCCCTGGTGACATTTTTTTCATTCTGAATACAGATTGAAGGCTACTTCAAGTAAAATTAAACCTTATCCCCCTGGTGACATTTTTTTCACTTCATTGAAAAATACACTCGTTTTCTTCTAATATCGGAATCCAATTAAAAGAAAAAGCGTATGAACTTTTAACATAGTTCACATCATCACTATTAATACATTACATGGGACGAACTTAGAATAGACTGACTGCATTAGGATCATCTAGTATCTCCTGTTCTTACTAAAATCCTTAACACGGGAGAACAAGAATTATTCAGACTACTATTTCCTTAGTTAGTTGGACATCTCTATTTTTATTAACTAAAAACGGAATTATGTGTCTACATTCTTTGTGGCAGCGAGTATCTTATAACTTTGTGAAGTACTCTTGTTACCAAAACCCAATGCAGCTCTGTTATTATCGGTACCAACAACCAACTTGTGCCAAA
Organism: Lithospermum erythrorhizon; assembly: GCA_019722365.1. Taxonomy (NCBI): domain Eukaryota; kingdom Viridiplantae; phylum Streptophyta; class Magnoliopsida; order Boraginales; family Boraginaceae; genus Lithospermum; species Lithospermum erythrorhizon. The sequence continues at coordinate 293,666 of JADFUC010000516.1, read as the reverse complement.
ATCATCATTACAACGATTAAAACAAACCAAAACTATCCAATGACCAATGTGATTTACACAAATCGCAACTTTCTTGCAAGTTACTGAAATGAAAATGAAAATTAAAACAACACACCTGTGAATAACTAATCACCACCTTAATTGATACTCCGTATTTAATACTGTATCCCAAAAATCAGGTCATACAGAACTAATACCTTAATTCAAATCATATAGTTTTGCATATTTTAGTCAACCTCGATCATGAATTTCAAATGTGAAAGTCCACACCTTTAAATTTACTAGCTCATTCCCATTAAAACTGAATAATTCCCTTTTTGAAACTTCCAACACTTTCTTATGTAGGCTAATTAACACTTTCTAAACTGGTGCATCCGACACATATTAAATTGACTCTAAATTAATCTAATTCAAATATATGTTTTTAAAGTTTAAAAGTTTGATATATAATAAGTGCGTAATATGTAGAATCATGATAAGATGCAAAATTTTTTGAACTTCAAAAATTGGGTTAACTATTTGTTTGAATAAACTCTGCGAAATTGAGGAAGAATTGAGATGGAGGGAACAGAAGGTAACATAACTGACCCTTCTGTTACCATTTCCAGCATCAGCAAACCCATAAACCGAACCCGGCTGTTGAAACCCTAAATATTTCTCAGCCAAGTCAACGTATTCCGAAACCTTCCGATCCCATTGAGCTGCCCTCTCTTCCACTTCTTCTTCAGTTGCTTCACAACACAATTAAATAAGTTAGTAGATATATAAATAAAACTTAGAATCTGCTAAAAGCTACTATTTCCATACAAGTTAGTAGATATATAAATAAAACTTAGAATCTGCTAAAAGCTACTATTTCCATACCACATACATTGTCTAGTTTGATTTCCAATAGTCACAATCAACAACCTTTGGGTATTGATCAACACATATAACTTTTATTTGAATCAAAATTATCACTTTAATAGTAAATACATTCATCCCTAAAATATTGAAAAGTTTGTTTTTCAACTTTCAAAATTAACAAACTTTGAGGTCTAATTAACCCGCAGACTATGCTATGAATCAAAATTATCATGTTAATAGTAAACTATGATCAAAATACAATCTTTTGATATATATTTTTACCACATATTGTCCAACATATACAAAAAATATTGGAATTCAAAAGTTAAAATCCAACCGTCAAATTTAAAAATTGTATAATCTTTCATTGATAGAGGGAGTAATAAAGTAGATTAAAAATATCATATTCAGATATATTTTTCACCAAATAGTATACTAACAAATACAAATACAAAAAAAAATATTTCCAAATATAAATGATGAAACTGATAATCTTAAAACTAGACAATCTTGAAACTGGATAATCATTTTGGGACAAGACAAGCTTTAAGATACAATCTTAGGGATAGTAAATAGACCAAAAATATCATATTTTGATATATTTTTCGCCAAATAGTATACTAAAAATTAATTTGGAAAATATAAATGATGAAAGTGGACAATCTGGAAAGTGGACAATGATTTTGGGACATAGTAATAGTACCATGGCAAGTCCAGGAGTCTTGAGCGTTGGTTATCTGGAGGTCGAAGCGGGTCGGGTACCATGTGCCCTTCACGAATACGGGTTCGGGGCGATTAGGAGTTGTGCTGTTTTGTACTTGTAATTTCAGACATGTATGCTTTGGTGTACTCATTTGGTAATAATGATGGATTTAGTTGTAGTAAAAACCAAAAGGGATTATAAACATGTAGAAGCTTCTTCCCGCCTTTGTACTCCTACTTCGATTTTAGTGCACGACTTCAACCCAGTCAAAACTTGTTAAGAGTTCATGGAGTCGAGTTATAAATGGATGAGTTAATATTTTATTAGCATTCGAATTTTATAAGTTAATATAGACGATTTTAAAAAACTTCGATTAATAGGTCTTGGTTTGTATAAGGGACTACATTTGGGACCATTTAGATTTGCACAAAGCCAAGCTATATTGAGCTACACACACGATTAGGTTCGGATATATCGAGCTTCAATTAGGTTTGATTGTAGAGCATGGCTTTATGATTAACCGAGTTCGGCCAGTGAGTTAGGTAGTACGCTCGATAGACATGATCTATTATTGTTGGAATGCCTTGAATCTATCAAGTGGACAAGTTGATTGCTAAGCTTTTGAAGGAAGTTTGCCATCATCTTGCTTTATAAATAAGTGTGTTGCCATTCTTCATTCTTCCAATCATACCGATAATTGAGATATCTGTGATCTAGAGAGAATTGCCTAATTAGCAGAAATCGTTGCCTAAAGGTTTCATATTAATAGGATAGCGCCTCTAAGCCTGAAGCCAAACGCTTTGCTATGTAATCTGTATCCTCCGTATTATAGTGAAATATTTTTTAGTGGCTACGCGATAGATTAGATCTAACTCGTTGTTAGGGATACCACACTAAATCTCGATGTCATTTTCTTTAAACACTTTTACTTAATTTCTAGATGCATATAAAATCCGTTATAAAACTAGTATCAGGAGCTCGGATGCGTGGTCTGAAGAAGATGGGTGGTAAGGTTTTGAAAGTTGACAAATTCACTGGGAGGTGGTTTAGTCTGTGTGGCAAATCAAAGTCGAGGGCGTTAGCCAAGCAGGGAGAGTCTTTGGACTCCGCACAATTTGAAGAATCAAGCGAGCCAACACAGAAAATATGGATGCTTTGGAAGAAATGTACACTCAATGTTGCATCGTTTGGAGGATAATATTATCACGGAGGTTGCTGAGCAGGACACTGCTGCTGGTTTGTGGTGTAAGCTAGAAAGTCTTTACATGACTAGGCTTAACCCGGCCAGTTGATTTTGAGCGGCAATGCATTTGGTTTGCGTATGCAGGAAGGTACATCCTTGAAAGACCACTTGGATCGATTAAATACAATATTATTGGATTTGCGCAATAATGATATTAAAATTGATGATGAGGATGCTGCTTTGATTCTGTTAGCCTCTTTACCTCCTTCATATGAGAATTTTAGGGAATCTCTCACTAATGGAAAAGATTCTTTGTATTTAGAAAAGGTTAGATCGGCGCCCGGCAGAATTGCTACATACTTGTAGTGGTCTGGTTGGATATTAGGTTGTTGAACATGTGACGTGTCAATCAGGGTAGTAAACCGGGAAAGAAGAAGTTCTCGAAGAAATCAAATAGGGGTCCGAAAGCTAGCGATACGTGCAATTACTGTAAGGAAAAGTGACACTGGAAGAATAAATGTCCAAAGAAGAGGCAAAGGCAACATGACAAGGCATCGAGGAAATCTTGTCGCGGTAGTTGAAGGTGAGCTGAAGAAGGATATCGCCTTAGTTGTTAATGGTCACACACATTACACCGATGTGTGGATCATGGATTCTGAAACATTTTATCACATTTGTCCTAGGAGGGATTGGTTTTCGACCTATGAGCAGTTGGATGGTGGCAATAATTCTATGGCCAATAGTTCAGACTTCAAAGTGGTTGGAATAGGTTCCATCAAGATTCAAACACATGATGGTAGATTCTTCACATTGAATGAGGTTAGACATGTTCCACACATGACTAAGAATCTGATATCTCACGAGTCATTGATAAGAAGGGTTTAGTTTCGGCAGTGGTGAGTCATACATGTTTGCAAGGGTTCAAATGTGATTATGAAAGGTGTGAAGCGAGGTACTTTGTGGCCTGCAGGTGCTAAGCTATTGGATTTTGCGGTTGTTGATTCCTCAGGAGTTGATCAGAAGGAATGTGACTAAAAGTTGTGACATAGGGGGCTTGGGCGTATAGTGAAAAGAGGATACAAGTGCGGATAAAGATGATCTTCTTTATGGGCACAAGATAAAGGATCTTGGATTTTGTGACCTTCCATGTATTTGGGGAAGCTTCACATAGCGGCCAGAGTTCCACCAAACCGATTCATGGGACAAGGGCACAGCAGTTACGTCCGCTCAAATTGTTGGGGTCCTTCACGTGTGGAGTCTTTGGGGGGTCATAGATATTTTCTGTCATTGATTGATAATTATTCAAGGATGACTTGGGTGCTCATTATGAAGTAGAAGAGTGATTCTTTCAAAACTTTAGCGATTAAAGACATTAGTAAGAATCAAGAAATTTGGCCCGAAGAAAGTCAAGAGGTTGGACAAATAATGGTTTGAAATTTTGCTCGTCTAAGTTTGATGAGTTTTGAAAGATTGTGGGGAATTTCAAGTCCTTCTGCAGGAATATACCTCGGCAAAATGGTGTAGAGCGTATGAATCGAGACATACGGAGAGGCTGGGTGTATGTTCTCGAATTTTGGGTTAACAACGAGAGCGTTTTGAAATTTGAGCGATTAGCCATGACATGTTATCCCGATCATCGTTGTCCCTTAGCATGACATAAATGCAGAAGACTCCTTATGGTGAGGTGCGGAAAGTTTGTCTGGTGCTTAAGCAGGGGCTTTTGGTTGTATAGTTTACTACCGTGTCGATGAGAAATTAGACAGTAAGGAAATATTTGTAAGCTATGGAGATGGTGTGAAAGGATATAGGATCTGGTCACCATATGAGATGAGGGTTATTTTGAGTAGGAATGTTGCATTTGATGAAAATTCAATGTTTAACCCAATTGTGAAGTCCACGACTTCTGAAGAAGGTGGTGTTGAGAAATAGGTGGAGCTGAAAGAGACTAAGTCTGGTTGTACAGTAGAGGACGACTCTCCTCAGTCACATTAAGAGGCAAAATGATCAATTGTTCCATCATCAGGGGAACATCACAGTTTAGCTCTTGATCGTCCTAGAAGAGCTAACTATGGAATACCTCCTCCGAGGTATGGCTTGGCAGGATATGGTGGAGACATGCTTTACGGGGTTGCATAGAGGTTGACCACCGTGGGCATCCTTTCTGGAGTTGTTGCGATCGCGATTACATCCGATGAGCACAGCGCCATGGAGAGGCCTTGAGTCACCCGGAAAGAATCATACTTGGGAGTTGGCAAGAAAACCCTTTGGAAGAAAGGTTGTAACTGAATGGTTGTTAAGAAGAAAGGAAAAGATTGTCACCGACTAAAGGGATCAGTATAAAGCTCGAGTTTTGCTAGGAGTTTCGGTCGAGAAAAAGAATTAATTCTGATGAGATATTCTCACGGTGGTCGGACACCGCTTCCATCAGGGTGCTGGCTATAGTTGCACATTAGGATTTATAACTTGAAGCGATTAGATGTGAAGACGACTTTCTACGTGGAAAACTAGAAGAGATATACATGACCCAATGCATGGTTTCAGGAGCTCGGAAAGGAGGATTATATTCTGGAAGTCGAAAGAAGTGATATATGGTTTAAAGAAATCTCTAAGGCAGTGGTACAAGAGATTTGATAGCTACATGATTGAGATTGGGTATTTGAGAAGTCCGTACGATAGTTGTGTTTATTACAACAAGGTCAAAGGCGGGTCTTTCATCTACTTGGTGTTGTAAGTAGATGATATGTTGCTAGCTGCAGTGGATAAGTCTGATATTCAGAGGTTGAAGGGGCTACTCAGTGCATAGTTTGAAATGAAAGATTTGGGTGCTCTAGAAAATTCATGAATGGGATTTTTAGGGGATGAAGTCGGAGGGGCACTGGCGTCTCGGAAAGGCTGCGTTGAAGATTCTATCAAGATTTGGGGTAAATCTTGCTAAAGTATTGATACTGCAGTCTTGAGTAATACGTCAATACGTAGCATTTCTGCAGTGGAGCGAGATCTTACACATGTTGTCGGTGTGGTTAGTAGATTCATGCGAGAACCTGGAAATGAGCATTGGCAAGTTGTCAAAAGGATTTTCACTATACCGAGAATACATCTAATTTTGAATTACCGATTATGGTGGAGATAGTGAGTGTTTGATTTAAGTTTACTCGATTTCACGAATTATGTTGGAGATGTAGACTGTGAATCGATGGCCCAGTTATGTATTCCTTGTTGGTGGCTCTGTTATGAGTTGGAGGGCTACTTTGCAATCCACGGTGACCTTGTCTACTACTGATGCAGAGTATATGGCTTTGACAAAAGCTGCTAAGGAGGAAATCTGGTTAAGAGGATTGAACAGATGAGATTTGGGGATATATCAAGATCGGGAGCTATAGTATATTGTGGCAGGTTTACGTGCGATATGCTTAACGAGGATCAAGTCCACGTAGATGACAAACACGTTGATGTGAGGTATCACTTTTGAGAGTGAGAAGAAGGATCGGGGTATCAAAAGTGATCTTCTGAACTGACCAATTTTGATATGTTTACGAAGACAGTTACACAAAGTAAGTTTCAACATTGTTTAAACTTATCAATATTCGAGAGATGTCCCGGGTTGTCGTGTGAGGCTTGACACTCACGGTAGAGCTCGTCTCTCGACTATCTAGGCACTGTCCCCAGTACTTAGAGTATATGTTGTGAATTTTCATTCCATTTTTCAAGGAGGATCTATTTTAGGATACTCGGTATTTGAGAATGATTCAAGTCAAGGTAGAGATTTGTTGGGAATGCCTTGGATCTATCAAGTGGACAAGTTGATTACTAAGCTTTTGAAGGAAGTTGCTAAGCTTTTGAAGAAAGTTTGCTAAAGTTTTTGAAGGAAGTTTGTCAAACCTTTTGAAGGAAGTTTGCCATCATCTTGGCCTATAAATAGAAGTGTGTTTGCCATTCTTCATTCATCCCAAAATCATCTCAATAGTGAGATATACACAATCTAGAGAGAATTGCCTAATTCTTAGAGAATCGTTGCCTAAAGATTTTTATAGTGTAGGATAGACTTATCTGTGGCTTACATGCTTGATGTTTCTACAATCGTAATTCGCCCATGCATTTATAGTGAAATATTTTCGGGCTCTTGCTTTAGTGAATTAGTCCTAACACATTATTAGGAATACCAGTTAAATCTCGATATCATTTTCTTTAAACACTTTTACTTAATTCCTAGATCTATATCTAAATCGTATATGAAGTACTATTTATATGTTTAACTTTGATTTGATATTTAAATACATATATGATAAACTCTCTATTTGAAATTAATTATTTTCTCTTTCATAGTGATTATATTTAATATTATTAAATTTTATTTGATCAATCAAATTTTTATTTATACTTAAATAGATAGAGTTTGGGATTGGATAGGGCCTTAATCAAGTTGGCTAGCTCGAAATTAGCCTCATTTTTAGTTAGCTCAAATTTTATATTGAATCGAGCTTCGAGCTAGCCTTCAGGATCGTCAACTTGGCGAGCCGGCTTGATAACTCGGTTATATGATTATTATTATATACTCCGTATTAAATTTTTGTTATAATTTTGTGAGGATTTGAATTTATTGTCAAGAACTAAGGTGTTGTTATGATGATATTTTTTGTTATAATCTAGTTAATGTCAATGTCTAATTTATCTTGACAATTAATATTCATCTCTATTCTTTTTTGTGCAGTAATTTGCATCAATTTAGCTAGCTCGTAGCTCGGTTCGATTTTGGCTTGGCTCGGTGAGCCATCAAACTTCTCCAGCTCGAGCTCGTCTCGATAACATCTCTACCTCCATTCAATTGAACTTAAGAGAAACTAATTTTGAAATTTCTAAAAATGAAAAAATGTTCTTATAAATTGGGATAGAGGAAGTACAAGTCATGATTTGTAGAAGTACGGATAAAAATTACGGAGTAGTATAAGTAACTAAATCTAATCAAAGTCATTTGTAACATAAGCAAAAATTGCCGTTATTATTTGGTAAGCTCTATTAAAATAAATTTGAATTTGGAAATATTAAATCCATTTTTCTCTTTCTTTCATATACATAAAAAAAAAAAAATTAAACTCTTATTGATCCTAAATTTATATTAGATTGATTCGCCCCAGCAACGTCTTTTAGTCCCCAGTGATAGCTTGTTAGCACATGTAATGATCACTTGGGGGTGAATAAGGACTGCTTGTTGTTAACCGATTTTCGATTTTAGCTTCATAATCAATTTACTTGAAATGAAAGCTTTAATCAATTATAACACAATTTACCGTATGCAAAGTTTCAAACTCGTCAAATGAATCTTAGATTAAAGATAAAAAAATAATTAAACGATCTAACAATCATTATGTACAAAAACATCCAAACTCATATTGATCGATATTAACATTAAGTTCATTCATGCATAACATGATTAAGTCCATTCATGACTATTGCTCGATCCACAGCAATCTATTTAACATATCTCATTTGATTGTTATAGATATATTAGGTGAGTTTAAAGTGCTTGATGGCGAGTTTAATTATGATTTGATTGGTGTGGAATATAACATACCCTATGTTCAAAGTAGTCAAATCAAACTATCCTAATCATGAATATTGAATTAGAATCAACATAGGATATTCAATTTTAGCTAGATTAAACTTGATCTACTCAATCACAAATTAATTCAATTATATCTTGACGTATTGAATTAAGCCCAATAGCATCGTGAAATCCTAACGATTCTAGCAATATATCAATATAGAATAGAAATTAAGAGTAGGGATGAAGATGCAAACTAGGCAATTAAATGTATCAGTTCGTACGTCTACGTCATAGGCAGGAAACTGGGCGCTTCTCACAAAATCCTTTAGATGTTTATTTACGAATGTTGGTGAAGTCCAAACCCGACTTCGTATGCTTGGAGTCCTTGCTAAGAACCCGGCCGCTGACTCGAGGATTTCAGAAACTTCTAGTACACCCTTAGGGCAAGGAATCGCTAGGTTTTACTGCCGTATCAGTGGGAATGCGACTCATTTTACACCGAAGCTGACTCATGTCACATTGGCAGTATTTAGCCTCAACCGATACAACCGTCTCCCAGATCCTGGCTTGAGTAAGCACAAACACCTCGGACCACCAGTCTACAGTATGGAAGAGCCAAACCTAACTTAATGGGATATCTCTTTATATAATGTAGAGATTGTTATTTTATCCATATCTAAATGCTCCTGATAGACTCTGATAGGATTACAATTTGCTGAATTTAAACCTTTTACATTAAGTGGATATGAAATTGAAGCTTGTTGAACTCCTTGTTGAGTAGATATGACTTTGAAACTCCCCACGTTTGAGCATTCGGCGGAATGCTCTTTTGACTCCATTCATTTCAAAGCATAGGCACAAACTAAAGTCACTCTCTTTGATAATCAAAATTAAAGCTCACATGTTTGAGAGATTTGGTGTTTAAAGATGAGAAATAAAACCTTTGAATGATGAAATTTAAGCACAAAAATATTTAGGATGAGTTGGAAAGAGTTTTGGGGAAGAAGATGGAAGATTTGGGGATTTTATAGTGATGAAAATGGAGCTTAAGCAGTGCCATTACGATGACATAGGCGCGCTTTCAGGCGAGATCGAGGCCACGATGGGAGCCCTCGATGAAGCTGCGGGGAATGTTCTTCATCTTCATCGTGACGTCATGAGAGTGCTCCATCATGACCATATGCACTACGATGGGGAGCAATCGATGAACTGCATAAGCTTTGCCGAACTTACGTGACCGTCGCCGAGTGCTCCATTGTGACCATATGCGCGATGGACCAACTTAAAAAATAATTTCCCATTCGTTATAACTCCGATTTTGATGATTCAAAATGCATTGGAAAGATAATTTCAAACTCTTTAATAATATGATATCAAACCCCACTTTTATAAATATTATAATTTTCAAAATACTTTCTTTTGACAAAATATTCTTAAAACTTTGAAACGGTTAACAATTTTTTGTTAAAAATAATTTGAAAAATATCTATCATATAAGCGCTTCAACCAAGATCAATGAAGGAAAGTAAATTTAGATTCAAGCCATAACTTTACCTATTCTTGTTGCATCAATACTTTCGTCTCTTCCGTATATCTTGATTCTTAGTTAGCTCTTCTTTGGTCACTTTCGCCTTAGGTAGATGGACGATGTTCTTCTTCATCGCCATTCTTCACTTTAAAGCTTTGTATGATTGATTCTTCTTCTATATCACCAAACTCAATCTTTATGGCATTGTATTCACACCTTGAAGCTCATGACATTACTTCATTGTCCTCAATGCCTTGATCTTGTGCTTGTTTGATATGAAAATCAACTTTGTGTCAAATGAACACCTTTACAACATGTGTCTGTAAATAAATCGCTTAAGCACGCATGTTAGATAGTAAATCAATATTTTAAGTCATCATTAAAACATAGGAATTAATACCGGACTTCGTAGTCTGACAATCATGATAGTTGTTATCGTGATTCAAATTCCACTTAGAGACGAAGAATCTCGCGTATGTGTGATACTCATAGGACCCCAATATCGAACTATGTTCCTTTTTTTTTTATAAGTAACAGTCTATATTATCAAACAAACATTTCCCCTAACCGAGATTAAGGGTAATGAGTAGGAGATACAATAGATCAAGTTTGTTACATTACGAAAAGGAAACGATCTGAAACAACAAATGGCGAGGAAGCAAATACCTGTCTAACATTCTGCAGTCCGACAAATAAGAAGTCCGGGAAAAGCCTAAACTCATCCTTCTTAAACAATGAAACATATTAAAATTGATCGACTTCTCACAGCAACTTCAGCAGTTCCCGATTCAGGATAATAATTAGACAAGGTCACAATTACCGGTTGCTCAATTTTGGGGGGATAAAGGGGATTGTTTGACAGCAATCGCTGGCTCACCCCGGCGAGTGGTCCACGAACAAAGGAGGGACGAAGATACGAAACTCTGTTCCGGCCGAGATGGAAAATCGGGAAAAAAAGTAACCGAGGGTGGGGATATGGACAAAGACATACCAACCCGACATTCGTCTTGTTCGAGAAGAGCTTTGTTTCACAAACCAACAAATAAAATATCCACTAGGAACCGGGCCATAGGATAGACAAACACAGCATTCACAAAAAGTAGGTAAAGTGCTATAAAAAAAAGCAAACAAGCCAGCATACAGACCATGAAGTTTTAAACTAGAGCAAGTAAATAAGCCCAAAAGCAGCGAGAAACAAAAATGGCAGAACCTCAGGTAGGCCATGAAATCTCCCCAGAGTAGGTAAGGAGATGGCTCTGGTAATCATTTAAGAGTCTTGGTAGCCAGCATCTCTTACTCCGTCATTGTCGAGAATCGTCCGGGGTTCCCATGAGGAGGAAGCCCGAACTTGGATTGTTTGGTTTCGTATTGGGTCGAGGTCGGGTCCGAATCAGGAGTTCGGAATGATTTAGAGGACGTGCCGGTCGCCCGACTGCATGTATCAAAAGTTGTTACAATTTGACGGGCGGACCGGGGAGAAAATCTTAGCCACCATATTTTTCTTATAGCTGCGAGCCTGGCCATCTTTTGGAGGTGATAGCGATGCCGGAGCTCAACCTTGGAAGCATAGCTAAAGAAGCTCAAATTTGATTGTGGAGGAAGGTGGTTATGAGGGAGGGTAGGTGGTGGTGGTGGTAGAGAGGGGTGGTGGTTGGTTAGATTTGGTGGTTTTGGTTTTGGTAGTGGGGAGAGGCTGTTCTTGAAATTGGGTGGTTGGATTTGGGGGAGGGTGAGAGTGGCGGACTCATGGTTTTGTGATGGTGGAAATGTGGTGGTGGGGGGTTGTGCTTTGGGCTCCATTTGGAGGAAGCATAGGGAGGGAATAGATTGCGTGGAGAGGTGGTGGAGGAGCTTGGTAGAGGCGATTGGGGGAGGGGTAGATAGGGGTTGCAAAACCTGGGGAGGTCTCGTTTGGAAGAGATCAGGAAAATTTCTAGAAACTTTTTAGCAGCTATAACAACCAATCTCCAAACTGTGTTTTGGATGAATTGGTACATATCTTTTTACATGAGTGTGTATTGGAACTGTCATGGTGACTAACTTAGGTTATTGTACAGTATGTTTTGGTGCACTTGTGGCTTTCTTTGCTCCAGCGAATCACAGATCCTTTCGGACCAAAAAAACATTAACTTTAAGCAGTTAGATTACTGAGGAGAAAACCATAGCTAGTTTATTCCCGGCTAACCTTTTTTTTATTAAAAAAAACTATCGATTAATTCAATTAATTTCTCAAATTTTCATTTTTCACCACTCCTAATTTATAAAACTTAATTTCTCAAATTTTCATTTTTCACCACTCTTAATTTATAAAAGGGCAAAACGCTTTCGTCAGTGAGAATATTTCTCGCATACATTCCATGGCTCGTCTTCTCTTTGTCTGTTCTACCGTTGACGCTTTTAAAGTGGACAGCTCGCTTACATTCGTGAGGTTGGCCAGTTAACTCATTAACGGGGCTTTAATGTATTTTTTTTTTTTTTTTTTTTTTTTTTTCTTTCACCTTGGCTCCCGCTTGTATTGCTCGACTAAAAACCCTGACCAAAGTCGCGATCACACGTCGTTATGCTTGCGCGAATTGAATAATGCCTTACATAAAAGGGGTGAATAGATAAATCCAACGGTGGCGTTTAGGAGAGGTTGATGGTTGGCTTTATTCGGAGGAGTTTTTAAGCAGGATTATTCACAGTGGACTTGTGAATGAAGACATTGGGTTGTGGAATCCCAGCTTTTGATCTCGTAATTATCTTTGCCTTTGTCACTTTATATATATTTGGTGGTGTAGTGTAGAAAAGGATTTGGAGTTGATAAAGTTGAATTTTTAATTGAATTGTACTTTATTTGGTGTTACCAAATCTTAAATTTTTGAATTGATGGGGGAGTAATTTTGGTTACATTTATTTGAATTAAGGTAATTTTAGGTTGACAAGCTTAATTTTTTGTTGAATTGAGTCATTTTGTTACATTTATGTGATGTTGGGTAAGCTTTGGATAAAGGGGTTTCAAGTGAAAGAAAAAATAAAATTTAATAGAAATATGAAAAAGCTTCTGTTAAGCTTAGCTGTGAATTAGTGAAATGACCAGGTGATCTCCTGAGAATGAGTGGAATGGTGCTTGCTTTAAAGGTCGATGGATAGAGCAGACACAAAATGAAGAGCCAGGTGGATGGAATGTATACCAATAAATATTTTGATGGGCCAGCCCAAATCTTTTTTGCTATTTATAAAAACCGGCTTACCCCCATAATAAATGAAGTTGAGAGTACAATCCCAAACCAAAAGTCCTTATCCGAATCTATAGGACACCTATTAGAGTACAATACGATTCCTTCAAGTACCAAGCAGTCTCAAACATCTCACACAACACTTATCAATCATGATTTCAAGATTCTCTATAGCTCTTCCATTTTGCTTCATCCTTTGCCTTATTCATGTTTCCTCAGCATATGAAGATGATGGAAAAGACCCAACAATCAAAACCATGGAGGCTTTTTCTGGGTACCCAATTCATGAACATGTCTCACCGGACCCCCTTTCTTCACTCTCAGTTGATACTCAAGGCTTACAGAAACAAGTATGTCAAAACATCATATTTTTAGTTTATATTCCGTCCGTATCTATATAAATGATTGTTTATGGTATCCGACTATGGTATCCCAGGACCTCGAGGGCAGTTAGCGTGAGTTTCACATTTTTTTATAAATAATTGTTTATACTAAATGTACCTTATTAAGAATAATAATGTATGCGAATTTTCTCTTTTGTCCTTTATTAATTAGAGTTAATCGAAACTTTAATGACAAAAATGTAAATATAATGGAAAAATATTACTTTGTTCAAAACAAGGAAGTATTTGAGACAATATACTTATCAAGAATATAAAAATACTCCATCCGTCCCTAATTATTTAATCATATGTAGTTAAAAAGTGCTTTATTAACTAATTAATTTATTTTACTATTTTCAATCAATGAAAATAAGAATATTTTCATAAGAATATTGGGAGAGCAGGCTTATTGATGTTGAATTTTTAAAAGTTGAAAGTAAAAATTCGTGAGAAAATGTAAAATATCAGGCAAACAAAATAAGATTTTTTTGCTATATGATCAAGTAATTAGTAACTGAGGAAGTACTTATCAAGAATATATGCAAATGTTCTATTTTGCCCTTTGTTGATTAGAGGTGATCAAGCTTTATAGACACAAATAAATATAATGGAAACATATCACTTTGTTTAAGGCCAAGTATTTGAGGCGATTGTTTTAATCCCAAACATTCAGCTTATACGATCAGAGCCCGAGGAGGGAGTATTGTTTATGGATTATGGAGTTTGAATCATGAATCATGATACATTTGTACTGAAATTATACTGTATCTAGACTGAATAAGTGAACACTGAATAGTAAAGTGTTTGAATTGTGAATTTAGTTTGATGGTATTGGTGTGTAACATGTGTTTGATCATATTGTTCACTGATTTCTAGATAACTAGTTTGGTTGATGTTATTGAATAGTACCCTATCTCATATTAAATATGCTGAAGTGTATGAGGCAGTTTCTAAGCTCTGGGTACTGCTGTTATTACTGATTAGTTTAATGTCTAACACATAGTAATTAGTTTTTCATTGGTATTATTTTTTGTTTGTTTGTTTTTGTTGTCTTTTTGCTGCCTGTTTTTTTAGTTTTAGTGCATTCGCTGTTATGATGGTGATTTTCAGAGACCGCTTATCAAATTTTTTGTATGGAAGTTTCAATCCTAGGATGTCCCTCTTGATCCTAAAATTTAGTACTAAACATATTCTTACTTGTATGATTAAGAGAGATTCATTTGATATCCGAAAAGACCTGCCTTTATGTATTGCATATAAAAATTGGGGTGTTTGAGCGCAAAGGTTTAACCACACGGATTTTTTCTTTTCCACAGTTTGATGAGTTAGCAAGTTTCTCAGATTCCCCAGCACCATCAGTTACGAGAATTCTGTACAGTGAGAACGATGTACTTGGACGGAGGTATGGTCTGAAATTCTGAATCTTATCAAATGGACTTGTATTATTTACATTTTATTATTTGTTATCAAAATTTAAAGATATAAAAATAAAGATTAGGAGTATGAGGCCTTATCAGTTGTCTTTTCAATTTTCTACTAGAGATTAATTCAGTCTATCTATCCAGTTTAACCATGTTTTCTTGATTAGCATTGAGCGAGGACGTTAGTTTTAACTAGCAGCATATAGAATAAACAATCCTCTGAAAATGTGAAGACCAGGGCATTTGTTGATAGAAACATAGTTCAGTACATACCTTTCCTTTCTTTATGGAGGACTGGAGGAGATACTGTGTTAAGGTACTCTATAGGTCTAATTAGTAAACGAGATTTTTTGTAATGTTGGTTGTAAAACTTGCAACAAACAGACATTTCAACTCATAGTTGCTTTGGTGATATTTGATGGTGGTAAGTAGAAAACATTACTATAAATTGACGGGTTAGAACGTCGAAGGAGTTGAAGACTGAATATTACCATGGGCACACTTTATCATTCCATGGAATGTAACAATGGTACAGCTACATTTTCATCTACTCATGAACTAATTTGAGACCTGGTTGCAAATAAGTATAGAACTTCAAGGGATGTCTGTATTCTGTAACAATTTTGTTGTGGTGGATTCTTGAATTATTCAACCTACATGATTTCTTATGTCATAATCTATGTAATCCAAGGTCTTGGAATAAATATAGAAGAGATAGGGTGCTGGAAATTATGTACTGCATAATATTGTTGCTGTATAGCACTGTTTCTGAACAATTTACACAAATTAAAATCACTAAATTTATAGACAACCCCCACACAAACATCCTATTCTAAGTATACTACCGGAATTACATTGAAGTGATTTCATACTAACCAATACTAATACAACTCTGTAATACAAAATAAGATTGAGCATATGTGGTTGGATTAGAACATGATATAATCCTATTGAATAGGTCGCTAACATTATATCTAAGACTGGGGTGCATCTGCATCTCTAGCTCTCATTCAACCATTGTGACACTCAGTTCTAATGTGCAGATACATTAAGAACTTAATGAGCCTTTCTGGTCTCTCTGTAAGAGAAGACGCCATTGGAAACATATTTGGTCGCTGGTGAGTTACCATTCGTCTCGTCTCTTGTCTCTATTAAAAGATCATTCCTGGTATATATCATCACAGTTAGAACTCTCTCATTACTTCTCTGCTCAATACTCTCGATACACTTTAACATTGCTAGTCTCTAGGATATTTGTATCCCTATTCCATGTTGTGAAGGAAACTGCTTCTCTTCAATTTAAAGTAGAGCAGAAGTTCACCGGTGAATAATTGTATGCCTTCCTGTTGATAGTGGCTCACTCATTTACAGCACAAAAATTGTAGGTGAGATTATTTTTGTTTCGCTTCTGGTATTTAACTTTTTAATTTATTTTTTTGAATATTATGAAGTAAAAAAGGTGCCTACTGGGTAGCCAATTAAGGTATCCATGCACAAAGAGGTGGGAGCATGGTCTTTCTTTCTTCTCTTGGGTTTGAAGTAAATTGGATATGACGTCAATAGCAAGAGATCGAATTTTGAACACTTTGAGGAAACACTTTATTTTTAAACTAGTTAATTCACGTTTAACAAAGTTCACCCATGTACACTATACTTTCTTATTCCAGTACTTAAGTGAGTTTAGTCAGGACCCCTGAGCTTCTTCACTAGCCGCAACCCCATCTTCATTGCAAGTTCTGAAAAAACTAAATTAGCATTTTAACTAAGAGGGCAGAATAATTGTGTTGATAAAATCATCCATCAAAGCAGAATTTTTTCTATATTGCATCCATTGATATAATGCACTAAATCAAAATGGCTCATGGACTCAAAGATGTTATATGCTCTAGCTCGTGGATACGATGGAATCAGTCAAAATATCTCATTATGCTACCTATGCTTCTAATATATTGTAAAGTAGTAGATATTGCATTTCATCTTGTGGCAATTTGGAAACAGTCCCCTGTTCTTACATTGGATAAGGCTGCGTACAATCGGAGACCCCTCCCAATACCCACTTTGGTCGAAGCCTCTAGAGAGGCATTAGGGCATGTTGTTGTTGTAGGAGTATTGTATCCATTAGTATAAGATTCCACTTATCCTGTTTGCAAAAAATATGCAACTGTACAGTTTCCAAATGAGCCCTTTTTCGTGATTTATTTTACTTCAATAATGCATATATTACTTCGCACACATTCTTCTTCCTTTTCAATTCTTTATATATGTCCTGCTGTCGTGATTCTCAACAAACTAGATGTTTTGTATGAAGCTGCTACTTTCTTGCTCTTATATCTTGTCTTCTCTGACATTCATAGCAAGCTCCAATATAAAGTAATGTTATGTGGTTCTCACACATTTCAATGCCTCATGCAGCATGCATGTCGTAAGATAGTTTCCGAAGTGCATTTGAGTATTTGACAGATCCTCCGGTAATCATTGTGTCAATGAAGTGTTTACTGTTTAGTCTTCCACTTATTAGGTAAGATGCTTTTATGTTCATTGGAGAAGGAAAAAACTCATTTAATTCTATATCATGTTTAGTGTTCTACTTATTAGACCAGAGTATGTTGGAGCTGAATCACTCACCATGTTAATAGCTGTTATGTTTTTGTTATACTTTTATCTAGTTATTTTGTATTTGAAGTGATCCATCTTCCAAATTGTTATCTTACACTCTTTGAGTAATTTACACACGACACTAAATCATCTGCCATCCTTGATTACAGGAACGGAGATGAACCAGAACTTGCTGCAGTCTCAACAGGTTCTCACACTGATGCTATTCCATATTCAGGAAAGTATGATGGGGTGCTTGGTGTTTTAGGTGCCATAGAAGCAATTAATGTTCTTAAACGGTATGCCTTGTTTGCCTAGATACTAAAGAAATCTTTCTCAAATACATTACTAGGAGACTGGAGTTTGATTTAAAACCAATGCTAAACCTTCAACCTCCTGATGTAATTTAAATGGTTCTTTTATTCAACTTGCACTATTCCACATTTTTGCAGAAAAAAACCCAAACCAAGCCTTACCCCACTAAATGGGGATGGATATATGAATACGTCGTCTCCATTCAGTCTTTTGTTGGTCATCCCTTTTGTTAAGCCCATAAACTCAAGGTCCTTTGATATAGTCTATGTCCAACTCTTTATTATGTGTTAGTCCACATTCTTGACTAATTGTTGAAATAGTTTCTGTTGTTTAGAACTTTATATCCTTCGCCAACTTTGTATGACTGTAGGGGTTACATTGAGAAGCCTGGTATAGAACCTATGTCCATCATATTACAGACATACTAGTCTTTAATGAACACATTTTGTCAGTCTGTCAACCCTGCATATAATCTTTTCAATAATTTTCTTATACAAACATTTCGAACTATTCAATTGCAAACTAGTGTCCAAGAAATTGTAGTACAAGCTTATTGTTGGAAGTGAACATCTACTAATCCATTCAGTAAACGAAGTATAAGCTGAACGGGTGCAGGCCTGATACTCTTTGTCCTTGTTTATTGGACATCATAGGTCTGGTTTTAAGCCTAAAAGACCCCTAGAAGTGATCATGTTTACCTCAGAAGAGCCCACGCGGTTTGGAATCAGCTGTTTGGGAAGGTAATTGGCTCATTCTCTCGTTTGCAATCATTGGTATTAACCTCCGCTTCCATCTGGATTTATGGAATCGAACATCTGATTTGAGTTTCATTCTTTTCTAAATATGCAGTCGTTTGATGGCTGGAATTAAAGAACATGCCGAGCTTCTGAAGAATACAGTGGATAACCAAAATATATCATTTTTTGATGCCGCAAAGGCTGCTGGTTATTCAAATGTTGAGAATTTATCTAGTGCATTTTTAAATAAAGGAAGTTATTCCGCTTTTGTTGAGTTACACATAGAGCAAGGTCCTATTCTGGAAGAAGAAGGTAAACAGAGGCATCTCTTTCATTATTCACCTTTAGATTCTGTATAATTATTATGATATTTGGCAATAACCATGAAGTACTGAATTACTTATTGACCATGTTTAAAGTGCCTATAACTCTTTTTTTTATTATAGCCATACCCATTGGTGTGGTCACTGCAATTGCTGCTCCTGCAAGCATTAAAGTGGACTTTGAAGGCAATGGAGGTCATGCAGGAGCTGCTCTGATGCCTACTAGGTAGCAAGCCTAAGCTACCTTTTTATTATTTTCTGATTGTAACCTCGTAACATGCATATTTTAAAAAGCCTTCACAGAAAATGTGCTTCTACTTGCCGAAAGCCTGTTGAAATAAACATCTCACACCTTCAGCATATTCTGGCATTCCTTCTTATTTTTCAGATAATGTTAGATATCATACACAAATTTGTCTTAGTGGGGCATGATATGGTTATTTGTTGGCTAGTAAGATATGTACTGCATAATTAGAGTTGACCAGAAAGTACACTTGTGAACAGAAATGATGCAGGACTTGCAGCCGCCGAGTTGGCATTAGCTGTGGAGAAGCATGTCCTAGATTCTGGATCTATCGATACTGTTGGGACGGTCGGTAAGCACCAGATTGCATTATGTTTTTTAGTCTAGTAGCGATAATTGAAGCGTACTCTGTAACATTTTCTGGTTTAACTCTATTTGTTAGAAACTAGTTATGGAGTTAACGAAACTGATTTACAATTCTTATGGAGATTTGGGATCAATTTGTTTTTTGTGTTTGTTACCAGTATCAATTAAACA
Source organism: Lithospermum erythrorhizon (assembly GCA_019722365.1). Classification (NCBI taxonomy): domain Eukaryota; kingdom Viridiplantae; phylum Streptophyta; class Magnoliopsida; order Boraginales; family Boraginaceae; genus Lithospermum; species Lithospermum erythrorhizon. The sequence goes on along the minus strand of JADFUC010000516.1, from coordinate 274,091 downwards.
GAATGAATATCATTTCCAGGTATTCTGGATCTGCATCCTGGAGCAATTAATAGCATCCCTAGCAAATCACATCTGGAAATAGGTATGTTAAAATCACCATAATAAATTTTTGCTCGTGTCTCATGCAAGAACATTCAATCATTTATTGAATACTTCGCCCTTGGTCTCATTCTGTGTTTCAGACACACGAGACATTGATGAAAAGCGGAGGAACACTGTAGTTGAGAAGATCCATCAATCTGCTTTAAGTATATCAAATAAACGAAGAGTTATGCTGTCGCAATTCAAAATTATCAATCAAGATCCACCAGCTTCTTCAGAGGAATTTATAATTAAGGCAGCAGAATCATCTGCGAGGGAGCTAAACCTACCTTACAAAAAGATGATAAGTCGCGCATATCATGATTCTCTATTCATGGCAAGGTAAATGATGATACCCCAATCAGGCTGATGGCCTTCCAATAACATATGCCAGATGTACATCATTCAGATTAAATACTATCTATGTTTTCAGAGGAACTTAAGATATTAGGTATGTCGAATGATTTTCACAATATATATCTGCTGACATATGATTTAACTTTCTGCAGGATATCACCAATGGCTATGATATTTGTTCCTTGCTACAAAGGTATTGCTCCTAAGTCCTACCCTCTTCAATTATACATATTTACATTCTTTGCTTCGCTAGTTCTCAGACCTGTGTCCGTTCCTTTTTCTCTAGTCGTTGCAATTATAGCAAATTGAGATTAATATTTTGCCCTTTCTGTTTGTTTTCCAGGATACAGTCACAAACCAGAGGAATATGCCTCTCCAGAAGCTATAACCGATGGAGTAAAAGTATTAGCGCTAACACTAGCCAAACTATCGACCCAATAAACTTTTGGATCAGTATTGGATGACAATCATCAGGAAAGTTTGACATTGTTTCAAATACTATCTGTTATATATATCGACTTTTAGCTCGAGTTATCTGTTTCCCTATGATGATCGTGTAAGAAAATTCCGCTCTCTCCCCCCCTCCAGAAAAGGGCGAAAGGTACTTCAGTATCTATATCACAATAACTTGGATGAACTTCCTACTTCTCTGGTTGATGATCAATCAAAGATATGGTGATGACAAAGTATATATTTTGACACCGATAAAATATAACAATATGTATCTTGAAATTACGACGTAAATGGGCTTTGATATATGATCAAATTAAGTCAAAACCATTCATAAAATGTGTCATTCTCGAGAGCAAATTGGATCTTCTGTTGAAAGAAACATAAAGCAAATCTAGTTTTGTGAATAACATCATCTTTAACAGTATCACTAAGCTAAGAAAAGAACATTGTTTATTGATAGGCTTCTTTTTATTTTGCCACTGAATTATTGTTATCTTTTCAAGTTGTTCCCTAAATGAAAAGAAGCCTTAATGATTACTTCCCTTAGTATGCCGATTTTCACTTCTTTGAATTCATACATCGGCTAGATTTAAAAAAAATTATTAGACATTATAATTATAGTTTTTAAAGAGGATCAATACTGGTTCTTCACTTATACCCCTTAACTCGAGTCTATGACCTTTTGATTAGTTGAATCACCCTATTAACAAAGCAGATTGCAGGTATTAAGCATGTCATTATTTAACTAGGGATTCAATAGGAATGGTAAATTGTTCTTCACTTTATTTGTCTTTTATTTATTACATTCTCCTTTTATCAGTCAATAGATGGAAAGGAAGACTTTGCTTATAGGTGAATTATTGTCCACATTTACTTTTGACATTTCCAATCAAACTCATTCTTGTTCCCGCCTCTAAGCCCTTTCTCGTACCTCGACTAATATTTCTTGAGGTCCATGACTGCAACTCATGGTCAAGTATTATGTTGACAATGCCAAGAAGCGACTCATATGTGAGAGTCCATTTCACATCACTTTTCATCATGGATATATTAGAAGAGGATTCATTCCACATTGAATATGCTAAAGTCCATGAAATGTTACATTAGTTTATGTGATCATGAGTTACTTCACCGAATAATAATTGTTTTTGAGGTAAGATATCATGAATTCTTAACATGATATCAGAGTTAGTTACTCGATTTCGTTTTCATGATCACCGGAAAACCGAATTCTATATGTGCTGAGGGTATTAATAAAGGATGATCCATAGTACATACATTAAACATGTTAAATCATACAATGTGGTTTATTTATATGACTTTTATTGCTTCATCTAATACCAATTAATTTTAAGATGCAATCTATGCATTAATTAAAAATATATCCCAAAGATATCCTATTAATAATTAAGATTCACAATAACTGAGTGTAAAAGTTAAACAATGATATTGAATCTAAAGAGGATGGAGGAAAAACAGAAAGCAAATCCTACATGCATTTCACAAGGAAGACTAATAAATAAAGTAGTCAAGATCTTTATCACTGGCATTTTTATTTCACGTATATAAATAAAGAACTTTGCATGGCAAAATCATCATGATGAAGTGTATCATCCCTGTAGCCTTTCATTCCTTAATCCTCCCCATTTATAAGCTTCTTTTTCCTTCCATCAATCTCAATCGGGACTCGGTAGGTGTTGAGGGGAATGCTGTCTGGCTCGAAACCACTCTTTGATCTGATGATTATCATCATGATATTCAGAGAATGGTCTCGGACCAGGCTTCATTCCCCCCAAACAAAGGAACGAGGTGCCTAAAATAATTCAACAAGCTATCCTCATTTATATATAGAGAAAGGCCTTAGATTTTTGTCCGCTATTAAGGTGGTGCCATTAAATTTGATGGTGGCTTACATATCTGTCGCATGTCTTTTTCGGCGCGTTTTCTCGCAGCTCGCGTCTTTCGTTGGCTTTCACGATGTCATTCTGAGAATTCTTTCGAGTCGACGCAAATTAAGCGATGTTATAGCGAAACGTCGAATTCGAAAAAAGAATATGCGTTTGATGGTATGGTGTATTAATAATCAAATCTTGTCACATCACACTGCACTACTGCAGTTTGAGTCGCTGTATTACAACGGGTATATATTCTTCAATCTCCATCTTCACTAGCTTCTATAGAAAGCAGCCACGGATTAAGAATTTTGCTATCTTCCAGATCTTGTTTGATGATGGTTCTTAATTGGTTGGAAGATTGGTGGTAGGTTAAATTGTTTATATTTCATTTTGATGGAAGAATTTGCTTGAATTTTCATTCGACCGATTATAGAATTCATAACATAAATACATGGATGGAGTAAGCAATTTTATTAATTTGTTTATAAATCTATTTCCTAAATATATGAAGTCGGTCCTCATTCGTTGTTAATTATTAGTGAAGATTCTTGGATGTAAAGTACCAGGAAGTTGGTAATATTATTTATTATCAATTACATCAAACATAATTTAATTCTTCATTCAATTATGTTGAGTTTCCTTCCTTGAAGATAAATAATTGTTAAGTTACGTGAGAATATGTTATAACGAGCAACGTGTTTGTTATAATGAAATAAGATCTGAGGCCAAATTAAGTAAAATTTTTAAAGAAAAGGCATCAGATTTTCTGGTATTCCAAACACGTGTTTCAAACCGTCATGAGGCCTTGGCCAAGCAAAAAATTTATTTATAATAGATGGAGGCTAAATTACAGATGAATAAAGCTATCTTTCAGGATGTATAGATCACTTCTGGCGAAATAATGAATTATTATCTCTGTATTTACAGGAATAGAATTACTAGGACCACGCTATATAAGTTTTCTTGAATAGTTGAGGTTCACACTAATTATAGCGGAAGTCGCTGCTTAGTTGAAATAACTAAGAAAGTAAGGCGGCTTTTTTATAGAGCCAAGTTTGATCTTTAACTTGAAGTTTAAATGTGAGACTTTTACATAACTCGATTCGAGAGCGTTCAATAATCTCGCGCGGCTTGAATTATTCTAAGGAAAAGATCTCCCAAAAAATAGATAACCAAAAATTTCACAAATATACCCGAGTACCCGGATGTGCGGATGTACTCGAAGTACCAAATAACCGAGATGCGCGGATGTACTCGAAGTACGAGATGTGCCCGAGATAATTAGAAAACTGTAATAATGCGAGATCTTGAGGAATGTCTGGGAATCACATGAAGTGGCAGTGTAACTCTGCGAGATGTTGCCTCTCGCTCCTCAGAAATGATATCTCGTATCAATGTGTTTGGTCCTCTAAATGAACTTGATCTTTGGTCAAACATATTTATGCAAACTATCTGATACACTTGTAGCTTGATCGTTATATAAGCTGGTCTTGATTAATCGCCATTAAAATCTCTCTTTTGTTTAGCCACTTGTCAAAGCCATATACTTGCCTTAGTAGTATACAAAATCATTAGATTAATAAATTAAAGTAGCCACTCGACTTCCTTGTGAGAACCACGAGTAAACACGTATCCAGTCAAGCCCGATCTTCTGTGTCAGCGTATAACGTAGTCAGAATCGGGAATATCCTAGAATAATACACTATCATATCATAAGCTGAGACCCGCGTCAGATATCTTTGAGATATCTAAATATCATCTTTACAGTTTTGATGCTCCTTTCAGGGCTTTCAGGTGGGACTATGGCTAACTTGATATGTCAGAATCCGTCCCAGTGTAGGTATGTAAATGCGTGAGCTTAAATTTGCACTAGCAGGAACACAGGACATCTTCTTCTTTGATAACCCAGGGCGACTTGAGTCACCAAATGCCACCGATAAATATGCGTTAGAAACTTAGAAAATAAATAGGCTTTGTAGAATCATACCCGAATCTTGATAGAATCTTACCGATGTAGATCCTTTTGTGACAAGAAAAGCTTCCTCTGAATAAAAATAAATAACAATTATCTAACTAATTGCAGAGAACTCTCTGAGATTATAAAACAACAATTTAATGAGAGATTTAAGTATGTCTTTCTGGCGCTTGTGGTTGGCAATTAGGTCGTCGGAGGCTCGAACAACTAAAGTAGGTTGTCTGCAGAATAATTGACCGCGATTGATCAAATGCCAGTTAGTTTCTTTAGAACAATTAAAGTGAAAAGCGAAACAATAAAAGAAAAGAAACTATTTTGTTCCTAAGGGAAGTCGATCGAGACGCTACGGTGGAGAGGAGATGAGAGAATTACCAGCTTAGTTGGAAGAATTGGAGCAAATAATTTGTGAGGGGTTGGTATTGTTATAGGCTGACACTTAAAGTCGGAAAAATCTCGCCGGATTCTATCCCGTTCTCCACCGCCTGGCAGGCCTCTTCTGGTCGAATTTGATTTTTCGAATCTTTTAGCCGTGTTCGGCACAAATGCAGGAAAGTTATAATAGTATTATAGTTTGATCGTGTTGTGGTGTGTGACCCTCTTAAGCTCGTCGACAAGAGTAATATATTAATTTACATAGGTAACCGAACATAGTATTAATATATAGATTATGAAGCAGACGCAGTAAATTAAATGCATGGCACTGTCGATGCGAGTTAATCCTAATATGTCAATTGTTGAGCAATCGAGCGTATATACGGCTTTATATTATTTGAACCTCTAATTAATCATAGAATTGGTTGGCACAATCCATTGTTCAGCGGGCATATTATGAGATTTAATATCTCATATTTCCAACACAAGTAATTTATTTCATTAACCCTCAATACTTAACTTTATACCTTATTTACCCTTTATTTAATAATCCTAAAGATACAATTTTTAATTATACCAATTTTTTAGTATTTTACTCTTCATTGAAAAAAAATATATTATATGTTTAGTCATAAAAACACGAATTTTTAGTTATAATTATTTTTATTCTTTTAAATATTAAATTATTAATTTATTTATACTCGTAAAAGAGATAAAAAGATGATATAAATGAGATGTCTTTATAAATTCGTTTAACTTTCTACAACTCAAAGCCTTTTCCCTCTGACTTCTTTCACTCCGTCGAAACTTTAATTGTCGTTTGAGCTTTTTTTGAAATAGAGCTTGAAACCCAATCGATTATTAATTATTAAAGCATTCTAAAAAATATAAAGTTTATATAATTTGATTAGTCTTTTAAAATACTTTCATAATATTAATTTTTTTGAATAATATAATTAAAAAGTAATTAGAGACCAAATATTCTGCCGATATCAGAAAGTCGATTAAAATAGGATTGGATAGAGTATAAGTTATCTTGCAGAAATTAAAATAAATTTATTGACTTATAAGTGGCCCTCTTTATAAGTTAGGGTAATAAACATAAGTTGAGAATAACTTAGTAAGCGGCCTCTATATAGAAAGAAATTGAATCTAGCGAGATTAGTGGCGCAGCTATAGGTTCGGTCTGCTTGAGAATAGAATGGCCAGCTGAACTGGCTTTCTTTGACAAAATTTGGTTGACTCCACATGGGATTGACCAATGCATGAACCTATTTTCTTATATATAATTTTTGTGAAGCGAAACTTTTTCATTAAAGTATCATCTCTAACTCCAGCTCCATTTGATTTTATGTAAAAAAGTTTTGGTGGAAAAAGAATATAATGATAAACTTATGTCTCCAGCAAACAAACTGATCGATCCCGAATATCTCAATAAAGATAAACTCACTGTATCACCCATGAATCACGAGTATTATATTCTTTGTCATCAAGCCAATTAGTTGAACCCCACTATTATTCCAACCAAGTATCAAAGGTCATCCAAAAGACATATGACTTTTATAAATAGATAAAGAAATTTAAATTTCATATGCCTTGCAGTACTTGAATTATTTGAATAAACCTTTCATATTAGCTTTTAAATAATTAAATACAAAAGCGTATTACATATAGGCTTTAATCATGTCTTTATACTTTAGAAATGAAAATCGATTTTAAAAAGTCGATTTAGGAAAGCAACATCAAAATAAACTCGCATACTTGCTCTAATACTTCAATCATAATTCTTGGCTGCATTCGGCTCGATTTTAATTAATTAAATAAAAATAAAATAAACACATCATCATTTACACAAATAAGCTTTGAACATCTAACCCAAAAGTAACTGTAGTTTCTGTCTTTCTCCAGCCTACAACAATTTAAAGGAGACGATGATCAGCATACAAGGATGACCTTTGTATAAAGTTGTAGTTATATAATACAACCAAGAGGAGATAGTGATCAAAGTATGGTGGATTTTTCTACACAGGAAATCACAAACATTTGGCTAAATATAGAGGAAGGTGTAAAATATTTACCTTGCAAACATTTTACCGACTCTTCTAAGACGCCAAAGACGAAGCAAACCGAAATAGCCATAGGTCGACGAAGGTTTGGGGAGAACATCATGGGGAAGTACATCCCGAGGTTCAACACTTCAACTTATTCATTGGACCTACAACGAACAAGTGATGAGGGATCATTGTACACTCTTAGAAAATGACCTGCAACTTATTCATTGGTTAGCCTGATATTTTCAGAAAATGAACATTTTCAGAAATGAACATTTTCAGGAAATGAATCAAAGTTGATAATTTGGGGGGAGGGGTAGGGGTGGTAAGGTGTAAGATTGAAGATGTTGTGTTTATTTTATTTTTATTTAATTAATTAAAATTTAATGGATGAGTTAAGAATTATGTGTGGTTGGGTTAGTTAGAGGGGTGGGTGAGTTATTTAGATGTTGTTTTCCTAAAAGCTAATTTTAATTTCGAAAAGTATAGGTGTTACGATTTTGAAAAGTTTAGGTGCCAAAAATACAGTCCAGATACCTATTTGAAAGGTTGAATAGTTCAAGTACCTATTTAACATGATTTCGTTATTTCAGGCGGTTGTATGAAATTTAGCCATATATAAACTACGAGTGTATGACCATTCCTTCCATTATCAACCACCTTCTTTCTTGCAATTTCACAACAAATTAAATTAATAGTCTATCAAAAAGGACTTTCTCAAACTCTTCCTTTCTCATTTCCATTAACTATATTGGGCACTTCCCATCATGCATCAAGGTTAGTAAGCAACTAAGTACCCCTTATTTGAACGACTTTAATCCTTTCTTTTGTTTCATTTTATTTGTCCACTATTTCATCTTTTATATATATTTATATGTACTCATTTTTTTGGTAGATGGCAATTCCAAAGTGGTACACATTCTTGCATCAGCTGCTTCATTTGGACTCATCTCAGTTGCTACTACTGCTTTAGTCATGCAGTATCTAAACAAGAAATCATCCAAACCTTCTTCAAAACATGATGATCTTGTTCCTCATTTAGACCAATCCGAATCCGGTCGTCTTTGTCGTGTCGAGAGATTCTCCCATTATGTCGGTAAGTTTTAAAGAATATGGAATTGGTTTAGTGGTTAAGAATGTTAAACTGGTTTTAGTAATTAATTTTTTTTGTAAGGGCGGGGTTAGATAAGTATATGATATAAGTTTATGGCTAGAATTAAATTATATAATAATTTATTTTATCGAATTGGTTTAGTGGTAAAGAATGTCGCGCTAAACAAGATTAAATATTCAATTTTTATTAGGGGTGGGGTTTGATTAATTGGATGTTAGTTTATGTTGAGAATTAAATTATATAAAAATCTATTTTGATGGAATTGGGTGATTTTTGTAGCAACGCAGTTGGGATTAAAAGATGCAAATGAGTGTCCCCAATTGTGCAAGTTAGCATATGAATATATTAAGAGGTCAAAAGGTTGTGAGGAAAATGTGTATGAGTATTTCTCAAGTGAAAATGAAGCTGAAGCTTTGTATGTGAAGCTTGTGGAGGAATTTGATAAATGTATTCTTGGATACTTTGCTTTCCATTGGAAGCTAGCTCCAGAGTTGATTTCTCAGGTCAGCTTAATTTTTACATTATTATATTCTTCATTTATTGTTACAAAACAATACCTTAAGCCTCATATGAATTTAATATATATACTGGTAGTAAATTCATCATCCAATCATTTTTAATCTTATTTTTTCTATTATTAATATTGGTGGTTAATTAGTTTATTGGATATTGATGAAGGTGTTATCTGAGAATTCTGATCAGAAGAAGTTCAAAGTGTTTGTGATGGCAGCTACAAGGTGAGTCAATATTTTATTACTACATACTACTATTATTGTATCATTACATTATTGTTGGTGGTGGCCTGGTAGGTGCATTAAATTTATCATTGCATGAATAAAATATTATATAACGAGGGTGACATGAAATGTATTTTATTATTATTAAATTATATGTAGATACATTTTTTATTTTTATTTTATTTTTTGAAAAATAAAAGATTACTATAATCATCTGATTGAGAGCCCAATGCAAAAAATGTTAATGGAGAAGCTGACTCATACAAAGCCGATTACTTCTAGTCTGGAATTTCTTCTTCAAATATCCGCTCTACATTTAATAATTACAGTAGTATATAGATATGTTATAAAATAAATTATATTAAATGGAAAACAGTATCTGATATTATTTATTGTTATTCTTACTACTTCTTATATCTATTATCTATTATCTATTCTTACCCTTATTAGGAAAGAAACGGAAAATTAAAAGCAGATAATGGAGAATATTTTTACGTGATGCGTTTTTATTTACAGGGAAGGGGGGTATTTATAGTGCAAAATTCACCCTACAAAACACTATTACTTTTCCCATATTTCAACACATATTTCAACACTACTATTTATATGTTGAATTCTATAACACTCCCCCTTTGAAATATCAAACATTTATAAGCTGGAGGCAACGTGTTGCGTCATTTAAAAACCATAAGGAAAAATCGAGTGGGACAAAACCGCCATGGGAAAAGAGTCTGTATTATCTTTCGCCGATCAAGCGGGGTAAGGTCCTCAAAGATGCCGAGGCGGCGTTCGTCTGCGAGCGTCTTGGCGGCGTAGGAAGTGCGGCTGTGAAGATGCAACTCTTTATCACGTGAATGAATATCTTTGGATATCTACTCTTTGTTTGCTTTCGAGTTAAGTGAATAAAAGAAGCTTTGGGGATGTGTTTGGTTACATCGGCTTTTGATAAGCGCTAGCCGTTGAGTAACACGTCTGGCGTTATCTTCGTACAATATTATTGGACTCTTGCTCGGTTGATAGGTCGATTGTTTCTTGTATATGTTGGGTCGTTGTTCCCCGCCCGTTGTAACGACCCGCCCGAATTGACGCCCGTGAGTGAGAATCATTATAATCGAACGCGAGTCGCGAGCCGATGGGTATTCGGTTTAAAAAGCACCGTTCGTCAAAAATTTGATTTAATTTAATGATACCGAAATAATAACGGTTAAAATTCTAAAATCAGGCCAATTGATATCCAGCAATGACGCCCGTATTATATATAACGTATCCCAAAAAACGTGTCTTAAGCGAAACACAATCGGAGAATATCTTTGTATTCAGAATACGGAAATAATTCTTGGCAAGGCTAAAGTTTGAAAATAAGGTACAACAATCAAAAAGCAGTTGACAATAGCATGAAAATGAGGCCCCGGATCTCTTACCCATGATCTTCACTTTAGCCACTCGAACAACTTCTGACAGCCTCGCAGCTCAGCCTTGTCTGTCGGCTTCGCCTTGAAATAGAAAATAGCTTAATAGCGAAAAGGGAGTGTAAACCCCTTGAGCTTAGTAAACATGCGCAGGGGTGAAGCTTTACAAAGCGAGCAGAAATAGACAATAATATAATAGCCCAGCATGAATAAATCATTATATATATATAAGGAATTCTATAATAAATTAAATACAATAAGATTAAAGAAAGGTCTCGGGCATAACATGTTAAGATATAATAGAAGGTCTACGATAAGGTACCTGAAACATTCAAATGAAATCATAGAGACGCCAGCAATATAACTACGAGTCGTCGCCTTACATCTCGTATCTCCCTGATATACAATACTCCCAATAAGCGTATCTTCCCGTCAGTCTATACTTTTGAATAGATAAATCATTAATAACATTTGCGCTTATCTTGTAGTATAAGACTGACATCAACGATACTATGTAGTGACAATAGATCTCCCGATAATATACCCAGTATAAAGGCCAACGTCGGCAATGTAGCACTTGTGAAAGTGACCAATAGATCTCACATTTATACATTATCTGATATAAATGACATCAACTGATGGCATGTAGTGTGATAGATCTCCCATTTAACATATAAGTATAAGGCCAATCGCGTCTCGTATCCTGCCAAAGGAAGGAGAGTCGCTTTGGCTTAATCATCGACATAGGTGATCACGTGCACAAGTCGCGCCAGTAAATGCGTAAGCTGTAGCTTTCGATAGCAACTACTGCACTCCCCGAAGCGATATCCAGCGCGGCTAAACCGTCGCGATAAGTAATCAAACACAACCGCCCGACAAGGCCCGCAAGCATACCAAAAGTCTTAAGCCAGGGCCGCGAAGCTCTAGCAGTCGCCAAAGAATACGAAATCGAGAAATATAAGTTGGGAGTTCGAGCTATTGCCTGTGTCTTGGCGCCCAGCGAGAATATAATCACGTAATCATATCATATTTCATAATGAATCACGCACAATCATAAAACAATTACGTGTATATCATTCTCACGTGTCCTTAACCTGATGACATGTACGTCGTTCTCCGCATGTCGTCTGTGATAACGTGTTCGCTTGTGATTTAAAGTAAGTAAGTAAAGTAGCAATTTGTGAGATAAGTACTACTTCCCGATAATTTCTGCTTGGCTTCGCGGACCTGATCAAGTAGCGCCCCGCACCACGATCAAAGCCCCAACAAAAACAAGGAAAGTATATTGGCACTCTTCTGATACTGCGTTCTAGAACCTGGCTACCCGACTCTTTAAGGAACTATTTCTAAATGGTCTAAAATAGGATAAGCAACCAATCTCAATGTCCCGTGGGACCTGACAATCGATCTCTGGTTAAATTCCACCTTATTATTTTAACATTCAAATCAACATAAGTCGTTACAATTAATCCTCAAGTGCATAATTAACTTATTTTATCTTCCCAAAATATCGATTCTGACTCGACTTGAAAATAACACTTTTTAAACCTAGCGCCTTTAGTAATTTTTAAATCTACCGTTTAACATCGCGACAACTTCTGATAAAGGTTCCGGTCGCTCCTCTGCGTTTAAAGTCTTATAAAAATATCAATACGAAATCAATGAAACACAGAAAAAGTCAAGCTGACCTTGTCCTTGGCTTATTTATACAAATCATGAATTCATTACTTATATACGTCATTTAGAACTGTAACAAGCAAGATTCATCATAAAATTGAATTATGTAAAATTCAACTGAATGTCAGCCTTAAAAATCAATAAAAACTCTATTTTCTTACCTCGAAAATGCGTAGGGAAGGCGTTGGGAAACCTTAATAATCGACTTAGGGATCTTTTATATGCAACAAAGTGAAGGAAATGGAAGAAATTTTTTAAGTTGGTGCTCAGGGATCTCGACCAATAAGAAGAAAATGGAGAAGATATTTTTGTGATTTTGATGATAAGGATGGAAGATGATAACTTAGCTCTTTGAAGTCAAGAAAAACGTAGCGTAGGTTTGTGTTAGAAATCACGCGAATCGAGTTATCGAGCGACTTAACGATCCCTAAGCTTGCTTCGAATTGTCGACTGTCTTCTTAAATTATAAATGTAATTAGGCTCGAATAATTTCTGAGAAATAATATTATCGTAGAAATTATTTATACTATCTCGGTCCATACCGACCCGAGAAAATTTTAATTTTTTTTTTTAACGTAATTGGTTGTGCGCGTACGCTCTTTGCACCAATTTAAGCGAAGAGCAATAGCAGGAATGATTTGAAGAAGTAGTGCGAGTGTTCGTTACGGGATGCAAAGATATTGCGATTAAATCGTATGTAAATACATATCGGTCACGTGATTTAGCATTATGTGGATCGACAAATAACGGTCTCCATAACCAAGCAAAGCTGGTTTTGTATTGTTAGGATAAAACAAGCCAAAATCAGGGCGACACATGCAAGATATTGAAGTATGTTTATCGCTTTCCAAGTCTCTTTGTAGGACATGAATTGAATCTTGTAGTAAATTCTGCAAAAGCTATGCTCAGTCTTGTACAATTTGCAAAGATACATTAGTGCTCCATTAGCGGGTATGAATTAACCCGATGCCCGAATCCTCTTCGTTTTCTTCTTAGAGACGGAAGAAATCGCTTCAGCGATTAAATTATTCTGCTTTTATCGTTAGATGCTTAAAGTTTGCCTTATCGAAGTATTCGCCTTTTGTCTACTTTTGTATAATTTGATTGGTGTACGATATATCATTTTAATGTACTTAATTTGTCAGCCGAGCTTGTTTTTTCAAATCTTTCATTTCAAATTCATTCTTTAAATAATTCATTCTTCTTTGATTTCTTTATTAGATTCAAATGATATTTAAGTAAATCAGCATAAACTGATAATGATTATAAAATGGATATTGTTTTTATAAGCAGAGCAAATAGAATTATTCACATATGAAACTTCTTTTAAGTAAATATTCACTTCTTATATTATGCAAAAAATATTGGATTACTTTAACTTGTCTGATGATCTTTGCAAATTGTTACATTTCTCTGGATTTTGATGTCGCAGGCATCTTAAATCATCAGTGACCACAAATTGTATATTTCGATTGTCAATTAACCATTATATAAGTATGCATATACAAATTATTAAGCTTAACTGACGGACCATTTAAATAATGAAAAATGTGGCAGTAAGCGCGGAGAATAAGTTACCTCGCATGAAAATCAATTTTGGGTCTTTAAGAAAAACCATATTGCAACCTTGAGAGAGTCTTGTATCTTCTGATCTCGTAAATATTATTGCCTTTGAAACTCACAAAGTCACAATGTAACATAATTGATAGAAAATCATGGGCCAGCATTATTATTTAGTGTGTTATCAAGATCATTTTTTCATTCTTATAAATATTTTGTGTCCACTTTTATTTTTGAGAGTTTTTATCTTTAAGGTCCGCAGTCGGCCACGTTTCAAGCATGCCTTAGATATGCTTTTGCTACATCATTTGATTCGGAATGCTCAATCCGAGAAGAGTGATAACAGATAGATACAGGTGTGCTCTTATATCAATAAATGATTATGGCAATTAATTTGTTAAACGCTTATAAGTGCACAATTTTTCTTACATTTTCTTCCCATGATTTATTATATGGGTCCAAATCTGATAAAAGATGAGTGCAATGTTATTATCTATCTTTTAAACTGTTTAGTTTTCTTCTTTGCGTTGGAAGAATTTGTTTTACGTCAAAATGACGATTATTAAATCTTGCTGGAAAAAACATCACTGTTAAGCTCGAGATATCTAATAATAGATGGAGATTAAATACCTACGTATATAGAAGTGAAATTTTGAAGTGTCCGTTATTGTTACCGTTTTATTACCGTTTGAGGATAATAAAATAATATTGATTTTACTGTTCACTACCGTTAGAAAAATGGGGTGTTAAATATAATGTTGCCATTAGAATGCACATATTCATGATCATGCGATAACATATGATAATATAATTCATATATTATAAACAAATAATTCATGCGATAACAAATAAATAATATAACACAATGAGTGAGATAATAATATAAGTGAGATATTTTATGATATGAATGTAAAAAGTTTAACTATAAGTATGAAAATTTATCAATAATATGAGCACAAAAATTAAACTCTCCACATGAGTATGAAAATTTATCAATAATATATGCAATCTAAAATGAAGATTTTAATTTTATTTATGTCCATGATGTTATAATGTAAATGGGGATGAATTTTATTTATGTCCAAGATAGTGTGAATGAGGATGAATTTTAGTTATGTCCATAATTCGGGTGAATTTTATTTATGTCCATGATATTATATGTAAATGAGGATTTTAAACCTCAGCAAAGAATATAACAGTTGTATATTCTTCAAGTATCTTCATGATAGATGGGGATTTGAAGACCATCTTAGTAAGTAAATAAGCACGTATAGATTTAACTCTCACAAAAATAATATCCATGGCTTATTATAGAACAACGACAATTTAATAGGTTTATCGTAATAAGGGGTGAAATAGTAATAATAATAGTCACTACAGTTATAGGTCAACGGCCGGATTCTGGGTTTTACATAACGAGGGTAAATAATAATATTATTTAATTATAGAATCTTGACATATTGTGGGTGCTCACATAATAGGAAATATATGAAATAAATATCAAGTGATAAGGATAGAAGATATACTCTTTAGAGTACTTACGATAGGAATATTTCGTGTTGATAGCATTATAAGCTGGATATTTAATAGTTCAAACTAATACAATATGTATTGTTGTTAATATTACTATATTACATCTATTATCTACTACCTTATTAGGAAAGAATAGAATGTAAGCGGATAATGGAGAAAATGTTTTTCTACGTGCAGCTTTATTCTGAAGATATAGGATATTTATAGTGCAAAATTCACCCGACAAAACACTATTACTTTTCCCATATTTCAACACTACTATTTATATGTTCAATTCTATAACAAGATACATGCTTTGTATTTGTTTGATAATGCACTCATCTATTAGTGGTGGAACATTATCTAATTCATTTCACATTAAGCAAAAAGAACGTGAGGAGATCATTAAAGTGGCATTGTATACTAATACATCATCCGTTATGTAATTCAAATAGGAGCATATGAATTGTTCTTAGTTTTAAAATCATGAATAGGAGATAGTTGTGTGGATATATACATTTGAGTGGATATACTAATACATCATCCGTTTTTTTTTATAGTTAATGATGATATTATTTTAAATACAAGAGTATTAGAAGCCTGAAATGGATGTCACTATTACGAATATATACTAGACCTAAACTATTATTAATAGGCTCTCCAAACAAGTTGAAAAATCGTGTCATAATTACTCTACTAAACATAACACTTAGAGGAACTCCGGTGTCGATCAGTTACATTCCCCTAATTAGATCATATATAATGCTTGAAGGTATCTGTAACTCGATTATTTCTATAACTAGTAAAATGTACGATGCGTTGCGTAAATGTTCATGAGATAATAAATAAAGTAATTAGCCCATTGCGTGAAGTTATAAATTATCACTTTTTGATTTATATTATAATTCATTTGTTACGTGGGTTATATGATCCGCTATAAATTCTGATAATATATAGATTTAAAAATTTTTGTTACCATTTTCTTCTTTATTTTTAAGGTTTAATAAGGAATGCCGCATTTATGTAATTTATTTATTGTTAAGCTTGTCGCTTTTCTCTTTTAATAAAAAAATACGCGCTTATGTTATTTTATTTATTGTTAGAAAGCATCGTTTACCGATTAATTAGTGGTATAAATTGATACGTGGATTCTTATTGAATTTTATTTTATAGCATTCATTTTATCATATTTTAATTGATGAAGATTGAATCCCGATAATATTTGCGCAAAACTAAAGTTTAGCCATGCCAAAGCAATAAAGAAAGTGTAGCGATTAGATGTCTTTTTGTTCGAGATATAAAATACTCCCAGAATTATATTGAAAATCGATGAAATGAGGGGCGTGTTTTCTTTTTAAAAGCTATCTTTATCTTGATAATTTTTTTAATAAAAGTTAGTATAAATAGTATATATGTGATTATTACTTGATATGAAAGCGTTTAAGAATTTTGATATAAACAAACTTTAATATAAGAAGTCATTGAATAGAAGATGAGGATCTTGATTTATACATCAAATATTGATAAAGTGGATTATATCGTATAATATACATATTCGTACATGTATTTTTAGACCATAATATCGATATATTTCATATAGAGTGAAAACTAACCATAAGTATTATTATGACAATATAATTCTTATTTAATTTACTAATTATAATCAATATTAAATTTGAATTGAATTTCTTTAATTTCCTTTCGTATATTGAATTATTCTGATCGTTATTGCATCTATAGTTTATAGAAAAGATATTTTTATTTAAACATAAAAACTAACATGTTAGCATATATATTCTGAAAGATAATTGAAATAAATATCGAAATCTGTGCCTCAATGCTTGTAAGCATCATTCAGATCGGTGCGTTAATAGATTGATGGTGGCCTCCTGTGGCTAAGTTGCTTTCGAAGCACGTTTTTGTCTGTTAACAAGCTAGAAACTTAAGGTGGGTCGCCCCGTCACAAGTGCGAGGTCAAACGACACTTGATGGGTTCTTTATGGGATGAGGCAGAAGAGAATCTGTCTTGGTAGTATGAGTAGTATCAGTCAAATCATATCAATACCTGAAGTGCTACGTCGAGGCGGGAGGCCTCTTGAGGCCGTGAGGCCGCCTCACAGGAAATACCGCCCACGGATAGTACGTCTTTGGATTGATGTGGCTCCCAGCCGAGGGCTGATTGAGATTTTAAATGGGGAGGTTGTAATCACCGACCCCATGAAATGTGTGTGTGTGTGTGTGTGTGTGTGTGTGATATGTTTGATATGATTGAGTTGTGCCATGGCAAGTCGTCTTCATCTACTCCGTGTGCGTCTTAACTGAAGTGGATGAGGAAGTTCTCGATGCTGGCGACCGTGGTCGATCATCAATCTTGATACGTGGCCCATTCTGATCTTAATGATTGTCGTCGCGATTTAAGTGTTCCAATTGACAATCTTTTTGCCGCTAAATCCCAGTAGCATAATTTTGATTTGAATAAAATTTAATGCGATATGAAGATGCAGTGAAAATATTATTATTTGATAATTTTACGCTAAAATATTATCTGTAATAAAATGTTGAGTTGAACATCATCTGTGAAAAATCAAATTAACCTTGTCATCATTAGGGGATGGAGGTATTAGATATGTGACCTTTTTTTTTTCGATTGTTGAAATGTATCTGAAATATCACGTAATAATTTAGATATATATTCTTTAATAGTAATTTTTGGATTAAAAAATTATTTTTTATTATAATTGAATAATTATGCACAAAAAAATTAGTATGGGTGAATAATTCATTGTATTAAAATGGAATTTAGTTATTTTTATCATAAAATTAAAAAAATCGAAGGAAGCGTTATATCAAGCAAAACTTTTATACATTTGGTAAAGATGTTGAATATTTTTATATAATTGAATGAAGATGTTGAATATTTTTTATATAATTGGATGAAGATGTTGATAATGAAGATATGAGTAATTAGCATCACGTATGAATGTGTGATAAAGCTACTTTGTAATATTATAAGAGAGTAGATTATTACGCTATGTTTGAATTATTATAGATTTTTAAGCGAAATTTTAGGGCTTATTAATTGTTGAATTGTTATAGAGTAAAACTTTAGAATATATTTTTAAATCAATAGAAAATATTACATGGGATAATATAATAATTAGTAATGTAAAAATGAAGAAACACAGCTTACACTGTAGGAGAATTGATATACCTAACAAGTTAATTTCGACGTCATATGTAACAAAACTACATAAGTCCCATCAATTGGGTGTGCCTCTTTCACATCAATAAACACGAGACAACAAAAAGTCATATCATGTAATCATCCATAAATAGCTCATGGATTATCTTCTATTAGTGGTCACATTGAGATGAAATGCGATGGGCACAAATGCACAATAAATATTGAACCTCCCAACATAGTGGACCACATGACCTGTATATTATCAAAAGATTTGTCTTTGTTCGACAAATCTTTACTTCAAAGGCATAAAGGAGAAAGTTGATAGATTCATAATTATCAGTAATCACAATTCACATGGAACAAATAAATCACTCCTCCACTTAAAGGTTGTACAACTAAAACGTGCTTCACAACATTTGTACACTTCATTGACTTTCTTTACTTCAATAATGTACATAAGAATATCTCCAATAGGAGATATTTGTTGAGATATTCGGAGAGGTCAAGTTTGGGGTGATGTCTTGAATAAATGTTAATTAAGATAGGTGGGGTTGGGAAGGACTTCATTTTATCTTGGTTTTTATTTGATTTTTTGGCCAATGCATATGTACGAAATATAACTCGATAGAATAATACAAATATATTTCCAATTGTTGTGGTTAAACAATATCAATAAGTCGATAACGTGTAATTGTAAAATAAAAATAAAAATAAAAATTGGTAATGAATGGATAACAATAAGCTAATTTAAAAGTGGAATGCTTACCATTGTTTATTTTTATGGACATGAGAATGAAATTCATTTAAAAAAGACTATAAATCTAACCCGAAATCTATTTACATCGTTTGACTGTTTATTAGTCCATATGATGTACTCAGTACTAGTTTGTGTTGTAAACTTTTCTTGAATGCATGCTAATGTAAATCTGATACTAAATCCTTGTAGGAAACAGAGATTTAATAAGATAACAAAGGATTTGAAGGTGACAAGGGTGTTTTCAACATTGGTGGAGGAGTTGAAAGCCATTGGAAATGTGCAAAATGGTGAACCAAAATGTACAGATGTGATGGTCCCAGCAGCTCACAGTGAAAGGAGTCCAGTTTTGCTGTTTATGGGTGGTGGTATGGGAGCTGGCAAAAGCACTGTCCTTAAAGACCTTCTCAAAGAGTATGGACATTCAATTCTTTCTTTATTTCTCATCAACATACTTCCGACGAGGATCCTCTACCTCTTTTATAAACCTCCTTACGGTATACTTTTGTAATATTTTTTACGTAAATGCGTTGGGAAGTTCTGGCTTATGTACACATGATGTCTTCCGATACATGGATTACAATTTTATAAAGTAGGAATACACCGAAATAGGCACGAAGGAGAGGTAGAGATCTTTTCCGACATATTTCTTCATTTTGATAGTACAATCTAATAATTACAGAAAGGCCAATGAATATGCAAGTCTGTCACATTGCAATTGGTTTGAGAGTAAATTGGATTTTGCATACTCTACTACTTGAGATTTAAGTTCCACAAGTATTGGATCTTTTATAATCACTCATTCACTCCTAAAACTACTTTGACGTTTTCGATTTTCAAGACTCCTAAAACTACTTTGACGTTTTCGATTTTCAAGACGAAACTTTGATATGAATAACATTGTAATCTTTAAAAGGATCATGCTTTATTGCAAGCACAACCAATATCTTTCTAGTTGTGCAAATTCGGCACTAACCTATGATATTTGCAAATTTGAACAGACCATTCTGGGCAGGAGCTGCAGCAAAGGCTGTGGTGGTAGAAGCAGATGAATTCAAGGAGAAAGATGTAATTTACAAGGCCCTTAACTCCAGAGGCAACCACCTAGACATGCTTCATACAGCTGAATTGGTAAGCTCTCTTTAACACCTCTTTAGTCTTTAAGGTCCAAATATAAAGCATTTTCCTAAGTAGTTTTGCAATAAGGTTGCATGACAAAACTGAAGTTTCTGCTTGAAACAGGTTCACCAATCTTCAACTGATGCAGCTTCGTCCCTCCTCGTGACAGCGCTGAACGAGGGGCGCGATGTGATCATGGATGGAACCCTGTCATGGGAGCCCTTTGTTGAGCAGACAATTGCCATGGCGAGAAATGTACACAAGAATCGATACCGGATGGGAGTAGGCTACAAGGTTGAGAAAGATGGTACACTTATAGAACATTACTGGGAACGGTTGGATAAGGAACAAGAACAAAAGGACAGGAAACCATACAGGATAGAAATGGTTGGAGTTGTCTGTGATCCCTATTTAGCTGTTATTCGAGGCATCAGGTAAAACATATCGTTAATCTTTCTTCCTTTCTCTGAAAGCAAAGAGGAAGAATAACACCATGATTGATCATATTCTTTATTTCGTTTTCCTCCAGGCGTGCTATTCAAGTGGGAAGAGCAGTGAGGGTAAATTCACAGCTGAAATCCCACAAGAGATTTGCAAATGCATTTCCAAAATATTGTCAACTTGTTGATAATGCAAGACTCTTTTGCACAAATGCACTTGGTGGAGCACCCTCTGTAAGCTTTTCGCCATCTCTAAACTGAAGTCTCATTGAAACATGACATTTCAAGCTACCGATTATTTCTAAAATGTAATCTTCGAGTTAGTTGGTAACAATACTATAATGTGACATGCAGTTAATAGCATGGAAAGAAAAGGACAACAATCTCTTAGTTGATCCAGATGGATACAAGTTCTTCAATGTAGTGAGTAGTTTGAATGAAGAAGCAGATTCCATATATGAGCTTTATGAAGATCCAGACCTAATAAATCAACAAGCCTCGGTCTGGAATGAGATAGTTTTGTCACCTTCAAGAAAAACTGTTCAACAAAAGCTAAAGTCTGCAATTGAGAGAATAGAAATCAATGCACATAGTTAACTGGACTTGTATTTTGGTTCAGTGTCAAAGTATCATGAATATCACATTCTAGTGTAAAGTCGTAAAGGAGCCGGCTTAATTTGTTCTTTATTCTGGTTCTGAGATTGTGAAAAACTTCTGTGACAACTCACTACTATCAAATTGTGACAGCTGTTTGTGTACATGATGACAGTTGAGTTTTTCTCCCATTTTAGAAGTTAAAATCACAAGTTCTCAACTTCCTAATGGATCGAGTGGTATTTTGTCAACCGACGAATAGGGATTGTTTTGATAAACAGGCGCGAGACTAAAGTGATTATAAACTCGATCAAAATATCACCATATCATCATGTATCTTAAGACAGAAAAGTGGATGTGAGTTAAAATATTCACATTTGAGAAGAAGAAGAATAAACAACACTGTTAAATACAAAAATACTTAGTAACTAGGAAGATGAAATCAAACTGTAATTTCCAGGGAGACTAAATAGGAGATTGTATACTTAGATGAATGTAACTATAAGATTTCATAGTTTTCTTTTAAGTACAATCTCCTATTCATAGACTTTGGCTATTATACATTATAAGGATTGAATATACCAACTCTCTTCCTGAAGTCTCTACAGGGATCATGAGGACAGAGACTATCATAAGAAGAATCACAAATTCAAAGAGAGATACCGATGCTCCCTGATGACAACCCTCCACGAGTACAATAGCTATAAGAGGGCATACGACACCACCAATATTTCCAATTGAACACATAACTCCAGTACCAGTTGACCTCACAGAGGTTGGGTGGGCCGAACAGATCATTAAAGGTACATGGTCACAAGGATATCAACACAAACACACTACCACAATTGAATGTATGACGGAAATAACCAAGGGATGTATTGTACTTGTACCTCATTAACATACACACCAACTATCGTCATCCCTGCTGCAACGAACAAGCGACTGCCAAACAGCAAAACTGTTGTTGCTATATCACTCTGATGCCAAGCCAGTGGCAGAAGAAGAAAGAAACTCAATGTAGAGGTCGTGACAATTGAAAGCTTCCGCCCAACTCTGTCAACAATTGCTATTGCAATGAAAGCTGACGACATCTCTAACAAAGAAAATAAAATCAGAAAATGTTAGATATTAGTAATGAAGTTCCTTTTTCCCCAAAATAAATTGTCAATCTTTAAATATCTTAAAGATTCATGTATTTTACCTTCCAAACTATTGATAAATATATTGCCATAAGATGTATCATCTTGTTGATTGTTTTCTGGAATGTTAAGAGGTGGCCCACATCATTTTGGCCCGATGCTCAGCTCAGAGGTCAAAAAAATGATCATATAGTAAGCAAACACATTTGCAAAATACAAAATCGATATAAAAAGAGTAAGCAAACACATTTGCAAAATACAAAATCGATATAAAAAGAGTAATCTTAAGAAGTTCCGGAGAAAAAAGTAGTAATACTGATGATAATGGCGATATACAATTGCCAGTCCTCTTTCCTATCGAGCTAAGAAGAGGACCTTCTTCTGATGAAGAATGTTCTTCATCTTTCTGTATCAATTTAAGTATTAAGAGCATTAGACCAAAGAACTTTATTGGATCTTGGATGGTAATGATTGGTTAAAGGGGATAATGACAACATTAAATGTCCCAAGAGAAATGACTTTTGGGTTTCGCATAAATCTTACGTCAATTTGTACCATTTAGGGTAATGATAAAACCTATTCGGTTGATTCGGCTCCCTCACAATTAATATTAAGCTTTATAAATCGAGGAATGATTCACATTAAACTTTTGTTGTGGTCTAGGTGCCAGACTCATTGCATGA
The DNA here is from genome assembly GCA_019722365.1 of Lithospermum erythrorhizon. Lineage (NCBI taxonomy): Eukaryota > Viridiplantae > Streptophyta > Magnoliopsida > Boraginales > Boraginaceae > Lithospermum > Lithospermum erythrorhizon. The sequence continues at coordinate 250,985 of JADFUC010000516.1, read as the reverse complement.
CTACCTCAAGCCAGGGATGACATGAAAAGTACCCGTAAGACCCGGAGTTAGTACCCGAGCCTGAGAAGTGCGCGAGGCATAGTCGCGTGGGGCTGACATACACCACCTTATACTCGAGGCAAAGTCGAAGCCTCCTCAGGAGCACTAAGCACGAGGGCTACCAGAAGGACCTGGCGTGCTTCCCAGAGTCGCTCAGTAGATGGGAACCTGGAAGGTCAGTCCACCGCCATGAGGGACCTTCGAAATGAGCCCACATCAGTGATTGGTATCGTGCGGCAGGGGACCCACGATACGTGCATCAAATCAAGCGGCGATTCGGAATAGTCCCGGGGAAGCGGCGATGCTGACACGGGAAGCGCCAAAAATGGTCGCACGCGTGCTGGAATCTAATGTGATAATACGTACCCTCAAGCGCACATTGACGGGGTCGAGTCACTCACGATGACTCTATTCCAGGAAACGAAGCATAGTATGGATATGACCTGAGCCTGAGGATGGTTCACCCCAAGGTCCCAGCCTTGAGGAAAATCGGCCAGTCCTGAGGTAGTAGCGAATTTAATCTTTGAAACTGGCAGCTCATAAGAATGAGGACCAAAAAAGTGGCGTCCTTGAAACAGCAATGAGGCGTTCGCCCAGACCTTGGCATTGATACCGGGGCAAAATAATGCAACTGAAGCGAATTAGATGAATTGAAGCACTTTCTTGAAAGATGCCTTTGCTTTGGCCGAGGACTAGTAAAGCATAGTACCCTCTTACCATTCTCGGAGAGGTTAACACATGCCAAGATGCGAGGAGGGTTCAAGATGCCGAAGTTCAAAACGTTCAGCGGGTTTGTGGATCCTAGCGACCACCTCAGATAGATTCGACTCCAGCCCTCCCTTTTGGGCAAGTAGCGAAGGTGTCGGGGCGTTTGAGGAGTTTATCGGACCAAACCTTGAAGTGGTTCCCTGAGAAGCTACCGATTCCATAGGCAGATGGCAAGAGATGTAGTAAGTCTATTTATGGATAATTTTTGGAGGCGTCCCATAAATTGGCCAGGTGAGAGCGAGCGAACTCTCATGGAAACACAGCAAAGTCGAGGCGTTGAGGGAGTTATGTTACCCGATTCGAGGGAGGTCGTGACTAACATACCCGACCGGTGAGAAAATGACCATGATATCCTTTCTCAGCGGGTTGAGATATATGGACCTCTCAAGGAAAAGTTGAGTATTAGAACCCTTGCCTTGATAGTATGAAGTTGGTGATCCGATCGTTAATTTGCAGGAAGAGTCAAGCTCCTTGGAAGAAATGTTGAAATGGAAGCGGGAGGAAGAATGGCAGACGGTGTGATCCCCAAAATGACTCGCATGTGGGACCTCCGACGAAGAGAAGAGGGACGGATCAGAAAACCCTAGGAGCCGATGTTTAATAACTATACCCCTCTACGAACAAGCGTAGGAAAGAGTATATCTTGCCAAGTGGAGAAGATAAAAAGAATATTCTCGAGACACAGAAAAATTAAAAGCCTACATGTAGAAAGGATGAGAGAGAAGAAATATTGTGAATATCACGAAGCTTGAGATCATAGGCGTAAACTTGAATGAATATCGTGTGTCTTGGCAGTGAAAACTAATCAAATATGAATTAACTAATACCGATGAATGTCGTGTCCTAACCGAAAGGATCAGAAGAAATATTGAAGGAGTTTGTGAAAACTAACAAGGGTGGATCTCCTTGGAGGCCAGGGAGTGCTCGCGGGCGAAATAGAGCCTTGAGAGACAAGGGGAAGCTGACAGGATCATCCCCCGGATCATAGGAAAGTAGATACCATCTCGGAGGCCGCGGAGGGGTGGCGACCACGTCGAATGCAAGGAGGTATGCGCGATGAGTCGGTGTATGCACTTGTCTCCGATGGCCTGTCGACAAGAGCCCGTCGAACTTCTCCGACGGCTAGAAGGCTTGGAGCTTGCGTCAAACCGCCGGTGATGGAGTCCTATAATTGCCAATTCGTTTGTAGCCGGATGCCCAGTTGATACGGGAGTTCGTGACATATTGTATCTCAGGCTTCTGATCGGTTAGGCCTCCACCAAAGGCTTACAGAAACCGATGTCTACTCCCGTTCACAGGATTCACGAGTGCGATCGTTATCCGGCCCGAGAATAATTCGAAATTTGGACACAATAAAGGAAGCCCAGCGGTCGATCATGATTAGAGCACCGCTTCGTATTGGTCGATATCGGCGACCTACAACGGGTTGATAGGACGACCATTGTCAAACGCGTTAAGATCCATTGTCTTTCCACTACATCTGAAGATGAAATTTCATACCAGTTGAGGGGTTGGAGAAATCATATGAGACCAGAAGAAGGCCCAGGTATGCTACCAGCTCTCCATACCACGGGGAATGTCTTTAAGGGAACCTCCCCGACAAAAGAGATATCGGGAGGGTCGACATCCTGTGATGAAGTTGAATAAAAAAGAGACGTCAAAGGAAAATGATCTTAGAGAAAGGGAAAGCGAGAAGAGGGGCAAGCCCCACGAAGAGTTGGAACTTATTCCGTTCAGGAAGGCGATCTGAACTTTGGTTAAAGACAAGGTTATCACCACAACACCGAGAGGGAGTTGTAGCCTTGGTCGAGGAATTCTACGAATTATTACATATAGTAAATAGGATTCCCTACAACTCCCGATGAATCCGTTTGGTCGTCTTCCCGAATCATAGTATGATTCAGGATCGATCATGGGGCGTTTCGGCAACCGAAACTGTGGAAGTCGCCATCATTTTGCCAAAGGGGAAGAAAGAAGAAAGATGCGAAGATAAAATAATTACTCCATCCATCCCTTTTATATAGGGGCATTTGATTTGGCCCAAACATTTAGAAAATTTCAAATTCAACTCACAACTTAAATTAGGGATTTTCATAAATGAAAAATGACTATCAATTAGGGATGGAGGGAGTAATAAAAATAATAAAATATGAATTAACTTATACAAAATATACCCCTCCATCCAGTTCACTGGCCCAGCGAACTCTGTTCCCGTTCCATATCCGCTGGGAATGGATACTCCCCAACGTAGTCATGATTAAGAAGTCCCGATATGAAGTGGAGAATGTGCACTAACTTCCTGAAACCTTATGAGCTGCTTGCAGACTATTATCCTTACTTGTTTGGAAGGTTGGTCGGCGATGCGCATGGTATTAGGTGTTCGACTTCCTCGATACCTCAGGAGGATACCATCAGATACTACATGAGGCGACCGGAAAACCATTAAATCGCGAGAATAGCATGGGTTATGCAGTTGGAAGGTGATGTCGTTCGGTCTCAAAATCACGAGAACTCTTACCGAGAGAATGGTCAATAACATATTCAAGGAGAAAATTGGAAGGAATATGGAGATATACGTAGACGACATGCTGGTAAAAAGCAAGGCGAGAGGCGATCACCTATACAATTTGAGGGAGTCCTTGGAGCGGTTAAGAGATTGTCGGTTGCGGATCAATCCGGAAAAATGTTCGCCGGGGTTGCCGAGGAAAATTCCTGGATGCATGATCGTACGAGAGGGTGGGCAATCTGATAAAATAAGCATACTCGAGAATGGATCCCTCCCAACCCATCTGAGGAGATGCAAGGCTATCAAGTCGATTGGTTGGGTTGAGCAGGTTTATTTCAAGCTCAGGGGATTGTAGCTTCCTGTTCTTCAAGAAGATCATGCAAGCTTCCAAGGAACCTTTTGAGTCTGATGAGGAGTGCACCAAAGCATTCTCAGAACTAAAGGTATTTAGATTACTTAAAGTTCTTAATGTAACGACCCGATACAGATTAGAACTTTCACGAGGAGTTGGGATGGAGTAAATCGGCAGACACGAGTCTGTCGATGAACAACATAAAGACTCATTTGATATTAATACTAATAAATATTTTTGTCCGTCAGGTGAACGATAACACGCCGCTAAAAGCACATCATCGAACAATGCATTACATAGGGGTTTTAGTAATACAACTAAAAATCATAATGACGTAATCTCAAAATACGTCGTTGTAATAATATGGTCCTACTTGTGATAGTTCCTCGAATAACATAAGTTTTTGAAGACACGACAAAAGAAAATCAATAGATGAAGGAGGCATTGAGACTTCCACAGCCACCATCATCCCTTACTGTTCTTAATCGGCAAGCTTGTCGTCTGACTCCTTTCTGACCTCAGCGAACAACTCCACCAAAACCTAGGCATAAAATGCCCGCCCATAGAGAAAAAAGAGGTAAAATTGCGTGTTGGAAATCAATAATTCTTGGTTTAAATTAATTATGTAATTCGACAATTGTTATAGCAATTCATTTACTAGGATAGTTAAATGTGATTACATAAGCGGAACATTGACCATAGTAATTTAATTACTAATCGGGTTCTCACGATAATACCGAGGGGTTTATCCTACTTAACTAAAATTCTATTTAATTAATATTTTCTATTTTGGTAATTTTGACTTTCGGATATTAATGCACACAAATAATTGACGTGTGGAAATATTTTCATGACTTTTAATGACTTGTAAATTCATAAAACTTTCCACTTTAGTTATTGTACTTAATATTAGTGAAATTACATGTAACATTAAAACTAAAATAAAGTATAGTTTAATATAAATATCATAATAACTTAAGATTACGAGAAAAAAAATTGAACTTTTTCGGTGCAGGACCAGAGGGGCAGTATAAATAATTTCGATGATAATATTATTTCCATTATAATTTTTGAGCGAATTACATTTATAATTTAGTAGTTTTTTCATGGAATATTTTATCTTTGGAATGGTTCGTGAAGATTTAAATGCGATAAGCGGAGAAATTAGCGAAACCGAGCAGGACTCGAGTTTTTTAAATATCCCCGAGTCGTCTTTATCTTCAGCGTCATCATTATCAAACGCTTGTCTAAATAAATCCTTTTTCTCTTTTGGTAAGATATTACTTCCCTCCCCCATAAAAATTTCGTTTCAGATTTCTCTCTTCGATTGTCGCTCGAACTTCGAGATCGGTTGTAGAATATCTTCTCCCACAATCGTTTCTCTTGAGTTAAGGTAAAAAGTAGTCTTCAGAGATATTTCTTGGGTTTTTGACATAGTTGACTTTTAGTTGACTTTTCCATAATTCTATTTTATGATGAATCTTAGATTGGTTATGGGTTACGTGGCGTATATAAGTGATTAATTCGTGATTTAAGTCGTTTGAGGGATGTTATGTTGGGTTGACTTTTAGGTTTCGGTTGACTTTTTAGGTTATTCTAAGACTTTAAATGTGTAGGAGTTATATTGGGACCTTATTATAGTTGTTGTGAGTTAAATTGTTGATTTAAAAAATTGATTAAAGGCAATTAGGTTGAAAAAGTGTTAATTCGAGTTGAGTTATAATTGATATTTTGAATTATAGGTTGTTAATTATGGTTCTTTGATTAACTAAAATGATTTATAGAGTTGATTTGATATGATTAAGTAGTAAAGATGGAATTATAGCGGGGGTCAATTGGAACATGTCGATGGGATTATAATTAGATAGTTTATCAAAATATTAGGCTGTTTAGAGATAGTTCCCAGAGTTGGTGTATATTTCTACAGAACACCGGTATAGTAGTAGGTCTTGATTATACTTTAAGGTGTTGTTTAGCGTTGACTCGTGGAAAAGAGCGGAGTTACCTTGATTGTCTTGAGGTTTTTGCGGTAGCGAGGTGATCACTTTATCTATAGATTATTCTTTCACGTCTTTTCTTTTTAAATTGTGTGAACATGTTGTTTGTGATATGATTATGTGAGAATGATATGTCTTTGACGATATTGACTTATACTTGGTGTATGAGGCGGTGTGCTTATACTTAGTGTATGGAAGCGGTGTGCCTCACTTGAGTGTATAAGTGCGGTGTGCCTTATGCTTAGTGTATAAGTGCTTGGTGTGCCTTATGCTTAGTGTATAAGAGCGTTGTGCACTTATAGCAATTATTATAAGGCGGTGTGCCTTGTACTTAGTGTATGAGTGCGATGTGCTTGTACTTTGTGTATCACGTGTTGTGTATGGTTTGATTATTGATTAGTCCATTCTACTTGGTGGAGACGGATTGAGTATATCTTGGCGTTAGAGGTTGAGCTATTGGTAGGGATATGAGGAGATAGGAGGTTTGATGACTAGAATTTTTTAATTAAGATTCATTGAGTCCCCAAATGATTTCTTTTCTGGAATCGTGTGCTTAACTGACAACTTCTATTATATCTTCGTATTATGTACGAAGTTTCTGCTTGAGATTCCTTGTTGTATGATAGTGGGTGGATATATGTATTTTATTCGTATTTGACTATTATATTATTGATTGACTTCGTTCCGTATGGTAGGATTCGCCCCCAGTGTTTAAGTTACTAAAACATGACTTCGCCCTTTTCGCATTGGGCGGAATTTCATTTAATGCCAGTTGTGGTGGCCAGTTGACCAATTTGTTTGAGAGTTTTGTTCAAGTGGCTAGGTGAGCATCGGGTGTGAGAGAATCCTCCACGGTCACGATTTTGATGTGTTGTCATTTGTTTGATTGTTGTATTTTCTTTGAAGCTTTTATTGTAATGCAATTTGTTGTCATTTTGTATTCGAGATACAATTATGTATGTCATCTGTTATGCTATCTTAGGATTATGTTGTTATATATATATGGGTTAGTCGTTTCGATATCGGTGATGGTTATAAATTTTAAAAGCATTTTGATTTGGAAAACTTAATTGTGATCACATTTTTTGGGATAACAATTGTGTTTTAATGATCGTCCGTCGGTTTAATGACTGCAATTCGGGATTTTAATGACTAACCTCAGGCGGCCGACACAGAGGCAGATGGATTACAAAATACTTGTAAGTACTTATATTAACTTGGAATAATTATTTAAATATAATTATACGAGTTGTACAAACATGATAATTAATATATTTTATAGATAGTATTAATTATATAGTATATTTATTTTAACATGAATTATTTGATGAGATGTTTTCTATTTTCATTTAATATATCTATGTATAAATTCTTGCTACGTGATTTAATTTCTTTTTCATATATATATATATATATATATATATATATATATATATATATTGTAATGGGAATGGAAAGCGATATATGGATATGACCTAGTTTTATACAAATACGACTGCGAACCGTTTGACCGTTGTAAGCGACTAGCTAAGAGCCGTATTTATTTGGCTGTTATTTTCACGAAGCTGCGTCTTTATGCAAGGTGAGTTAGTAAATAAATGTATTGATGTGGAGCATTGAAGATGGCGCTCGCGAGGCGATATTGGGGAGCAAGTTCCAAAAGTTGAATCTGAGACTACATTTTGTAAATGCTAAAATATGGCCTTATGTTAGTATTATCTTTTTTGCAAAGTGTTGTAATATGTCTATTATTTTAGGTTAAATATCGTATATCTCTGAATGTGTATTATTTGAATTATTTTTATTTTGTGCATATACTTGGTATGTGCTATTATACATGTTAAATAATAATCAATAATATTAATCTCCTACATTAAATTTAAGCAAAATGTCGAGTCAATTTTAAAGTTACCTGATTTATCGCGGCTACCCGAGGGCGTTGTGATGGCAGTGTCTTAGTGTTGTGATAGGTATGACAATGGATCATGTTGAAGTGATTTTACATTTAACGTTGTGTAGGCTTTAGGATGATCATTCCAAAGTAAATAATTAGTTTAATTGAACATTTAGCGGTGATCTCCACTAATGTTGTGGGCTTGGTGTTTGTCGAATTGCTTGTTAGGAAGTGTTGGTATTTGAGAGTTGTGTCGTGATACACAAATTATTAGTTAATCTGAGTTATGCTAGGATTCAAAATGTATGTTGTGTTGCCGTTTAGTTCCAACCACAACGGATCTTGGATACCTTGTACATTTTGTGAGATTTGAAGTACGGGTATAATATTTACAAGTTATTTGTAATATGTTAGAATATTTTTTGAACTGCACTGTCTATGATTGCATATTTGTTTTTATGATTGGTACACTAAATTTACTTATTTTTCATCATTAATTGGGCAAATTAAAATATAATTTTATTATGTGAAATAAAACAAGTTAAGGAGAAATCCATAAACTTGTGGTAATATGGTATATAAAGTATTTGAATGCATTTTTTCTTCATAAGTCATTGAAGATGGATATGTACTAATAATAGACAAAGTATTTTTATACCGCAAATATTTAAAACTTGGAATAATCATATGGACATATTTTTGAACTTACGTTGATTAACAACGTCATGTGATATGATTGAGATAATTAAATTTTGATCTGTCCATTGATGATCCTATGAAGACTAATATGTTATATTGTCCACTTAGCCATACAGTATTAATAATTAGTTGAATATCTTTTATAACTTCACAAAATTTGAAAACGTTATTGGATGATCTTGAATATTGTGTATCGTTTGAGAACATGCCATTTAGTATTTAACTTTATCATGAGATAAACTTTGTTCATGAATTGTGATGAAACATAAGTTTGTAGTTTGTATAACGAGACGAGCGACATTGTCTATTTAGTTTGCACGTCACTTGTAAGTTAGTGCATGAGAACTATGATTTGAAGTTAATGATTAATTTTATTATTTCTCATTAAACACAAAGAAGGATATCTATAACACTTAAGAAATAGAAAGAGAGGTTTGATAAAACCTCATGTCTCAAATATTTTGTTATCAAAAGGGTAACTAAATGTCATTATTGAAACAAAACTACCGATTGTCTTAGACACTATTTTAACTCGCGTAGTCTTAGATCGTGATTCTGAGCCAAGTATATTAATGTAGCAGGAGATAAGGCACAAAGAAAGATAATTGTGCTCTTATGTAATGATAGAGTGACTATATTATAAAAAGCAGCGATTTTAAATCGTCCATGAATGGTTGAAATTTCAATTTTTCTTTGGACTATATATGAGTAAGTGAATCTCATATTTAATAGACTGTCCCCATATTTCTATTTTCTTAAAAAGACATGATATTTTGAATAGCAAAATAATTGAGTAATACTTGTGAAAAATGACTTTAACAAAACTTGAGTTCAATCTTCCCGAAGATAAACTAAATTGACTTCCTCTGAACTTAGTGGGAGGTCGTTAATCTTGGTTTAATGATTTGTATGTTCACATACAAGTTGATCGAGGATATAAGTCATTGAATGATACATCAGAATTGATAAGAGTATGGGGAGGATCATATAAATACTATCAAGTTCTGAATTAAGTATCATCGACATGAGTAATGTATTATCCGAGGAATGAGACATCATTCTGATCTTAAAAGCGTACTTGATAAGATATGTAAGTAAAGAATTGTGTTTAATGAAGTTAAAACACAATGGATGAAATCTTTCAATTTTGTATGCAAGTAATTGTAGTGCAGCAGATGTCGCTTAGTTGAGTGATCTAGTAAGAATTGTGTTGATATAGTTGAAACACAATGAATGAAATAAATTTTATATCAAAGTTGTTGCCTTACTTTTAAATAAATTTATTCATACTCAAGCTAATGAAATAATTAAAGAGTTGTGTTTGATAAACAAACTTTAAAGCGTCTCGTATGGATAAGTTAATATTGTATTAAGCTTGAAGTAGATATAATTTATCACGGAGGTCGATGTTGAGATTATGTAAATCCTTAATACATAACTAGAAGGAAGCTGGTATTTATTTTCATCTCTTATAGAATTATAATTTCTTGTATAAATACTATCTTCGTTATGAAGTATAAAAAGGTTTGGAAAATATATGACTTGAATATATTCAAGGCTCCTTAGAGACACTTGATCGGTCATTATAACCGCTTTGGATTTATATCGGGGAATATTATGTGAAATTCTGATCATTGATGCTAATGCAAAGAGACATGATGATATGAATAAATTATACTCCAATAGATGACTTAAGGTTATCTGAGTGAAATAGAATTGGAATAAGAATCGTATTTTCATTAAATGAACATATAGTCATAAATGAATCAAACATTCGTTTCGGCCAAGTTGGTTAGGCTATGCATGTCTATTTCAAACGCTTTCCTTATTGATTATCCGTGTGTTGTAACATGCGCGTGTTTAATTGATGATCAAGAATGAAATTTCTAACTAATGATCGGTGATGATAGAATGTAAATCTTCATTCTTCAAAGTTCACATCTCAAATGTGGTAAGTAAGAAAATGATTATACTATCGGTATCGAGTTAAGATGAAATATGATCCTTGTGAAATGCTGATTGAAATCAAAAGGGGTCAAGAGTAAAAGGTGATCTTGGTTCCTTAAAGGTTGAGCAGACTGCGCTCCACATAATATTTTACACATTGAGTACTAAATGAATCCTCATACAACCTGAAAGGTATGAATGCTTGAATTGATCGCATGCGTTTGGCGGGCGATTACATATATTTGACACGCGTTTATAGTCTGAAATGTAAGCTTAAATAACGTTGCTCGTTGAGCTATAATGTGTCATGAAGCTTGAGTGAATAAAATCTGTGACAATTCTGATTCTCTTATTGTGAGATAACTCTGTTAGAGGTCCGTTCCATAAATAAAACCTAATGTGATTGAGGTGGATGTCTGTCTCGAGGATCGTGTGTTTATCACGACCCATGACATAGCAGTTAAATAACAGGGTGGCGGGGTTTTACTAAAGGTATTCACGTGGTTGAATAACTTTACTTTAAGAATATAGGTAACTCTAGTTACGATGGATTAGTTGTTTATCTTTTACGGAATTGAATGTGAGAATAGTGTCGTGATGATGTCCAAAATATTGGAACAATATTTGCCAAGTAATTCATGAATGGGGCTGAGTCTAGAATACCCGGAGAGTAAAATAAAGAACCTTGAACTCAGTAATGTTATTAAAGAATGTGCATTTAATAAGATAGATGTATTTTAACACACTTCAATTGTGTTGTAAGCACCTTGATAATAACTTAGAAATGGCTAAGTGCCTGAAACTAAATAACTTCATATATATACAGCAGTTTATTGTTGCACTTAACTAGTAGGGTTCGCTTTGGTGTAGAATGGTATTTCTTGAAAAAATTTGGACCCGAGATGGTAATGTCCACGCGAATTTCAAGGCAAGCATGGAAAAAGGTTTAAAAACCATTTTATCTATAGTATATATGAACTATATAGGTTAAACATCCTTTAGCTTCCATGGTTGAGGGCCGAACAGATGAATGTAAAGACTGCCTTAAGTATTGGAAACTTTACGGTTAGGAAGTGATTGTAATCATTGTCTTCCACGAACTGCGTCTAAAGGACCTAGGAGATTCTGTCTGAAGCTTAAGGATCCGCTGATGTGGATTTAAGCGAATATCTCGGAGTTGAGATATTCTTTTACGATTAGATCAAGTTTGATTTCACACGTTCGAAGAAGAAATTGAGCGATCTGGGTGGTTTGTTCACTTTGCGGAATAAGTTAGCGATTGATTAAACAGATAGTGCTGTCTTTGTTAATTGTTAATTATATGAATGCATAATTCATTCATATAGTCATTTATTGTTTCCACCAGTTGGTTGAAATAGTAAATCCCCGAGGTAAGTATGTAGTTTCAGAGGCAACATGTAATTGTTGACAGAAAACCTCTTGAAGTCTAGAAAGCATTAAGATAACCAATTTTCCTCGTATTAGGATGTTGATAGTTTTAGAGGCTGACTAGCATTTGATGGCCAGCGTGAGTTGATTGATGATCGATTTTCTTGGAGCATGAGGCTTGTAAGTCCTAGTAATCTCATGGGCAATCAGTTTAATATAGCAGGAAATTTGAGCGACCGTTGTAAAATCATAGAAGATATGTATATACATTGTCTATAAATTTTATTTAGAGCATTTGAAGTTTAGCGATTCTTAGACTGCGTATATAACTATACATGTTATATAGGTTGTGTGCTTTGACTATGTGGCAATGCACCCAAGCGAGGGATCATAACGGCCTATGTTAGGTGACACGGTGGCCTGCTTGATAGATATTGATATATTATAGAGTTGTCCGTCGCGATATACAAGCTAGATCTCGGGCCTCTCGGAGGGGTGGCTGATATGTGCATCCGCGTTGTCGGTTTATCAGTATGGTTTCACAGTTCGAGTAAAGAAAGTCGTGGGTGTTTCATGACACACTTCTTATGGTTAACCTGTGACTAGAGATCGTGAGTCAAATGAATTATAAAGTAATCGTCCAAGGACAAATGGGAGTGTTGGAAATCAATAATTATTGGTTTCGTAATTATGTCGTTGCGACGATTGTTGTAATAATTCATTTATTAGGATAGTTAAATGTGATTACATAGCCCAGACATTGAACCATAGTAATTATAATTACTAGTCGGGTTCTCACGATAATACAGGGGATTATGCAGTTACTAGATCTCATGCATAATCATTATAATAATAATGGTCTATTATATTATTATGCAATTTCTTGTCTCACGAGCACAGAAGGTCCTTTGCCACATCCCAGTCTTGTTAAGTTAGATTTCATGTATGAAATAAAACTGCACTTGCTAAATTGAAAAGTTGATTGTAATCAACGAGATTCCTAATTGGGATAAATATTACACGAGTAAGGTACATAAATTGGAAGAGCTTGAATTAATTGACTTGTTAATCGAACTTATTTAATTAAACTTGATAAGATTAATTAACGAGTTGGTTGAGTTTATTTGTTTGACTTGTTAAGCTCATTCAAATATTAATGAGTTGTTTATTTTAATCGGCTTGATAAGACTAATTAAATAAATAGAGTTTTACTTAATGAGTTTGGCTCGTTAGTTAACGGTTTAGGTTTTATGTGAGCTCCATATATATGAGGTTTTAGATGAAAAACCTAATGCAACAAAAACAAAGACACCACCCCAACCTCCGTTTGGTAGATTTTAGGCCTCCTCATCTCGTGAATTGGAGCCGATTTATTCTATGGACAAATCGAGGTTTTGATTAGTTACGTTCATCGGTGTTATCGATTCTAGCAAACTTAAGTATGGGATTCGAAGCCACCTACGATGTGGACTAACTAGAGGCATTACAATTGAAGTGGTATGTTAGATTCAATGGAAGTTTAGAGTGAAAGAATTGTTGTTGATTAATTCCGCTGCAAATTGTAAGTGTTCTTACTTATATATATATATATATGTAATATTATTTAGATGAAATAATAATTAAAAGATCTGTTTTTATGTTTATTTGATTTTATTCGAGTTATGCGTATAAATTTCCATCATTTCTGAGCTTAGTGAATACAAATACATGAATGGTATCCAAACATATATAATCACATTTATATATAAGAAGCGTATCGTAATCAATAATATGAGTAAATAAAGGTAACAACTATTCATACCCATGATGACCTCTTATTCGAAACATCCTGCGAGGATCGAACATATATATATACTCCGTCATTATATCCATAAAACATCGTATTAGCGTAATTAAATGTTCATTCAGTAAAACAACGCAACCAACAAAGTCAACAAAATACATAACATCAAACCTCCGTACGCTTGTCCGTCGTCCGTCATATCCATCCTCAGCGTATCCGTCGTCACGGACGTCGCGTTATATACAATATAACATCATCAGGCTGACCGCTGAATATGCGGTCGCGTCGTCCACGCGATATCGCATCTGTAAACCTCGATCGAAGCGACCCGTCGATAGCCGTTATCGATCACCGGGGCAACCCCATCCCGATATGCATACGCGGCCTTCCGGTCGGGGTAACCGCGATATCATTCACGTCACTCCCCAGAGCATTAGAGCGACCCGTGATATGCATATCGTAAGCTCATTCTACTGGCTGAAACTGCGAAAAGCCGCATGCAGCGACAACGTACACAATCCCACCGCAACCACAGATCCGCATACAACCCCTGCATAATATAATCTAAACAACTAAAACAATATTAGCATCGATACATTGGCACCGATATCGTTCTAACATAACCATATGTCAGCCGCATGCAAATATATAAACTTATAATATATATATATATATATAACCTATGAAAGGTACCACCGTGAAATATTTGTACTCATCAAACAAAGAAATTAGATATTGCTTTATTCCTTCGGTCTTTGCTGAAATCTATCCAACGCGACAACGTATTACTATAATACTTTTCTTTCTAGCCCATTTCTTAACTCTTGTGAAGCAGTATCTTTGGCTGATGCACATCTTTCTCAACTTAAAAACAAAAATTCCATATTTATTAAGATTTTTCCGATATAAACCTATTTTAAAATAGCATTTCCTTTTAAAGTTAATTTATTTTTGCGATAAAATACCAATTAAATACTAAAAATAATTCCATAATTTTCATAAACTTTCTCCTCAAAATATAATTAAAGGTACTCAAATATTTATATAACACCAATAAAATAATTTTTCCATTTAAATACAATTCTAGTTATTTTAAAACCCATAATTTGAAATAAATACCAAAACAACTTTATAAATTTTCATCTTGAAAATTAGCTCAAATATAATTAAAAAGTATGTAAAAATACTACTTTCAATTTATAAGCTTTCCAAATTATTTCTTTTGTTTAAAATACGTTTAGTAATTAAATACTTAAAAATAGAAAAAAAATTCCAAAACACTCCAAATTTTTCTTAGAGTTTGTTATGCTATAATGGGAAATATTCATATTTAATATTTTAATTTATTTTAAAGATATTATATTTATTTCATATTTTATATTTTTTCTAGCCATTTAATTTTCAAAATTTATAATAAATATAAAATGAATTAAAATTAAAAATTCCTTTCATAATTCAATTTTAGGTTTCAAACTGACCTACAAAATTCATTTTGTAATTTTTGAAATATTTTTACTATTTATTTCCTATTTTTCTTTAAAATAAATAAAACTTAAAAAAAGCTTGAAAAGCAAAATAAAAGAAATGATTGAACCTTAAGTATTTGAAAAAGTTGGCTAAATGATATACTAGAGTTTGATTAAAAAAATGGGAAGAAATTTTTAGAGGAAAATGGGGGAGACTCGGTGTATCTTGTATTTTTGGGGGAGGAGGATGAACTTGTGTTTTTATAGAAATATGATAGCTTACTTTTTAGTAAGTTAAATGTAGTTAAGTTAGTTAACAAGTTAGTTATGAAGTAGTTTCATATTAAAATAAGGGATGGTTTAGCGGTTTGTGGTAGTAATTAAATTAAATGTAAAATATGTTACGCAGCAATCTGTAGCAGCACAAGTATTTACGGATTCTTACTTTCGTATTGTTTTACCTAGACTGGTTTTAACTCGCCCTTGAAAATGTTTATACTGTGAGTTACCCCATCAGTTAATTTAATGTATTTTAATATTTCTCAGGAAATTTTAATCTGCGTCGCGTAATGGACAGCATTACTAAATATTAAAAATAATACTTATCTGAGGAAGAGGTTATTTCAATTACTTGAGGCCGGAGGAGGCGAGGACACAGAGTTGTACTAGCCGTTTCGAAGGAGCCGTAAGTAGTGTCTTTAGTCGAGAGCGGGAAGGACTTCAACCTATTTACTATGTAGTATCCTCGCGGCCCGAGGTTCTACCTAAATGTGTGTTAGATCACTTGCCGTGATTAATACTTGACTAGGAAACTTCAAGCGTATGACGAGCTCGTCTATAAAAGTATTGACGAATCGGCCGGTGAAAAGTCTTGTGATCCGTCCATGTCGGGAAATTGACCCGTATGGGCGATTAATTGGCAGTTTGACATCGATTGCTCGGCTGAGCATGGCTTCGAGGCCCTTGCGATTTGTTGTGGAATGTATAACACGGTTCTGAAACCATCCACGCGGAGCGAGGCGAGACCCAAAAATTACCCATGATGGAAGCTATATGTGGATGGAATTTGCTTGATAAAGGGGTCGGGAAGCGAGGATCTGATCGAAAGGGCCTTTGAGAGAAATCTTCGAATATGCATTTCATTTTTCATTCAAAGCTACAAACAATAAAGAAGAGTATGAAGCCATGGTCACGGGATTGGAAATAGCCCAGGCATTGAAAATCAAACAATTGTTAGTTCAAGGAGATTCAAAGTTTATCATAGATCAGATACGTGGGGGCCATTTGTGTTCGCGAAAATCTTGGCAAATGCCATGAGGCACAATCTTGTTGCGAGGATTCGACTATGTCGTATTCAGCGTATCCTCGAGCAAAAGCGAGCATATTGGACCCTTTATCTCTTACGGCCACGACCTATTTCCAGAAAGAGCATGCCGAGGGTCATGTTGAATAAAGGGATAACCCGATACACGTAAGAAGACTATATTGGCGTATTTTTGGAAGAAGTGGAGGATTGGCGTAGTCCAATAGCCCGATACCTAGTATTGGGAGTGTGCTGCCTACCGAAACGGTGGAGGCTAGGAAGGTGGTCAGCAAAGCTACAATTCCGGCCGTCAGATGGTATAAACTGATGCACCTCGGTCACTGTATTCTGTGTATCGGAAAGTAAGATTGGTCAAACTTTCTGAAGGTACACGAAGGAATGCGTTTGCGGTCATCTATGGGGGGACAAAGGC
The DNA here is from genome assembly GCA_019722365.1 of Lithospermum erythrorhizon. Classification (NCBI taxonomy): domain Eukaryota; kingdom Viridiplantae; phylum Streptophyta; class Magnoliopsida; order Boraginales; family Boraginaceae; genus Lithospermum; species Lithospermum erythrorhizon. Next base: position 234,409 of record JADFUC010000516.1, on the reverse strand, counting down.
GTTAGCCGAAAATAACGAGGCATTTCTTATTATTGTATTGTGAAAGATGCGATGGGTATGTCCAAGCGTTGTGGCCAACATCGGGAGGATCTGGCCGGTTCCACGGCTTGACCATTGACCGAGATGTCACCAGTTGTGAGTGCAATCCCGTTTGCTATGTGGGGCATCGACCTGGTGGGCCAGTTTCTCAAACCACATGTGAAGTACAAGGATGTCGTTGTGGCTATCGACTATTTCAATAAATATAAGGTAAGGTCGCTCAGCTAAGAAGCCTTGACGGCGAGGCCATTTTGGAGTTCATATGGAAAAACATAATCACTCGGTATGGGATCCCGAGGGTCTTAGTTTCGGACAATGGGCCCTAGTTCGACTCCAGAGTGATCATGGAAATGTGGACTAAGTTGGGGAATAGGTATCGATTTGCCCGATTTGTTATCCGTAGTACAGTAGTGGAGTGATGAATAGGACTATATTCACTGGCATTAAGAAGAATCTCCTCGAGTCCCAGATGCTGCAAAGGCTGGACCCGCGTCTATCAACTACCGAACTACGCCCTCAAATTAAGCTAGTGAGACTCCTTTCGATTTAATTATGCAGGACCGAGGCTATATTTACTATAGAAGTTTGTTCGGTATCCGCCGAGGTGGGATTTGATGAGGACAAGCATTGATCGTGAAAAACACGGACTCTTAGATTTCACCCGGCCAGTTGAGGATCGGAGGTACCACATATGGATCTTGGGAACAAAAATGAAGAAGAATATCCGGTTCTACAACCAGCAGTGAAAGGTGAACCGTTCAGCGTGGGTGGCGTAGTCCCCAGGGTTAAGGAAGCGAGCAAATCAGAACAGCTTTTCAATCTAAATGGGAAGGGCCACCCGATCAGGAGGAGTCGTATGGCCGAGGGGACCTGAACTGGTCTCTGCAGGAAATAGATTGACCATACATGGAATGAGGTTTATTTGAAAAAGTATTATGTTTGATGTCTTTTTATTTTAATGGAGTTATGACTCCCCCGGACTCTAGTTTATTTTATAACAGTGAGTATGACAAAAACTTTAGTTCGAGAAGAAAATAGGGGTGTGGTACCCCGTTTATGGTGTTGAATTCTAAAAATATCCAAAGCGGCGACCTCTAGGCGGCGTTAGGAACAATGGTATCGACCATGAGTGGTCTCGAAAACTACTCGAATTCGCGTGCGGAAGGAGATTAAAATTAATGATGTCGGCTTGAGCTAAGCTTCATACTTGAGATAAGGCGATTTGAATGCATTATCCCCGCGCTAATGCAAAACATTCGAGGAAGTAGTCAGCATTAAAAATGTTACAACTAAACCCTTCGGATGGGAAATGCCGAGGCGTAAAAATATGTTAAAAGCGAGTTATGATAAATACGCCCTCGAACAGGAAACATTGGCGTAGCTGACATGAAAAATTGCGGTATATACCCTCGGCGAGGCCACCGAAGGAATAGTTAAACGCATTGATGATAAGACCGTAATAACTGAAGAATTTTGCGAAAACCTACTAATAAAATAGAAAGGTCATCGCAAAAAGGAGGCATAAGGGTATATGGAACCCATACAAAGAAGAAGTATAATAAATGATAATGAAAGAAGAAAAGATAGAATAAAATAGTAAGTTAAAAGAAAAAATAATAATAACAATAAAAGTACATTTCCATACCAAACAAAATGTTGTACAAGATAATGGCACCCGCACTACAGGCCCGAGGGACTAATAGAACCGTACAAAAGAAAAAAATACCTTTATCTAGGCTGATTCTTCATCATTTTGCTTAGGTTCGAACTATAAAATCTTAAGCCACCACCGCCCTCTTCATCACCGTCATCGAGGAGATCGTTGAAAAAATTGACCCTGAAACTTCGCCCCAGTCGATTGAATACCTTTTAAAGTGAGTCGTTATCCCTGGAAAGTCATGATGAACTTCTTGACAGAATCCTCAGAGGAAGGTAGCGGTGCTATCCTTCAACAACTCTCGATAATCGTCGTTACCCTTGAGGACTCAGCGGCATGGGGTGATCCGCGAGCTTGGGATGACGAGTGAGCCACTCTCGAACACACTCTTGAAGAGAAGCCTTGAACCTTCGAAGCCGGCTTTACGGCTTCGAGGAGGAGGATAATATTTATATCCACCATGCGAAATCGCGAAACTCTTTGAGGACCGGGCTTGACTCGTTATGTACCAGCTGCGCTTCTCTTTCTACTTTGAGGCCGAATCCGTTTCCCTCTGTCTTCCTCAGCAAAAGATCAAAGAGCGACTTCGCGTTCATGCTCGCCGGCGTCGGCGGCGAGTTTTTGTAATTTGAGAACATGCGCGTAACTTCAGCGTAAGTGGCTGCATCGCACTTTTGAGGTCCAAAAAAATGAACTGCGATGGACAAAAATTGAAATGGAAGCTTGATGAGAACATACCGCAACTAGTAATGGAGCAAAGCGGTCATGAAGGCGAGTAGATGAATGAACACCACGTGGCGCCGGGCACCGACCCACTAGCGTACGATTCTTGAACATATCTGCGTGAGGAGGAGGTGGTCTTGCGAGATGTCAGTGCTCCGGTGATTTGGACTCCCGAAGGAAGAGTATAAAGGGTATTTATTACGAAGAAGGGGTGATCACTTTTATAACCTTCCCCGGAGCTTATGGGAAACTTGGCTGGGTGACCGGGCCGGAAGGAACCGTGCTTAATTCGGTTGACCCAGTTAACATAGAAGCGAGAACCTCGGGAGATCGTAGGGATCCCATGAGGTCAGCAGGGAGTAAACCCAGTTCATCGTGGTCATCAACTTCTTGGAGACAAGGCCACGGGAGTCTCAGAGGCCGGTGGAGTAATGACGGGTACAGGCACGCTTTTCTTTCGGCTCATGGCGAAGCTACCACCCCTAATTTGGAGTCGAGGACTTGATTTATCATGACTTCCACGAGGCCAATAGCATAATTACTATGGGGCTGAGGACTTGTATGAGCAAGGAGTTTTAACAGAAGGAAAAGTAGAAAGGACTTAAAATTCATCGCGTTAAATAAAATTAGAGGTTAAATATTTACTGAGATGACCTTGAAATTATCGGTCCTGACATGGATTACCTTTGATGACCACGTGGCAGGTAGGAGTCTTGAGAGGGGAAGAGGCTTAGAGCCCCTCTTGACTTGTTGAATTTGAATTTGTAGGTTTCCTCAGTTCCTCACAGGTTTAAGCGGTATAAAATGCATGAGGTGGCAAAGGGACTTCGTTTAAAAGGCATCCTTGACGAGAACCCGATACATGTGTCGGTTAGGGTTAGCTTTCCCGTATTTCTCAGTTATGCGCCCTTGATGAACATTGAACATTTGGGTGAAGAGATTGAGGTTAGGGGGCACCTCCGTGATAAGCGCTTGACTAGAATATGAGGGTCGCTTGAAAAGGTCCCATTTGGCTGGGCGTGACTACATCATTGAGAGAACATAATTGACAAGGCTGAGGCTCGGGCGGGCGTAGTGAAGAACTCCCCGAGAAAACAAGAAGAGTGTAACCGTCTTGGAAGGTCGAGTCTCGTCGGCCGAGAGGAACCTCGTCGAACACATCATATGAATATTATAGTGATTGCAATTTGACAAAGGTGACCATGAAGATGACATCCAGATCTTCTTGCGAAACCCTTAGGGTTTGGGAATCATAACCACAACTGGAACCAGGGTTCACTGTCTTCATCCTCGAAACACGACAAGAGATGCTTGATTTCTTGAGAGCCTTTCTCGCCGCCGTCGGCACGGTCGGTTTCTCTTTTTGGAGTTTTGAATCACAATGACATCGGCGTTGGGATGCGAGGCCATAGAAGAAAGCGAAGCCGCATGCTTCCAAGTTTCTAGGCTACCGTTAGGTTGGGGTTTACATGTTTGAGCCCTGCATTTCATCATCCTCATTAAAAACACAAGAAATAAGGACTTGTTTAGATGAAAAATGAACACATGGAGTAGAAGTGCTCTTAAAAAGGCTTTCACCATTTAAAAGGAAGTAGCCTCCATGAGGAGGCCACTGAGTATCAAAAGTCGTGCCTCGTTCGGGTTTTTGCCACCCGATTAATCGTGAGGCCACGATGTCTTCCATGATAATTTCCAGCTAACTGCTGCATTAGATGCGGATCTTGCTTGAGGAGGAAAGGAAATAAAAGGGGAAGTAGGGAGAGTATTCGTCTAAATTTAAAGGGAGATTAGAGAAAAGGAGAGTAAGAAGTGAGAATGATACCAAAAGGAAAAAAACTTTACCTTTTATAGGGGAGTTAATGTACAAGTACGGATGTGCTCGGAGGTTGGGTGGCGACAATGAGGGGATAGTGTGTTCAGTGAGCCTATTTAATACTGAATATTCCTCAACCATTTCAAAAAATGGCGATTAGAATATTCTAGTATTAAAGGGAGCAATTGATATATAAATTAATGTCAAATTATTGGGCCATCGGGAATTAGTGCATTAAGCATTAAAAGAAATCCAAATAAAAGGCTTTTTGGGAATGAAAGAGGCACAATGGATCTTGGATAGTGACAATTGGTTAAAGGGGATAATGGCCAACTGTCGTCGTTGAAAGTGACTTTTGGGTTACTTATAAATACAAATCAGATTTAATCGCAATTTCTGAGGTACTACTAAAAATCCTATTCAGTTGATTCGCTCCCATACGATTATCTGCTTTATCGTAAAATGCTTCTATTGAAACATTGGTAAGTGCAGGCCTCATTTCTCGGCGGTACACCTCGACAGGATGACAGAAAAGCACCCGTAAGACCCCGGACTTAGTACCCAGGAGCCCCGCAAGAGATGTCCTTGGGGACATGGGTCGCCCAAGGCATACCACGATACTAGAGACAAAGTCGAAGCCTCCTCGGAGGAGATACCGAGGCGTGAGGAGCTACTCAGAGATGACTGCTTGGCGCTTCCCAAGTCCACTTAAGTAGATGTGAACAGAGAGAAAGGTAAGGTGCCTTGCCACCAGAAATCCTTCCAAAATGAGCCACATCAACTTGTTAACATGCTTTCTTCACTTGAAGAAAGTCTAAATTCGGACTTATTTGCCGGGCTGTTACAGATGAAGTGTTACTCCCCATCCGACTGCATGCCAATCGAGTCAGTGAAAAAAGAGAACAAGAGCATGGAAATTTCCAAACCTAATTGAGGATATTGCTTCATCCAAGATATAAATGTAGCACTCAGGTCTCCCATTTTTCAGTCACTAACAAAATCAAAATTTCTCTTATTTTTCCTCCTAAAATCTTCAAACTCTACAAAAATTCTCTTAATTGAATCATGATCATCATCTGAATCTTCAAGAATAGAATATTAAGCTAGAAAAATAAAACAGCCCACTGATTCTTACTAAACTACAAGAATTAATTTGCCCAGGTCTCCCATGTCTCAAAATAAAATAAAAAATCTTAGTTTCCGTTACTTGAGAACTTCAAATTAGTACATAAATTTTCTTGATTGAATTAAGATAATCTGAATGTTCAAGAATCTAATATTATTCCAACAAACAAATAGATAGTAGAAGAGGACAAGAAATATCAATGAAAAGTGATTTTAACTATAAACTATAGAACAAGCACTAATCTCATCTTTCAATATAACATGATCAATGTGATTCCTTTTGCAATACATTGACGAAGATACTCACACTCCTTTACAAGCCTCCTTAGAAATCTCAAGGGTTATAATATTGCAAATAACTACCATGTTGTATTGATCAATACATGGAAGGTTTATAAAACATAGATGCACCGAAGAAGGTACGAAGGGGAGGTAAAGGACCTTCCCAACAATACATAGAGAACAAAATAAACTGAAATGTCAAGAACACTTACAAGTTCAGTCATGCAAAATCTACTTTTTTATTCAACAGAAGAAAGGAAAATAAATTGTATGTTATAACGGTGGAAGCAAATTTATACCCAAACAAAAGCGATTTGCGAATTTTAAAGGCAAAGAATTGTCGCAAAATCTGAAAAATATAAAAGAGCGGAGATTTTAACGTGGTATCCCTAACAATGTGTTAGGACTAATCATGACGAGCGCATGAAAGCAGTGCTGTATAATGGAGGAGCAGTTATAGACTTGAGCCCAAGCCGACTGCTTAGGCAGGCAGTATCTTCTCGGGAAGTATAGAATAACCTAGACTATACCCGACAATTTGTGTATATCCATGATACTCGGATGAATAGAAGCAAAAAGACAACTCAGCTTCTGGCTATTTGAAAGAATAGAATACGATCCTAAGCTATTCAAGAATCCTAATCCTAAGCTATTCAAGAATTCTGATTCTCTATTCTATTATTGCTAATATACTTTCAGGTTTTTAGGATCGAAGACTCAAATGGGTAGCCTTGAGATTTATAGGCCAAATAGAGTCATCGAGTCATCCAAAACTTGGCCAACAAGTTTTCTTGGTCGCAAATAATCTTGGTAATTAGCGACCTTCAAGTAATCTTGACTCACTTACAACCACGGCAAGTAACCTTGATTGAGGCATATCGTAATCTCGCGAGCTTGAATCCGCGGATGTCGGAAAATCCAAAACCTCGAGAAGTCCGCGGATGTCTGGGAAGTACCGGAGAGGTGCCTAGATAGTGAAACAGATGTTCCAAATGTGCGGATGTACAGGTCGCTCAATGTATCGAGAATGTACGAATGCGCAAAAAATACTCAGATGTGTCAAAAGCAGACACCCGAAGGCGATAAACTGATGCTGAAATTGCACGCCCGCCTCACATATTGTCGTGTAGCGGACAAATAGCGAAACGAGGTCGGTTAGTCAAAACACCATTGGACCGCCAGCTGTAGAAAGGCTACTCAGCTAGCTTGTTGATATTCCCTCTAATAACATCAATCATGTGTGAAGAACTCAAACCATAAATAGAACTAGTGTATAGCAAAGAATGCCTACTTCCTATCTCACTAGCATGAGAAATGCGAGTCATGCATCCCTCTTCCCCGAAGCAACATCTTTGGCGATCCTTCCGATGAATCTTGGACCCCAGTAATGACATCTCTACTCGATAGCGGCCTTCCATTGAATAGCCTCGTGCCCCGGCAGATGACACATGAGAACCGAGTTCTGACGAGAGAAAAGCATGGTGACTCCTCCCCATTTTGTACACCGGAAGGTACCGGGCGGTAGTTCTGCCGGGGCATCCTTGGCTGCCTATGATGTTCACTTTGAAACCCTTGAAGCTACTAGAATATTTTGCCAGCTGACGATCGAGAAGTGCCTATTGACTCCACGATTTGGCGGCTCCACCGCAACACCATGGCCCGGCCAGGAAAACATACTACCTTGGCAGAACACAAAGTACCGCGTTGCACACTTTCGAGAATCACGTCGAACCCGCATAGAGTATCCCGACCGCCCAGCTTCTCTGAAAGCTGAACCCGCTTCTTGTCTAACAAACTTGAGATAACAAATTCGTGTCATGTGAGACGCGTGTCTAGCATTGATGTGTAGAATTTACCGTCATGCGTCTAATCCCTAAGCGGAGCTTGACCCAACCGCTTTGCAGATTGAGTCATTTGCCATTGAAATAATGCCACCATCCAACTGCTTATATGTTGAGAACCACTCCCTCCTAGGACACATATGATATGAAGCTCCGGAATCCAGAACCCACACATTGGTGTAAAATGTATGAGCATCAGCAACTAAAGTCGTAATCTTTTTCTTGAAATCTGGCGCCTCGGGTTGGCGGCGGCAGTGTCGCTCGAGACGCTTGTTGTCACTTTCCGGCAGAGACGATCAGATTTTAAATGTCATTGCTTTTCTGATAATTACTCTATCGGTTGCCGGAACCTCCCCGGCCTTACAGGCTTCTCCACAGATATCGCGGCTTGACTGAGTAGTACTTGACCATGGGACTCGAACGAAGAACTTCGAACTACTCTTACCCAACTAATATGCAAATCGACTAACTAACGAGACAAACGAATCCTTTTATTTGTCATAGACTCCCCAAAGTTCTCGTATGACATAGGTAAAGATCTTAATAATATCAAGCTGACATGCTCGTCCTCGATGCTAATATCTATATTGTAAATCAAGTGTTATCTTATTAAGATGATCTAGGTGGTTTTAAGAGATGTCTTTCATAGCATTATTGGTAAGCAGAGGCGTTGCTTGACAGCTTTATTAGTCGAACTCTTCGTCGTATCACAGGACTCTGAAGCTTGAGCCTGGCTTAGAGAGCGATATCCTCATCGAAACCTGATGATAACTTCGCCATCCGATACAAAATCAACTGTGCCTTCTCCCTCCCAGACTAGCTAAGTTATCGATGCGGTGCTTGTGGATTTTTCATCGAGACTTGAGCCCTCTCGTTTGATTAGCGCGCTTACGCGATTTGCAGGAGGCGAAACTATTTCTCCCCAATGAACTTCTCAATTTTCATACTTTTACCTTGTCTCTTGATCGATAACACAGGCACGATACGGTTTGTTATAATAAGCGGAGGCGAATTTATACCAAAAGCGATAGGTTGCTGAATTCAAAACAAGAAATTATGTAAATGCTGAAAATGTAAAAATGGGAATTTAGCATTGATATCTTAACAATTTGGTAGGACTAATCCCGCAGGTAAAAGTCAGGAGAATATTTTTTCACTATAATGGAGACAGTTACAAACTTGAGCTGGCCGACTCTGGGCAGACTATGCTCTTTCTGAGGAAGTATAGCTAAACTATACCCGACAAACTGTGTGAGCCTGACTCTTTAGAACTCGGAAGAATAGAAAAACACACAAGCGAATACATCTAGCCTATACTATTCGGAAGAATAGAATAACGAGATCCGTGATAGGGGCCTTTCAAATTTTACATTCGATAAGCCTCTGTGAGTACGACATGGTTGAGAGGACTTAAATGAAGTATGTAAGAGTATTTATAGGTCGAATCTTGATCGTCAATCCCGGCCAAAACTTGGCCAACAAGTTTTCTTGAGTACATGAAATATCTTGGTAATGCTTGATCTTCAAATAGTCTTGACTCGCTTCTTCCAGCCAAAATGCTTGGCAGTTGAGGCATGTCAAGCCCCGTAGTCAAAAATCGTTGTTACTCCATTTTTTAGACATAAAATACTCTCTCTATTTTTTTTTTGTTTCAAATTACTTGTCTTTCTAGTATAAGAATATTGTAATTACGTTTTGAATGTCTTTTTAATACATTTTTGTTATTAAATTGTCAATCATTAATTATATAGTTCCCGATTAAATTATCATTATATATTTTGATGTCTTTTTGGTAATTTTTATTTCGCTTGATCATGTATAAATGGTAGGAAAACAGTAAAGAAAACGGAAAGAGTATATTAGACTTGCTTTTGCAATTACACGACGAAACTATGATTATCTTAGCACTGTACCATGGACAATTAATCAATTAAGAATTAATTTTTCCTCCCAAGTCCCAACATAGATGTCCCATGAAATTTTTAAAGGTGCAGATAATATAAAAAACAGTAGGTGGCACTTATTATTGGTAGTAATTATTCCATCAGTTTTTTTATTTGTTGTTCTAGTCTAAAGTTTTTGTTTTAAAATATTTTTCATTTTATCATAAAAAATTATGTTTTTTTATTTTTAATGTACCTTTTGACTACTTTTTTTCAAGAAATTATCAATCAAATAATATAGTTTTAAATTATTATCATTCTATATTTTCAATGTAACTTTTGACTATTTTTTTTTCTTAATCTATGTGTAAATGATTAAAATGAACATAAAAATGAATGAAGTATTATTTGGCACATTGTTAACCAAATAAACGTACGTTACTACATATTTGAACCCATGGAGCATGTCCAAATGTGACAGGTTCAATTTGACAAGCTAATAGGTTCAAGTTACTTCATGTTCAAAAATAAATACTCATTATTACGTAGTAATATTTCCATTTCTAAAAGATGGTCCAATTTATTTTTTAATAGTTAAAATCAACTTAATGATAAACATATTATTTTGATTGGAATTGAAATTATCATTTTAGATAATAAAATAAGATGCAAACACTATCTTAAAATATACTTTTCTTGCTTTGAATTTTTAAATTAAAAATTAATTATGAAAAATCAAAAATAAACAATCTTATTATAGGTTAGAGGGAGTATCACATTCACATTTGTGAAGTTCTCTTATACTAGCAATTCAGACATGACACGTGATTTTTATGGCAGTAAAATATGCGTGCGTTACAGCGTAAGTATACATCAACAAATATTTAAAGCAGATAACAAATAAAGCAAATAACTATTTACATAAATTTATAAATTATACTTTTTGATTTATATTATACTACTAGAAAATAAGGCAAATGTATTGTAGATCAGAGCCTTGTCTGAACACCACGAAGCAATTGGCGTCGGTATGGTATGTCGAAAAACACCGGCAGCGTTCGGCGCTAAATTCGATCCCGGAGCACGAGCCGATGCCTTATGTAGAAACCACTTGGCTATGACATTCGCAGCCAGAGGCTGCCAGCATTTGCGATGAATACCCAAGCAAGGCGAAGACAATATCCAAAAAACATAAACATAAACAATATCCAAAAACATAAACATAAGCAATATCACGAAAAAGCATAAGCATCGAACAAATAAAATAACACAAACAATACCATAAACATCAACAAAAACAACAAATATATGACATTATTATCAACATAAAAGCGAAATGTAAAAAATTAAACAAAATGTTACCTCAAACTGATTTGCTACAAATTAAACAATATAAAGAGGATTAGTGGACAAATAATTAGAAAAGACATAAAGTAATAAAATAATTCGCCAAATGGTACCACAAATCAAACAACATTGATTAGTAAACAAAAATAAGTATTAGAAATACAAAAGGTAACAATATGAAAAATAATAAGAAATAAAATATATGACATTAATATCAACATAAAAAAAGCGAAATGTAACAAAAATTATTAAAATAATTACCTCAAACAAATTTTCCTACAAAATGAAACAATATAAAGAAGATTAGTTGACAAAAAAATTCAGAGGCAAAAATGTAACAAAATTGTGGTGAGGCATAATTTTTGAAAGGTGAATTATATTATTAGGGTTTAGAGTGATGTGTTTATATATAGTAGTGAGGTTGGTTCAATCGACGGACATATTACCGGCCTTGAACCGGCCTTGAAATTGAAATGTTGAAATTTCCGCATTTAATTATTGGGAATGCAAAATTTTGATTCCCGGCCTTAATAAACACCCATGCAAACAGCGCTAGTCATTTTTTTAAAATACCCCGTACAATTAATATTTTATTTGAATCTAATTATTCAACATATAACAAATATAGTTTTTCGAAAAGTAGTTATAAGTTAAGTAGTATTTATATTATAAGTTTAAAAATATAATAAAATATTAACGTCGATAATACTTTCAAGTGCGAATATATCGCTACTGTCTGAAAGTCGAGTTATAGTCACATTCAAGTCACGTGAGCAATATTTTTTAAATATTTTTTTGTTATAATATTTATTAATATATCTAATGATTATAGGCATAATACTTTGTAAAGTAATTAACAAACTCGAATCATTTTTTTAAATACCGATGCAACCAATGGCACTTTCCCAACCACTAAAGCCTTGAGCCCGACGCGAGCCGACACCACCCTCGATAACCCGTACAATTAATATTTGTTGGAATCTAATTATTCAACATATAACAAATATGATTTTTAGAAGAAAAGTAGTTATAAGTTAAGTAGCATTTATATTATAAGTTTCAATAAATAAAATATTAACATCAAACAATACTAGATGCGATATATCGCACACATACAAAGAGTCGAGTTATAGTCCGTTTCCACGATCACGTGAGCAATGTTTTCATTTTTATATTTTTTTATTAATATAATAATTATTAGGCATAATACTTTATTATATTGCTTAAAAAGTAATTAACAAACTCGAAAATCAATTTTTTTAAAATACAGGCCAGCCGAGCCGGCGACCGACTACATTGTTTGGTTGTTTAATAACCCGGCCGTCGACACGAAACCGACTCTATTTATTTTGCCCGATACTATGGGCAAGGCTGCGTCTACGAAACACATTAAGATATTGGCGAGGTTGGCGGCTATTGTTTTGATATACGCTGTGTTTTAAACATAACAACCTGAAATCATATCCGAAAACAACAGAAACAACCAATATATAAACATAAACATAAAGCATAAACTTTTTAATTATCCAATAACAACTAATAATAACGCAAGCTAATATCAAAACATAAAAACAAATAAATATCCATAGACATAAAAATAAAATATCCATAAACATAACAACATAAATATCCAAAAGATCGCATCCCAAGGCTAGCAGAGTGCAGGAGAGTGCGGTGGGGGCGTTTGACTAGAGTGCAGGTGGGGGCTGCTTTGCCCTACGGAGTCGAGATCACGGGGGCATTGGAGTCTGTATGGGCATATCGTTCGGGATCACGGTATTGGAGTCGTGATCGATATGGTGGGGGGTGCGGGTGGGGGGTTGGCCGTATGAAACCGGCGCCCGATAGTCTGCGTGACTAGATCACGGGAGGGCTCACATCACGAACGTCTTGGGCAAACTAGGCCACCTAGGACTTGAAATTTGGCGATCTGCTTCTTCCTGGCTGCGTCTGAGCTCCTCCGGCCGAGCGCATTTCCTCTCTCCGTGACCTGTTCTCTCTCAGGCTCCGACTGACCTACGTTGTATATCCTCACATGGCCAGCGCTGGCGGCGTTACTTCGATGGATCGGCGTCCATCGACATCTCGGTGATGAGGTATAACTGCGTTTCAAAACTAACATAATACAAAATATTCGAGTTCAAAAAACCCACCTCGAGGCCGTAAAACTTTTGCACTTTCAAGAGAAAATTACTACCTCCATCTGAAAAAATAAAGTCTAGTTTGATTTTCTATTGTCAAAACTAACAACCTTTGGTACCATAGTTAGCTCAAATAATTCGGATTCGAATCAAAATTGCCATGTTAATAATAAAGTAGTTAAAAACGCCATCTTTTATATCTTTGCGCTTAAAGTATTACATAACATAATACAAAATATTCGAGGTTCAAAGGAAACTTACCGACTCGGCCGTCAAAATGCTAAAGCTGGACAATCTTTGAAGAGTCCTATGCAACAAAAATAAACAAAAGGGCACTTGAGCATGAAACCCCAATCCCAAGAAAGTAATCAAATACTCTTGGAGAGAAACGGGATGATCTCAAGCGAGGAACCGGTGAAAAGGTTGAAGAAAATATAGCAAATGTACTCTTTTAACCCTCTTTTACTATTAACATGATAATTCTCAAATCAAAATGGCGTGTCATTAAGACTACACAAAGTTAGATTTACTTTCTATTATTAAAAATCAAATTAGACAACCTTTTTCGAGATAGATGGCATAATATCCAGCAAAATAAACAAAATGGACTTTGAAATACGCAGTAGTTACAATTGAAATCAAAGTTGCGTGTATCAATTGAGACTACAAAGTTCGTTACTTTTGATCATTAAAAATCAAACTAGAGAATCTTTTCGAGACAGATGGCATAATATCCAACAATAATAAACAAAATGGACTTGAAATATACAACAAAAATAAACAAAATGGTACTTGGCAGAAAGACTAATCAGAAAGCAATCGAATGCTCTTGGGAAGCAGGGGATGATCTCAAGCAGAACCCGGTGAAAAGGTTGAATCAAATATGAAAATGTACTCTTTTGAGATTACAAAGTTCATTACTTTTTGATCCTTAAAAATCAAACCATTTAATATTTTCATCGAGATGTAATAATATCAACAAAATAAACAAAGAGGTACTTGGCTGAAAAAACCAATCAAGAAAATTGTCCAATACTCTTTGGAGAGAAGCGAGGCGGATCTGAAGCGAACAAGCTCAAAGGGTTGCTGAGATAAATCAAAACAACGCTGAATATAGTCGAACAAGAGCTCTTTTTTCCTCGTATTCTTTATATAAATCTTTGATTCGAGAAACCAAAGGCCAGTCCATCCCGAAGTGAAAGAGAGAACCACGCGCTTTATTTATATACATAAAATAATAAATAAATAAAATGATCATAAACAATATAAAAATTTATCATTACACAAACAAGCAGTTAGACAAATCCTTGACAAAACTAACAATTTCAATTAAACAAATTCAATTACCCGATTCAATGATTAAACACAATTCAATTCAAATCCATTTTATCTAATTGAACTCAAATCTAATTCAAACAATTGCGATTCAATCCCAACTAATAAAATCGAATTAAGCAATTAAACATAACTAAATAAATTAACAAATTAAATCAATAAATTCAAAAATAAATACAGATTAAAGAACTAATTAAATTTATAACTAATCTCGTTAAGCGAAATATTATCTTAATTATATTTAAACAAATTAAAAATTAAATCATAATTAAACATATAACAACAAACAATTAAATATACATACAACTACTTCGGATTAAGCCAAAACGGAAAAAAAAAAACAAAAAGGGAAAACTTTACTGCTAAATCACATTGGCGTCGGGTTGGTGGGGTAGTGGCGTCAGGTTAATTGTGACGGTGGCGTGGGTGTGGCGATTTGCGTCGAGGTGGTAAGGGTCGAGGTGGTGAGGGGATGAGAATATTAGCCATAGTGATAATTGTATAAAAAAATTAGGCTTTTTATATATATATATTAGTTTAGGGCGTCGGGATCGCGTCGGGTATACTTAATTTTAATTTTTTAGAAACAATGAGAAAAGCGGAAACAGGGCTGGCTGTTTAACTAAGCGGGCTTGCAAAAGCCAAACCCAACTAAGCTTAAACATTGCAGAAGCAACGATATGGCGGATTTCACCTACTATAAATGCATTTTAGTAATTGCTTCAATTCATTTTATTGCATGAATTATACGATCTACTGTTTTAATAAGCAAAATTTAGGGCTTTTTATTATGCCGTCTTAAATTCTTTATCCTCCAATCTAAAAGATATTAAAATGACAATTATAGCCTGGCCTCTACTTATTTTAAATTGTTAAAATTTCATAAATCCCACACACTTATACTAATTCCTGACCCCAACTAATAAGTTTGTTTTCATGGAATGTTGAAGGTGTTGATAATTAATTTTGAATCACCAATTGATGTTAATTGATCTAATGAATTAAGAAATATTTAGCGTCGTAAGTTTGGATCGGAATTTCCGCAACCAATCCTCTATATGTGGAGAGTGAAGAAGAGGATGAGGTTATTGTTTTCAAATCGTCAACCACTTAAATTCATGGTGATGGGCTAGCCATGAATATAAATATGATCTTATGGTCTTGTTAGTCGAATTTCAAGATGTTGAAGTTGATTCCAGGAAGGAAAATGGATTATGGCTGCCGAATAAATACAATGTTTAAATGTCAAGAAATCAAGAACTCATGATATATATTAATGAAAGTAACTATAAAAAAAATTATTCCTCCCATTACAAAACTAGAGGTGGATGGGGGAGGTCATTCTTTCAATTTTTCAATTTTAATTTTATTAAATATTTTTAAAAGTTGTAGTTGTTTTTTAAAAGTATATTTGTTAAATCCGCCCAAATTTTTTATATTTTTTCTTTATAAGTATGATATCAAATGTCAGATGCATATAGAAATGCGAGATTGCCACTAATTTCTCTCTAAATATGTATTCATGCTGAATGAAAGTAACTATCAAAAGGGTATATGTGTCTTTTTAATATTTTTTGAACCGGTATATAAAGAAACTTTGTGGGGCTCTCTTATTCACACATTATATTTAAAAAGTTTTGTTATATCTTAGCATTTAAGGTTTAATAAAAAGAATGCATGTTATGTTATTTTATTTATGGTTGAAAATATCATTTCTGGTGGTAGTATAAATTATTCATAATTCTCTTTTATTCAAATTTTATTTTATGTATTAAATTTTAACGTATTTTAATTGATGATTGACTTCAAATAATATTTACTTTTCTAAATTCATACTCAGACCTTTTATGAAATTCTTTCCAATTTTAGCCACCTTAGCCGAAAGGCCACCGCGTTAGGCGATCACTGTTCGAATGTGAAATATTCAAATCATTATATTAAAAATGGAAATAGAATAAGATTAGCGTACACTACTTTTAAAAACTATCTTGATAATTTTCACAAAGTTAAACATCGATAATATATATGTGATTAATATTACTTGATATGAAAACTTTTAAATTTTGACATAAATAACAAAATTTGATATAAAATACATTCATATAATAGATAAAGGGTGCCGATTTGTACATCGAATGTTCATCGATAAAGTGAATTATATACTTATAATATATATATTCATGCATGTATTTTTGTAATAACCCGTTACGAAAAAAAAAAAATTAATTTCGATTTGTTTAGAGATAATATAAATAATTTAAGATGATAATATTATTTTGTAAATTATTTGGTGAATTACATTTATAATTTAGTAGGAATAACAAGGGGGGCAATTCAGTTAAGTTAGATGGATTGGGTTGTCCGATAACTCATTATTCACTCAAAATATCAAAAATCTTCATCTTAACTTTCTTCTCCGTGGCGAGATACCCCCTTGAAGCTCAAAGAGATTTTCTCTTCGGTCTTCCCAACTTTGTTGATATAAACGTCGCCAGTTGGTTCTTTGGAAACTTTCTGTCTCCTCTGATTTTGAGTGAAATTGGGTTTTTGAGTGATTTTCTTGGTTGACTTTGATTTGGCTTTTTCCCATAATTCAATTTTATGATGAATCTTGGTTGGTTATGGGTTACATAAACGTATACTTAAATGGCAATTAAATGATTTAGGGGTTGTTTGAAGATGTTCGAGTTGACTTTTTAGGTTTCGTTGACTTTTAGGTTGATATTTTCTAGACTTTAAATGTAGGAGGTTATGTTGGGACCTTATTATAGTTATGTTATTAAATTGGTGATTTAAAAGTGATTAAAGGGGTTATGTCGAAAAAGTGTTAATTCGAGGTGAGTTATAATTGATATTTGGGAGTATAGATTTATTAATTATAGACACAATTTGATTAAGCTAGAATGAGCATAAAGTCGATTTGTAATGAAAGTGATAAGATGGAATTTAGCGGGGGAATCGATTAGGTTGTGTCGATGGGATTATAATTGATAGTTTATCCGTCATGTTGGAACTTATTTAGAGATAGTTCCCTTAAGAATTGGTTATGTATCTTCTAGAGCCGGTATAGTAGTAGGTCTTGATTATACTTTAAAGATTGTTGTTTAGGCGTTATTCGTGGAAAAGAGCGATTACCTTGATTGTCTTTCGAGAAAGTTTCGGTAGCTAAGCAGAGGTAATTACTTATCTCGCGGGTGTTACTTCACGTGCTTACTTTTAAATTTTTGTGAACATGTTATTGCTTTGACCATGATTGTATTGAGAATGATATACATGTTATTGTGTTATGACTACGTGAGAATGATATACATGTAATTGTTGTATGATTATGTGATTCATTTAATGTGAGCCATGATATGAATTATGTGATTATGATGGCGTTGAAGATTGTTTGAGGTAAATAAACAACGAACTCCCCAACTTGTATTTAAGTTCTTTGGCGCTTGCTCGTACTTATGATTTGTGGCCTTGTCGTGATTGTGTTTGACTTACGATTGTGAGATGTTTAATTTGTGCTTGGATATTGTTTGGGAGTAGAGTAGGCGGTTATTGAGGAGGTGATGGTTAGAGTTATCTATGACTTGAAGGTGACTTGAGTATCGAGTTTGACTTTATGTTGGGATGATTAGGGGTTAGGTGACTCTCATCACTAGGATATCTTGGTGATGTTGCCTTATCTTTAGTGTGTCATGGATTCGATTGTGCCTGCTTGGTGTATAGGCGGTGTGCATATGCCAGTAATATGATGCGATGTGCTTATACTTTGTGTATAAGTGTAGTTTGTTCCTCTTTAAGTCTGGGTGGGTCATGATTAGTCCGTTCTAGCAATTAGGCAGTTGAGTATATCTGGCGACAGAGGTTGAGTATCTTGGTAGGGGATATATGAGAGAGATAGGAGGTTTAGTGACTAGAGTTTTTAAGTCGTTGTTAGTCTATTGATTTTTCTTTATGAAATTGTGTGCTTCTTTGAACCTCTATTATATCTTAGTAGCAATATGTGCGAGATTTCTGTGGAATTATGTTGTATGACCTTTTGGGTAGTCACGGATATGTATTTTGTTATTCATATTTGAGGTGTATATTATTGGTGACTCGTTCCATTATGGTAAGTTCACACGTGTTTTAGTTATTTGGAAACATTGCTTCCGCCCCGCACCAGCATTAGAGTGACATTTCATTTATGCCCGGAGTTGATAAACTGACCCAGTTAGGCAATTGTTTGAGAGTTTTTGTTCGGTGGGTAGGTGAGCATCGGGTGGAAGAGGATCACTGCGATCTGATTTTGATGTGTTGTGGCTGATTATTGTATTTCACTTTTTGAAACTTTAGCACTTGTGGTATTGTCGTTTGTATTCAGTTCACGTGCGTATAAATGCATTTGGCAACGCGGCGTTATTTTATTTTAGGATATGTTGTGTATATATTTATGGGTTGATGGTTTGATATCAGGCGATAGATTATAAAATTTTACTTGTTTGATTTGGGAAACTTAATTGTGATCAGCATTTTTTTGGATGAAGCAGTGTGTTTTTTAAAGCTGAGTCGTCAAGTAGTTTAGTGACTCTACAGTGTTCAGTTAATATTTCTCGCTTTTCCAGGCGGCCGACTGGGCGAATCGTTACATTTTTATACCATAATATCGATTAATTATATTCATATAGAGTGAAAATTAATATAGAATATTATTTAACAAATTATTTAGTTTACTAATTATTAATCAATATTAAATAGTGAGAGATGAATTTTTTATTTTAACAATATTGAGTTAACTCTAATTAATTATTGCATCTATAGTTTATAAGATATTTTATTTAAGTAAAAATAACATGTTATATATATATTATAATAAAAAATTAAATTTAAAAGAAAATAAAATCTTCAAAATACATTAAGCATACTAAATGATTTTATTACTTGATTTAAGTGCTCAAATTGACAAATTTTACGCCTTTATCGATAGAAACATAATTTTGATTTGAATAAAATTTAATGTAAATATTAAATTTTATTAAAAATATTATTATTTGATAATTTTAAAATCTTATATAATAGAAATAAAAATATTTGAATTTAACATTAATTTGTGAAAAATCTAAATTTAAACTTTCTGATAATTGGGGATGGAGGGGTAATAGATATGTAACTTGATATTTTTAATTTCGATTGTTGTATGTCTAATCTTCATCAAAATAATTAAATAATTATCATGAAATTTTTAGTATGGAAGTAGACTAATTCATTGCATTAAAAATGAAATTTACTTATTGTTATGATAAAATTAAAAAATCGAAGTATTATTAATATATCAAACACTTTTTATATGTTGGTAAAAGATGTTATATATAATTGGAAGATGTGAATGATGACATTATGATAATTAGCATGTATGAAAGTGGTGAAAGTGTGCGTATTATAAAGAGGTAGATAAGCTACAAAGGAGAAATATAAGCAGCTCGGCGATTAGCACTCATCCTTCTGATCAGCGTCATGGTCTCAGAAAGAAGCTCATAAATGGGTAACGAGGTTCAATATAACAAGCATTAATCATGTGTGTTAAGAAGGGTATGTTTTCAATATAACCATATTGCAACTAACAAAATAAACTGAGATGTGAAGAATACTTACTAGTCAGGTAATGCAGAATCTACTCTCTTTTCCAACAGGATAAAGGGAAATAAATAGTCCCAAAAAATGTCACACTAGCATGCAACAACGATGAAACTTCTAGTTCTGTAAACTTTTATACCATGGACCCCTAATCAATTAAAAATTAGTTTTTCATCCAACAGACATGTGAAAATAATATAAAAAACAGTAGGTAGCACTTATTATTTTAATTAATTCAATTGCAAGCAGTAGCACCATAAGTTGGTAGTTACGGAGTATTATACTATTATTTGGCACATGGTTAAATAATTAAACGTAACATTACTACGGAGTACCATATTTGAACCCATGTTTTATATAGTGATAAGCATTAGAAGTTGTCAATCGGGTTTCTGATTCATTGGATTGTGACAGTATTATTGGATAAGTATATTGACCTATAAATTTATAATGCTGGGTGGTGGTTCATAAATCTACCGTTAGTGTGTGTTGATCTTATAAGTGACCAAATTACGTTATTATATCAATCTTGATAAGCTTAGCTCTTAATCCTGTGAATATAGGCTTTTTCCTGAATTAAAGTAACATTTTTAGGTGGTTAGGTTCCCTAAGGAAAGTTAAAAAACACACTTGAAGTTCACGTAGTTTATAAATAGCTATTAATATCTTGTCGCAAATATTATTCGATTTGTTTTTGCTAATCAAATCCATAGCTTAGGTAGAGAATTAAGTGACACATGTAACTTTAATTTGAATCGATATTATCGTATTAATAATAACATATATTATAAACACTATCTTATCATATACTTCTTTTACCAAATATTATACATATTATACAATGTATAGTGGAGGAGTATAATATTTGAGTTATAAGTAAATTGTTGTAATCAAAATTGAACATTTATAGGATGGGTAGAGTATCACATTGACATCTGTGTTGTTATTTTCACACCTCATTACCAACAATTCAGACATGACTGATGATTTTCACAAATGATGACCAATTTCCTTCACATTCATAATAACTTTATTCACTTTAGGCAAGCACAACTACCTAACTATATGTTACAGATTCTACATCGTTATTGTATAATTAAAACGTTCCTTAATTATTCAATAATACTGAATTTATTTTTCGATGATAAATCAGCTTATTGAATAATCCTTAGATTTAGAATATAATGACAGAGAAAAAGAGCAATAAACAACACAAGAATTTTACCCTAAGTTTACCACCAGGAAGTGTGAAAATTTGTCCGTCTAACTTTAGTATCTACTTAATAACTAGGAAAAATTGTTTACAATACTCAAAACCCTATTCTATTATATACCGATTAGATATTTTCTTATAGGTGAAAACTCACAATCTGAGCTTCACAAATCTCTGCCTTAATTTTCTTCAGATTAATATTTGGTAAATTTCATATAAAATAGCTATCTATTTATAGGCAAAACAAAGACCTAGCTAGAATGTTCGGGAACATTAAAATAAATAAAAAACCGCCTCAAAATGGCACCAATGCATGGGTCATAGGGCCCCCGGAGTCTCGAATCTGAGTCCAGTCTTCTGGTGCAGACCACCGTCGAGGACTCGGAGTGCCGATGGCCTCCGATACTCTCATTTTAAAAAGGCTTCCGCGTTGACAATCTCCTACTTGAGCTTTTCGCATTTGTCTACTCCGTATAGTCTTGAATCTGCGGCGGCACCTTGAGTTAAATCGTCCTCGAACTCCACTTTGAAGGAAATTTCGAACTTCAGCTCCGGTGTCTTCTTCTCGATCCAAGAACATCATTGAATCTCGCCTTAGCTGCTCGAAAAGACATAGCCAAACTCAAGTACTTGTTGGACTTTCCGCGTAGTCAATGACATGTTTCTTCTTGAAGTCTTATTCTAGGTGCCTTGAAAATCCTTGAAGCTTGATTGATTAAATCGATAGATCTCTCTTCTCTTTCTTGGCCTTGGCGTCCCACTTGATCCCATTCATTGATATTCGGTGTTTGGTCAAAGCTGCCTTCTTCGGTCTTGAGAATATTAAGAGGTTAGAGACCCTCTTTTCGCGTCTTTTCTGTCTTCTTGGCTTGGATGTTCCTTACAACACCCACTTTGGTTGCAACCTCAGGGCCTTGATTTGCCTTGACCCAAAAGCAACATGCTCCACTGTCACCTTCCGGGACTTCGCGCCAAATGCGATCCCTTAATACCATCCGATTATTCTTGAAATAAGATTTTTGTCAGTTAGTAGCATATCGACACCCAGTAATCTTCCTTGAACCATTGGCAACCTCAAATCGACATGGCCACCACAAGCAATTCAGGGCCATTTCATACCAGATGAATCTTGAAATCTCCAATGACAATTTCTCATTATGCTACAATCATTAGTGATATGATATGATGCTCTAGAATCTAACACCCGAGAGTCAATCGAACTCACCTCACTCGCGAAGAGTATCTTCTGATTTACCACGTGTGCCTCTCTTCTTTGCCAGTACACTTGATTCCATTATTTGCATGTCGAATCTACCGCACGGTCTTGCTCCCGTGGTTGTTCTTCCTACTTCCGTCTCACCTGCAAATAAAGCAAGCCTGAATTCACTTTTCGGTTCATGATGAATTTCCTAAATCGAAATTGACAACAACATCCCTTAGAGTTCGTGGATCATACCGGCAATATGATTCAAGCCCCTCGTGGATTCATAGCTATTTAGCTGTGGCCAAAATGGTATGTTTTCCATTCATCATGACAAAAGCAAATTGAAAGTTTTCAATTATTGTTAGTATGTTGTTCATATTATTCAACTGTGTGTTCACAAAGTACCTTCAACCATCTTCAAATTAAATAGATTTTTAATCGAGAGATACTTTATTATAGGTAATAGGCTTTCTCATACAAATCAGGCAACATTTTCATTGCCCCACTTTCTTGTGGTGCGTTTCGCTACATTATGAGACACATTATCGGATAGTGGATTTCGACGAGTCCTTACATTATACGGATAGTCTTCAATTTGCATCTTCCACAGCGGAAAATTAGTTCCATCAACAACCGTACCTTGCAATATCGCAACTCCTTAGCTACAGCCATAATCCCTGCGAATTACTTCTTGATTATCACAACGTATTCGATGAGGTGCTTAGAGATTACTTGTAGTTATTGCCTTGATTAAAGCGTCACCAGTACCCATTAACACAAATTTACGCCCGGGATGATAGCCAAAGCAGCCAGATAATCACTTGATTCGAATATAACAAGCAGAAGAGAACAATAAGCGGTAATTTATCGCGGTTACGCGCGATGTAGTATCCGAAGCTTGTTCAGTCTACTAATAACTTCGGGAAGAATTATTCTGAACTCAAAATCCTATTCTACTATCTCGATTAGATGTTTTCTTATAGATTAAATTTCTGTCCATGAAATCTCATAATCTACCGAGGAAATTTATTTTCTTATGATTCTATGTTGATTTTCAAATTTCTGTAATAGCTCTCTATTTCTCGACAAAACAAAGACCTAGCTAAAATATTCGGAACACGAAATAGGCTGTAGCATCAATCGCGCCGGTAGCGTGGGTAGTAAGGGCCCTTGGTCTCGAATGGGTCTATACAGGTCTTGGTGGCACATTCTTGGACGTAGAACCCCCGTGATGCACTCGTGCAAAAGGCTTCACATTCAACGTATAAGTTTAAATACAACTTACCGTTTACACTTACCTGAATGCCATTTCAGTTCTTGTACAAGTTTATGTTGTGATTAAGCCCGATTACACCTAATGAGAACACAGAAACAAGCAGTCACGACTCTGTAGCGTGTGCAGAGAAGACTAGAACTCTAGTTAGGTAATTCTTGTAAGAAAGATGGACACACTGAGTATTTTCATTTCATAGTATGCCTTTTAAGTACAATCTCCTATTTAAAGACTTTGGCTATTATACATCATAAGGATTAAATATACCAATAAATTTTTTAGAAATGCATTTTGAGATACAGCACAACTATAAGCTAACTAGTTTTCAAATATGATGTTTTGCGCCAACTTCCCAAATGCTGAAAATGTGCATTCCTCTTTGATAAAACTTCTTTTGTGACAGCTTCTGTCATTCTGATAGCATAGTCATGACAGATTATTCTTCATCGCTTGGAAGAACATCTCTCAACTCTTTTCCTGAAGTCTCGACAGGGATCAAGAGGACAGAGACTATCATAAGAAGAATCACAACTTCAAAGAGGAATATTGCAGCTCCCTGATGACAACCCTCCACCAGCACAATAGCTACAAGAGGGCACACCACACCTCCACTATTTCCAATTGAACCTGCAATTCCACTACCAGTTGACCTCACAGAAGTTGGGTAGACCTTAAGAGTTCATTAAAGACACATGGTCACAAGGATATCAACACAAATAGATTGCAACAATTTAAGGAATCATTGAAATAACAGAGTGGTGTATTGTACCTCACTACCATAGACACTAAGTATCGTCATATCTGCTGCAAAGAACAAGCGAGTGCCAAACAGCAAAACTGTGGTTGTTATATCACTCTGATGCCAAACCAGTGGCAGAAAAAGAAAGAAACTCAAAGTAGAAGTCACGACAATTGAAAGCTTCCGCCCAAGTCTGTCCACAATTGCTACTGCAATGAAAGCTGATGGCATCTCTAAAAAAGACAAAAATAAGAAAATGTTAGTTATTGACTTATTGGTAATGAAGTTCCAAACTTCCATAGCTTTGATCCCAAAATCAACTGACGATCGTTCAATATCTTAAAAATTCATGTATTTTACCTGCCAAACTATTGACAAATATGTTTCCATAAGATGTAGCATCTTGTTGATTGTTTTCTTGAACATTAAGACCTGGCCCACATCGGTTTTGCCCGACACTCAGCTCAGACGTCAATAAAATTATCCCATAATAAATAAACACATTCGCAAAACACAAAATCCATATAAGAAGAGTAGTCCTTAGAAGTGTCGGAGAAAAAAGCACTAATACTGATGACAATGGTGATCTAGAATTGCCAGAATTCTTTCCTTTCGAGCTAAGAAGAGGACCTTTTTCTGATGAAGAATCTTCTTCATCTTTCTGTATCAAAGGACTCAATATCAGAACACCAGGAGGAACTCTCGTTTTGTTAAATAGAGCTACTTCCTCTAGAATTTTATAAGCTTCACTTGTTTTCCCTTTCATACATAGATACCTCGGAGATTCTGGTATGAAACAGCCAATAAAAAGCACACTCAAGGGCGTAAGACAGGAGGACATGGTTAACCATCTCCAACCTAGTCTCGGCATAATTACCTACAATGGAAGCAAAATATTCCCACTTTATCTTCAATCGAGACAACAAAATCTTCACAATTTGATTAAACAGATCATCAGCAGTGAGCTATCCTTTAAGCCCTAAATAATAATACTGAAATCACTTAACTGTCCCACTTCGACATTTTACTGAAGTTTGAAAACTATATGTAGATTAAACTTGAAAACTATATGTAGTTTAAGCTATTTAATACTGATTAGTCTTCTACCTCCAACATATTTGTTAAATTTAAGTAAAAGGGAAATATGACAACTAAATTGACTAGGATGGAATAACAAAAATTCTTTAGGACTCAATATGCATACCCAAGCAAGAGAAGCAGCTAATATATTTCCAACTGAGTAGAATAATGAGATAGCAGCAGTCCAAGAGCCTCTACTGGAAGTCGGAGCAAACTCCAAAAACCACGAGGCAAATACATGTACTCCCCCAGTACCAAAACCAAACAAACATAGCAGAGGCAACAAGTATACATAGCCAGGGGAGAAGGCGACGAAGAACAAAGCTCCTCCAATGCATATCATTGAACCAATACAACTCATCCTACAAGGAAAAGAACGAGCACATTAAAAGATTTTGAAGATCTGTCAATTGAAGCTATAATACCTCGGGCCAAAGTGGGTGATGTGATATATTTGATATGATTCGATTGATATTACTCATATACCAAGATGCATATTTTTTCGGAAACTCATCTCATAAGAACTCCAAGGTTAACTGTGCATAACCTGGAGCAATTCTGGGATAGGTGACCGACCTACTGGGAAGTATCCAGTGAGCACGTGAGTGGGGATAAAACGTGCTGGAGGAAAGACCCGTGTTGGCTTGATGGGTAGTCCATCAAATTTAATAACATACCTACCAGGTGTTTCGGGGCGGGACATTACAGAAGCAAACATATAGATTGAAACAGAAGTAGTACTCCTTCCATCAAACTAAATTAAGTTCTATAAATGGAAAAGTTTATCACTCCTTTCGTCAAACTAAATTAAGTCCTATAAATTGGAAAGTTTATCAAGGGATTCGTACCATTTGATACTACAAATCAAACACCTTTATCAAAATTTATATCATTAAAACTAACTACTTGATAAAAATTGTTTCAATGTCAAAATCGAGTTTTTCGAACTGATCCGAGATGAAGGTAGCATCTATAACGACTTATATATAAAAATTTCCACAAATGAAACACGTAAATATCAAAATGTCATTCATTAAAACTGAGATGAAACTAGCATATAAATAGATCCACAAGAATACCTTCTTCCATAAGCGTCTGATATATATCCCCAAACATAGGCTCCCAAAATAGTGCCTGAAAACACCACACTTGTTAACATGCTTTCTTCACTCGACGAAAGTCCCCATTCAGACTTAATTGGAGGTCCAATTACAGATAGAAGAGTCATTCCCATGGCGCTAGACGCCCAACCGAGTCCGGCAAAAAAAACTGCAATAACATGAAAATATCCAAACCCAATTGAGGATGTTGCTTCATCCAACGTAAATCCAGCACTCAGGCCTCCCATTTTTCAATCACTAAATGCCCAAAAATTAATTTCTCCTTTTCCCCCTCCTGTAAACTTAAAATATGTACATATAGTTTCTTGATTAAATTATGATCATCTGAATGCTCAAGAAGTAAATATAAGGCAAGCAAGCCAAAAGATATTAGGCTATAAAGCCAGAAAAATCAAACATTAGTCAACTGATTCTCACTGAACTACAAGAATTGATCTGCCCAGGTCTCTTATTTCTCAAAATCAAGATTTTTTCTTACTTCTCTCAACTTGAAAACTTCAAATGTTTGCATAAATTTTTATGATTGAATTAAGATAATCTGAATGTTCAAGAATTTAATATTAGGCCAGCAAACAAAGAGATGGCAGACTAAAAGGCAAGAAATAACAAACAAAAAGTCAACTGATCCTACCTATACAAGTATACAACAAGCATTAATATTTTAAATGGTTAAGCAAGGTATCATTTTTCAATATAACAAGTTAAACTATATAAAGAATACTTACAAGTTTAGTAATGCAAAATATACTCTCTTTTTTTCAACAGAAGATAGGGAAATAAATAGTTAAAATGCACCAATTTCAGACCCAAAAAAAATGACGTCACACTTGCTTACGCAACTACATGATGAAACTATGGTTATCTAAGCAATAGACCATTGACACTTAGCATTTATATTTTTAAATGTGCAAATAATATGCAAAACAGTAAATAGCACTCATTCTTGAGAAAACGACCCCTCCCCTTTCTTGTCTTATTCTTTTTCTTCAAACCACCACCAACGACCAATTCAATCATCAAAACGAAAATAATCGAAATTTCGGCTTTTTCACAAAATGGTTCGGTTTTGGTTATTAAACCGTTATTTAATTAGCATCAGGAGATGGTAGCTAAATGTACTTTCATCACCTCCCAAATAATTTCCACATTGGTTTTTGTTTAAATCCTTGTTATTTTCTGAATGGACTGAATTGGTATTGTATGTCTCAACGGACCTATAAATACTAGCGGGGAAGTTTGAATCCTCGACCTCTATCCTATCATTGTCTATGACTATGAGTCCGTACCGCTCGATGATTCTTCTTCGTCGCTGTGAATTTATATCATTCAGTTTTTTTCCTTTAGTCTCCACAGGAAGCAAATGGACACATCTTTGCATGACTAATTAGTTTACTAACATCTTCGAGTATTTCTTTTTGTGCAGAAATCTGCTTTTATTAATACTGTTTCTTTATTTATACGCTCACGCCGATCACCAACATCACTTTCAATTCCATTTCAATTAAATACTAAAATTCCATCCAATCGACTACTCTGTCTAAAATCGATCCAATCGGACTACTTCCGTTCATTTTTTCCATTAAATTGAACAAGGCTGAAAACTACGGGGGTAATTTCGTCCATCTTCAATCTTTTTCCAGATTCACCCATTTTCTCTATGCATTGAATAATCAATCTTTGTTTGTAAGAGAATTTAGAAAGAAAGATGGAAATGTAAAAATAGAACTCGAAAATGTACCTCGCTAACCCTAAGAAAACATAGTCCTCCTGCAACAAATAAGTTACTAGCAACAGCAAAATTGTGGTTGTAAATGTAGAATAAAACTCAATGTATAAGACTATAAGTCATGATAATTGAAACTTGAAAGCCTCCTTGTTCTATCTACCAACGAGCACAAGATTAGAAACAATTTAAAATTACTGAGCAATAATAAGAGTAAAACAAGAAATGAAGCCATAATTGAAACTTGAAAAGCTTCCTCCTATAAAGATTTGGGAGAGTGATCTCAAATGTGAGATCATTGATGTATTTATAACTGAGATTAACATACAATCTATACAAATCCTAACCATACGTTGTTTAAATTCAAATTCATAGTTATCTAATAAGTTACAACAATATGATCCTATTTAGATGGAGCTGCTTGGCTGTAATCCAGAAATATTACAAGATGGTTGAGCTGATATATTAAGTGACGCAGCTGAGGCAACCTCTTTGTGGCCACTCTCATTAGGCACAGATTGGATACAGCAGCCAGGAATTTAGATGAAGAAAGAGCCTTCGTAAACATGTCGGCCAGCTGAAATTGTGTTGGAACATTCTTAACTACCAGGTCACCAAGTAACACTTTTTCTCTGACAAAATGGTAATCAATGGCAATGTGCTTTGATCTTGAATGAAGAACTGGATTGTACGCCAGATAGGTGGCTGAAATGTTATCACATAAAGCAATAAGAGCGGATGAAAGATTGATATCCAGATCCTTGAGCAGCATTTGGAGCCAAGTAATTTCAGCAACGGAGGCCAGGGCACGATATTCAACCTCGGTACTGAATCGAGCAACTGTTGGTTGCTTCTTGGAAGACCAGGAGATCAAATTAGGACTAATGAAGACACAATACCCGGAGGTTGAACGTCTGGTTATAGGATATCCAGCCCAATTTGAATCAGAATATCCCCCAAGTTGCAATGAAGAGGAGCTGGTAATTGATAGACCATGATGAGATGTTCCAGCAAGATAACGAAGAATCCTTTTTGCAGCAGAAAAGTCCAATGTAGTTGGTTTATGCATAGACTGAGAGGCCTGATTGACAGCATATGTAATGTCAGGCCGTATAGCTGAAAGATATTGTAACGATCCCACTAAGCACCTGTATTCATGTGGATTAGATAGAAGAGAACCACTTTCCATAAATGAACCTTTAGGTGTAATTGGAGTCTTCACAGAAGTGCAGTGAACCATACCATACTTAGATAGAAGTTCTTTGATGTATTTCTATTGAGAAAGAAATAAGCCATTTGATTCATGTTGAACTTCAATACCCAAAAAGTAATTGAGACGACCAAGATCATTTAATTGAAACCTCGCATTTAACGCCACAATGAACTTGTCAAGAAGCTGCTTACAGTAATGACAATGTCATCAACATATATGACAAGAAGTAAATAGTAGCAATACCATTTTTGAACATGAATAAGCTAGAATCTGCAGAACTCCTGGAAAATCCATGATTCAATAAAAATGATAAAACGTTTTGAAACCAAGTTCTTGGCGCTTCTTTCAAGCCATAAAGTGATTTCTGCAAAAGACAAGCATGAGTTGGAAAATCAGGATGAACAAAACCTTGGGGCTGCTTCATATAAACATTTTCGGATAAAGTCTCATTTAAGAATGCATTTTTCACATCAAGTTGTCGCAAATCCCATTTTCTAGTGACTGCTATAGTGAGTAAAGTTCTAATTGTAGCTGGCTTTATAACTCGAGAAAATGTTTGATCAAAGTTTAGACCATATTGTTGTTTAAAACCTTGAGCCACTAGACGTTCTTTGTATCTAGAAATGGAACCATTTAGATTCAGTTTTACTCTATAAAACCCACTTGGAACCAATCAGTTATGTGTATTAGTCAATGGGAACTAACTCAAGTGTTGTTTTTAACAAGTGATGTGGTATTCGTTTGATATTGCTTAGCTTCCAATTATATATTTAATGTTAAGTAATGGAATAACATGTAGGGATGTATAATGGATCAGAAGATGAGGCTGAAGCAAGCAGAGATGGAAGAATTTTTGGTTTGAGAGAGCCTGTTTGTTTCCTCGTGATCATGGTGTGTTTGATGATGGGCTTTGATGATGGGCTTAGAGGGATGGCTGTTTGAAAAAGTGTAATTTACTACGTAAGTACAACTGTAAACAACCTCTAAGATTGATTTCTCACTAAAAAGTAAATTGTCCCAAAAGTAAAAACACAAAGAATCCCAAGAATCCACCCAAAACATTTGACCTACATCCTGGGGTAACTTCCCCCAATGAAGATTCCGTAATTATGATATAGAATTACAAATAAGGACTTATGCGAACGCTCCTCATCTCTTCTACGCCCTATTCTACTCTTTTATCCTGGACATATAAGTCCAGCCCCCGACTCAAAAAAAACACCTATCCTCCACTACACACTACTATACTTAGTACGTGTTTTCAACGATTTGAATGATCACTACAAGTAACTATCGTAACTAAGTGTTAACAAGAAGCTGCATGTACTAAAGAAGTTTATAACACTCCATACATTCAAATCACAAAATAAAATAAACTCTCAAAACTCGTTTGCCTCACAAAATACAATGGTGAAATCTCTCTTTGTTTCGCACACCTTCTAGGTCTGCATTAGGGACCTTTATATAGTGTAGGGACAAACAAGTTTATGGTAAAGACTACCATAAACAAAACTTCCATCTTGTAAATAAAATAAATGCAATCGGGTCATCTTTCTCCTTCTTTAGTTTTAGACGCGCGATTCTAATATCACGCACGCTTTTACATTAACCAAACTATATATACCGAGATCTTCTTTATAAATGGAAACAAAATCTTCAGCCGAAAGATACACTCTCCTCGAACTGTTATTGGCCCATTCGTTGTAGCATGCTTGGTCTTGACACCGCTGAAATACTTTGGCCAATTTCCATGCACCAAATGAACTCTCCCTTCGATAAGTTTTTCTCAACAAATATTTTGAGAACCATACGTCACAATTCAATGTGATATACCCACAAATAGAAAAAGCGTAAATATCAGGAAATAAACACAACCTTACACGTAATAATTCAAATAGATATAATCAAGAAATAGACAAAGCGTGAAATAACCGCAAATAAACACACAAAGATGGAATACTTAACACAAATATTAGTCCAATATTAGCACAAAGAATTAAAGACAAGATGACTAAAGAGATGGTGCATATAAAACATAAAACAGAAAAGCCATTAAGGCTAACACCACTAGATATTCAAAAGACACGTAAAAGAAAACACCACCATGATTCTCTATCCGGACATCTCCCTATTTGTCCTTAAAAACATAACCAAAGACCGGGGCAACACAACAATTACCGCATACGGATCGTGAACAACATCAAAGCCCGAAAAGTCTCGCACCCTCATCCGGATCATCTTCCACTTAAGCTCCCAAACGTGCCCCCAACATGCATTTTCTAGTCAAGCTGCATCGACAACCGCATCCAAATATCTAATCTCATCCCACGGAGCTGGACAGCCCTATCAAGCGCAAGCTACTCACGTAAACCTTCATAAGCAACGGTGCCAATCTGCATATCACCCACATGTGTGCTTCCACGCCTTTAAGATTGATGGTAATAACTCGTGAGACGTGGCCCCTCAAGATCGCTCTTATGTCGATATCTTCATTCTCGCTGGGGGAGGAAGCCACACATCATGTTAGGATAGGCTATGGGCTCGCAACGTTAATGATCAAGCAAGATGTTGGATAGTTTGATCAAACGTAACTCCGGCCTAAATCAACGAACAAGGTTTATCATGTACAAGCACTTACTCAAAGATTCGCACATTACCTAAATAAGCATGGGTAAATTGAATCCAATTAGCTACACCAACCCTGTAGCACAAAGATACTTGACGCTTAGTCTAGATGGAAGTCTGTTAAAGCTACGAAATCAATGGCCCCGCGGCTAACACTTTGACAATATCATTTGGGCTTCCAAGGTCAGAACCCGTACTCACTCCCCATTCGGCTCTCCCAAAATAATTATTTATCATCCTAGAGAGTAAATCAAAATGTGTAGTTCTTAAAGTTGCCTTATGGTGATTGAACTAGCAATGTCATCGAGCCCCCTGGCCATGTCGTCGGCATATGAATTCCCGGACCGCCTCGGATAGTACGGGCCGGTACCAACCGCCGCATAACACTCCCACCTTCAATGCTTCATAATGTTGTGGTTCTTTCTGAATCACCTTAGACAACATCTTCGCCAGCACGCGCCTATTCGCCACAAACCTCCAATTCGACTTGCTCTTCTTTCCGCTGAAGTTTAGTACATTTACGCTGGTACCGCAAAGAATATTTTTCGAAATCGCTTCCACTCCTAACTTTTGTCCGGGTTTTCATTAATCCACGCCTTCCCTTTAAATTCTTCCTCCGCCTTCTCCCTTACAAAGAACAACATCCTTTCTTCGCAGCCTCAGCCTCCTCATCGCCATTACCTCGTCTATTCTCCGCAACCATTTGTCAATCGATATCCGGGTTGGGGGAATGATGTCTCACTTCTGGGGCACATCATCTTCTCATGTTTCAAAGATCATGTACCCCCAGCTGTTCCCTTCTTTTCAAATTTCTCTTCCTAACTTTCTTCTGACAGCCTTTCTCTCCTCCTTATCAACTTCTTCTCTTAGTAATATGATTCACCAAAGATAACACTTTTCTTATGCTTTCTCTTCTGGACTTCTTCTTGACCAGCCTCTCGTGAATCACTTCATGAAAGTCATCCAAGGCGCCGCAGAACACTCTGTACGGTCTCTTCATATTTCCAGCTAGCCTCCTCTCCGTGTTAGTAACACTCAGTATGTCCGGTGATCCATACCTCTTATAGCAATAGCAAGCACACACCGGCTCTAACACATCTCCCCAAGTGGAGTAATTCTTCCATCCATCCAGTGTCCTTGACACTGATCTACATTTGCACCCACGCCTCAATCTCGGGTCCTTCAATATTTTCAATAATACGCCATCAAAGATACGACTCTCTCACATCAACACGCACTTCACTACTCACATCTACTGTGTTCTTCTCAGAATAACAGGGGGTTCAAGTAGTTTTACCTTTACCGGCATCGATTTGACGGCATGATAGATGTACTCAATAATATATGTAGTTTGTGACATCTCAAAGACACGCAAATATCAATGACTATTTCTTTAACAATGGAGCAATCTCCCTTCCAATAACGTTTTCAACATTAATTTTATCATGAGACTTCACCTACCAACATCATCATCTTCCATATTAGCCATACTGCCTAGGGGTTATCGAAGTTCACGGACGCTAGGTTAATCCACCATGTAAATAATCGTTGTGAATTGCGGGGTTACCTTCATTTTGGAATTATGAACCATGTGACTAGGGGAATACTTCTCGATCGACATAGATTGAATATGTGTTCGCCTCTCCAACGTTGTCAAGACGTTTTCTGACCTTCGACCTTTCTCGCATGTAGCCTTTGTTTATTACAGTAGGTTCCACCACCACGCATGTATCATCACTTTGTTACTACACCCTTCTTCTTCTTCCCTTTTGTCGTTTCCCGACGTGTTAAGACCTCTTCAAGTTTTACCATTTTTAGTTTTGGAATTCTTATTTACTCTTGGTGAGAATAAGTCATGTCAAGTAATTTGATAGAAAAGACAACGTTTCATAGATTAGTCAGAAGATTGCGATGAATCGGTGATATATTGAAGAGAGTCGATGGAGGCTTTGGCATTGTTTGAAACAAATATATGGAAAGTCTTCAAAAGAAATGTGTATAGTAAGACAAAATTTACCACAATAAATAAACCACAGCTTGCCTTTAACCGCATCATTAACCGGCTCCCTTCGAAGCCTACTAAATTCATTAAAATTTGAGTCTTTAGTCACGACTGCCTATAACACTCAGACCCATGTTCTAGAGCACTTGTTCTCAATCCTCCAGCTTATAACACGTGGTATCTACTCCATACCCCTAGTGCTACAACACACTCATCAAGTATTTGTCAATAACACAATCCTAGACAAAATCTCAAGGATTCAATTTCGCAGCATCCAAAGCTTCGTAAAACTATCTCGGCCAATTGCTTATCAGACTATATGTTCCAAGAGAATCACTTTTATCTTCAACCAATTCCCTCATGAAGTCAGGGAATGCCCATATCAATATGCTTTGTTTTGCTACGTTGTACAGATTCTCGATACGCTGACGGCACTCAAGTTGTCACAATAGAAAAGTCATAACATCTCAAGTAGACATTGTATTCCTTTGAGCATCTGTTTCCATCCACAAGATTTGGGGTACAACTGCTACCAAATAGCCTATGTATTCAACTGGCCGGTAGATAGAGAATGGAATTTTGTTTCTTGTCAACCAAGCATACAAGATTATTCTCTTCGTAAAGAAACATCCTCCCTAATGTGCTTTTTTCTATTTTCGATTTGTACCCCAATCAAAGATCACAATACCCTACCAAAGAACTATTAGTATCAAAAGAATACAAAAGACCATAATCCACAGTACCATTCACATATTTGATAATCCTCTTTGACTCGATTCGTATGGCTTTCCTCGGGATCTGAAATTTAGCACACACACCCAAATGCATATGCAATATCCGGGCCTCGCTTGTCAGAAGATGTTAAGATTTCCTATCATGCCCCGTAGTTGGTGCTTATGTCAATCGAATCGCCATCTACATCTTTTATTGACTTTGCTACGAAGCCGCAATACTTACTTTCGACTTGGTATTTTCAAGTCCAAATTTCTTCACCAAGTTCTTGGCATACTTAGACTAAGAGATGAAAATGATGTCCTTCATTTGCTTGACTTGAAATCCTAGAAAATAAATCAACTCACCAACCATGCTCATTTCGAACTCAGACTCCATCTGTTGGACGAACCGTTGCACTGGGCCACTGCATTATCCCTCCAAATATTATGCCATCGACATGATTTACTATACCATCAATTTAGAATTTTCATGCTTAATAAAAAAGAGTCTTGTCAGCCTCTCCACGAGTATATCCCTTTGGTCAATATGTACTTACAGTCTTCTCAGACTGACGCAGGGGCTTCGCTGAGACCATATAAAGTTTTCCGGGCCGGCACATTACGTTTGGGACAACTGTCATCAACAAATCCTTTTGGCTGCTCTACATATACTTCTTCTTCAACCACACCATTCAGAAATGCACTTTTCATATCCATTTGGTACAATTTAAACTTCATCAAATATGCTAAACCGAGTAGTTAAGACATATGGCATCCAACCCGCAACCGGAGCAAAGTTTCCTCGGCTCTACACCTTCCACCCGGTAGTATCCTCGAAATTATGTCTTCGCTTTTATTTCTAGTAACAACTCACCATCGACTTGGCTCCTTTGAAGACTTACTAGTTCCTATGAGATTATGATCCCCGGTCCGGGCACCACCCCTACACATCATTTCTTTTGAAATCGAGCAATTCATCGTGTATAACATTTATCCGCTCGCTCTTTGAGTTTCCATCAACATTCTTTTTGCCCACTTTAGATATGAAACAACTTTCTCCAACAAGCCAACCATTTTCTCTCAGAGTCCACCGATTTTTTCCCTTCGTCAGAATATCTTGATTAATTTCCAAATAATATTGTCAATCAAGTTGCTATCCCGATTCGACCGCTTCAATAGATAGCCTTATCAAGCCGCACATATGTCATCAACACCTTTGCCATCAACAACATGTTCCTTGTCACATGGCCCAATCATATTGACAGTGTATCATCGCTTGTATGTTCTTTCATTCATCAACTCTTGAGTCCAACCTTCACATTTATAGCTCCATGACCAATTGAAATCCTTTTGTTAAATACACATAGCCCTTACTTTGTCAGAAGTATCCCAAGAATATGTCTTCATCACTCTTCGACATCAAATTTCTTCCTCATTCATGGTTTTCTATTAAGACATAAAGCACAAACTACCAAATACATGAAAATATTAAACTTACATAAACACCATTTATAGCCCATATTTCATAATATGTGTTGTTTGTACTGGCCTAAGAAATGATAATGATTATGGGATATACAAAAAAGATTGAGTAGCCTCAGTCTAAAAACTTTGAGGGATGTTTTTAGTAATTTAATCATGACACGTGCTATCTCTTGAATAGTTCGATTATTCCTTTCTCTGTCACCACCATTTTGTTGGGTGTAATAGAGTTAGAATTCATGAGTAATTTCTTCATCACGTAAATCAAGAATTTTGGAATTGTCGAACTCCTTCCACCTGTCACTCGATTTAAAATATGCCTTTGACTTGAAGGATCAACCATCCTTTTAAAGTGCCAAATTTTTCTTTTAAGAAACTTTACTCATGTATACCGCGAGAAGACGATTTTAACATATAAACATACTTTCTTGTCTCCCTATGTTAACCCTGTATAGGCCCCATCATCCAGGCGTATCAACTGCACCCTGCATCTTCCTCAAAGCATGCCTTCTTGGTCTGCTTGCCAACCCGGCACTCCACATGCTTGATCTTTTGATATCAAAGGTCAGTATCCCTCGAACAAATTCTTGAGAATAAGTCAGCCGAATATTCCCTCGTAATTAGTATTTAAGTAACTTTTGTGCCATATCTAAAGATTCTATCCTTTTCCTACTAGACAAAGCTTATTCGAGTCTACATATAAAGAATTGTCGTGTGATCTTGTTCCATGTATACAATCGTGATTTTCACAGAGGCATGATTATACACCTCCTACTAAAGTACGCTTATGCCATCATCACATAATCGCTTATAATTTATTTGCATCTGGCTGCTAACCCCGACCAATAGAACATCCATTAACTCCCGAAAGCCATTAACATTCAACTCCCCTTTGCCAATAATTTTTCTTTGCTCCGCTAACAAATACATCAATTTTAAGTGAGAATATCTCGGAGCGAGATAGGCTTTTACCGCCATATGTCTCAACAACCACCTAAAGTACCAACTAGATTCTATTTGATTTATTTCAAGGAGGTGTAGCGTACCGACTAACAAGATTTACCTTCTCGAATCTAATCGAAGCTTCACATGGAATTGAGCCATATTTCCTCAGTCCATATACTAGAAAATAAGAGATGAATATGACCTTTCTCTTTTTCAACAATAATGACAATACCATACTTAAGCTCCTCCCTTCGTTGGTGACCAACTACCGCTTCCCTGCCAGTGACTTGACGTGACCCAACCTTCCTGGGACAAATTTGCAGCTTCTTTCTGGCCCGAATAGTTTTCCCTTTGTTGAACGCAATTCTTGCAATTAATTACCAACAACTTTAAGCAACTTTAAGAATCTCCCAATATTTTAGAAATGAATCATCATTTTAATCCCTTTATTTAGCGACATTAACTCGAAGCTCAAGAATGAATTCTTTGATCTTGATCCTCTAATTTTCTTAGTCTTTCATTTTCGTACTTCAATTTATTTCTTTCTTTAATCCACTTGGGTATATATATCACTGCAGTTTCCATCGATTTGGTGTATAATAATTTGTAATTTCAATCACCTCATTCCGTTATATCTTCTCGCCCTTATCAAGTTGTCATTCGCAATGCTCATAATAGTTGGTTCAAGCACCCGCCAGAATGCCACAAAGTTGTTAACTGATCGCCTTTGTCCATCTTCCTACTCTTCACACCTGTGGTCGGTGAGCAGTTCTTGATTGCCTTTCTGAGTGTAGGTTGACACTCGCTTGAATATGTCCAAAGCCTTCGTGATTCTCTCGTGATTAATATCTTTTGGTCTTCGGGGACCGACCTTTACCGTAGGTACCTTGCTTCACCAACTTCTTTCCACTGTTGTTGTCTGCCGATGTACGGAGTCGACACTCCCATTGAGCGGTTTCTTGTTAAATCATTTGAGGGTTTTGTTGAAATTCTTAGCAAGCATATTTATGGTTTCCCCGTCATGATTTAATAAGATAATTTAATCACCAAATCTAAAGAATCAATAAATGTTACGTAAGTAAATGTGAAAATAAATCCACACACCTATACAAAAGCTCCCCTTAACGCGAAATGACGCCCTATCACGTCATGGTAGAACCACTAAACACCCTAAATCCGAAAGATTATATAATTACCTATCGTTTAAACACTCAATTGAGTAATACTTTTTACAACACGTATTTCAATCACAAAGCCTCACAATATACATGACGATTCAAAAATTATTTAGGATGATTATTTTGTGATACTCAAATATAAAGAAAAAGCCTTTATATATATAGAAAATATCTAACCTAATTTTGGGTCAAATTAGGCAACAACAGATCAAACCGCTTCAAATCGCCTTCGGTCCGCATCGGGAGTGCGTCAGGGGACCCAGCAAAGTCTTAACTTCTCCTCGAAATCACTGACTCAAAATCCCCCAAGGTCGGGACTTAGTCATGAGTTGAAAGGTCCCGACTAACTCCCGATCCTCCAGTGCCTAAATATGTTGAAATTCACTTCAACATCCAATAATCTCCCACTTGAAGACATATTTCAGATCACCGTCTTCAAACACTATTTTGCAGCAGCCCCTTCAGATTAGTCGCTCTGAAGGTTAACTGAAGTTGAACACAACTTCAGTTTCTCCTTGTTCACCACCTTTGTAAACATATCCGCTGGATTCCGATCCCCTGAAATCTTCTCAAGCTTTAGAACTCCATCCTCCAATACAGACCATATAAAATGGTACTTCAGTCCTATATGCTTGGTCCTAGCATGAAACACGAGATTTTTAGTCAGATAAATCGTGACTCGACTCATCAAAGACAACGATTACTACCATGCTCAAGATTCAGCCTCCTTCCAAAAGTCTCGCAACCACATCATCTCCTTCACAAATTCATAGAAACATACTCAAATTACAACTAGACAATGCTACTATAGGTTGCAACTTAGATTTCCAAATTAATAGCAAGACTCCAAATGTGAACACATATCCACTAAGAGATTTTCTACTATCAACATCACCATCATTGTCGCATCTAAGATATCCCATCAACCCCATATCGATTTTTGGTTTCAAAGACTACCATCCAGGTATCTTTTAAAACTAATTTCACGGCTTCCCCAATGTTCTCTTCCCGGTTAGACATATATCTACTAACAACTTTACCGCATGTGCAATATCAAAGTCTAAGTAGTAATAATTATCAGATACATAAGACTACCTACTGTAAAGATAAGGCACCTTTTATCCATATACACACTAATTCATCATCGCCTCGTGTGATCGTTTCTACGATAATTGAAACCGAAAGCAATTTATCGGGTTCTAAACTCGTTTGCATCCAATATGTTGAACCACTTGATCACCTCTTCGTATTCTTCTTGTGTCAATCTCAAAGAATCCCAATTTCCTCGACATATCATCCCCATAATTTGCTTAGCTTCACCTGTATCTTTCATTGCAAATTCCACCGATAAATCTTTCTTTCAACATTTTATCTTCTCGCAACCGCCTCCCCACTATCAACATATCACCCACATAAATGAGTAGAATAACATAGTCTTTTTCGAACCTCCTCATGTAACAACAGCGATCGGTCTCGCAACTCACAAACTTCAACCTCTTCATAAAATTATCAAAGGTAATGTTCCCACCGCTCGAGTCAGTTTCAAGCCATTCAAATTCTCTCTTAAATTTTGCGTACCAAATTCTTTCCCTTTAACCTCAAAGCCTCAAGCTTCATGAATATTTCTTCATCTAGATCACTATGTGCACCCAGCTTACATCCATCCGCCGAAGATGCATTATCCCTTGCTACCAATCCGGAAAGAACGCTTCCGATTGTCACTAGTTCACTCACGGCGAATATTTTTGTAGCCAATACCTTTCCTTCTTGGAATCTCGACAACCAATCGAGCCTTGAAATCGCTTTTACTACCATCCCTGCTCTTCCTTTGATTCGGGATAATTCCCATTTTAATTTTCGCAATATTCTTATGATTCTCGCGGCTCAATTCAACTCCCATGTCATAGTTTGTCATCACCCACTCTATCTCTTTTATCGCTAACTCCCCACTTAATTGCATCATCACATCAGCATCGCTTCATCATACCCGCTAACAGCCGCCGCTTTGTCCGGCATCACAAAAAAGTTAGCGCGTAGGAGAATACTTCGAAGTCATTCGCTGCTTCTTTTTCTCGATCTTCCGGGACCGGCAAGCTTTACCTTCTTGAATAAAAGACGTTGTCTTCTTCAACCTAGTTATCTCTTCATCAATACCAACCTCTCCGCAGGTGGTATGTCAAGAAAAGTGATCTTCAGATTTACTTTCCGGTAAGTAATGACAAACGTGAGGACAAACGTGTACGGATGATCACCTAACTTTACACAACGCCACTAGTTAATACCCATCTTGTGGAAACGCATACAACTTGATCACCCATGTTTCGAAATATGTCCTGTAGTAGGTCCTGCACCGTCGCATTTTCCGTTAATTGGCCGTTAAATTGGTCACGTGACTACTGTAAGGGTAATTTACTCTAATTTTTGTATTTTTTATTGTTACATGGGCGATCACCTAACTTTTACACACAATGTCACTAGTCATCACCCATCTTTAGAAACGCATAAACTTGATCACCCATTTTTGAAATATGTCATAATAGTCCTACCGCCGATTTTCCTAAGAATTGGTCAGCAATCAAGGCTCACGCACTCTCACTTGACTACTTCGTAAGTGGTAATTTAGTAATTTCACTTTGTATTTTTACAAGATTCTTAATACTGAAAACAGCAGTTAGAATCGAGGAGCCTACACTTCAACAAACACTTAGCAATTTGCTTCCTGTTATACTGGCTTCCATATTTTCATCAAACCGTATAATCTTTTACTGCATTCAAGGAGAAATAATGCTCGGGATTATTTAATCAAAGACTCCTCTCATCCAAAGAGGATTTAGTTTAGTTTGGCGGTGCGAATGGTCTTTATAAAATCGATTTTTTTAGGTTTATTTATTTAGTTTTTAATTTGGATTTTTTATTTCAAGTTTTTGATTTAGGTTTCTAATTTGGGTTTTTGATTTATGCTTTTGATTTTTGGTTTTTGATTTGGTTTTTCTACTTAGGTTTACTTGATTTTTGATTTAGGTTTTTTGATTGGCTTTTTTAATTAGGTTTTCAATTGGGAATGTGGTTAAAATTGCGATGTATACACTATTGTGTGTTTTTTTGTGTTTGCAGATATATGATGAAGTACTTCTACTACGTAACTAATTTAACAGCCCAATTGCCGAAAACTGACGCGACCTTACTCAGGACATATTTCGAAATGGCGACTAAGTCGCATGCTTGTTACTTCGCGATCAACTAAATGGTTATCACAGAAAGCTAGGGGCAATCATCCATACCATTTGTCCTTATTTTTTCGCGAAAAATACAAAAAGTGAAATTACTAAATTACCTACGAAGAATACACGCCACCAATTTAATGCCCACTCAACGGAAAACTGGGGACCTTTAATAGACATATTTCGGTAAATCTGGGGTGATCATGTTGTAATGCTTTCTAAAGCATGGGTGATCAACTAGCTATTATCAGGTAAAAGCAGTGGATCATCCATACCATTTGCCTCAATGTATGCCATTTGAAGAAAACTGAAGTCATGCTTTGTCACGCTGTCAATTTCCTCTTTCATTTCAAATTTAACTTCTTCTTCCACTTTTTTCTCCTCCACCTTCTTTTATATAACACATCTTCATTAAAGACCACATCCTTACTACGTATGATCTTCCTGCCTCTTCAAATCATATAACCACAAAATAGCAAATGCTATATTTTGCACACATGAACATACGCTTAAACAACCAAATATTTTGAAAGATAAGTTTACCTTCTTCTCGAACTCCAGACTTTCACAATTTAAAACCAGGACCCAGTCCTCTGTTAATCATATACGTAGTATTGATTGCACGCCTTTAACGCTTGAGATAATCCACGTAACCTCATACTCCTGCCATGTTCATTTAGCCGCTCTATTCATCCTCCTCACCACCTGCCCCGTCAGTGTTCCCGGAATAGTCTTCTGCATTCCTCGATCCCATTCTCAAAGACAATATTGCTTGTAAAAATGCACCAGTATATTCACCCCTATTATCGATCTCAAACACTTTACATTCAAAGATGTGCCTGCTCTCGCCCATAACTCTCCAGCTCTTAAAGACACCATAGACTTCAGATGGCCAAAGAACCAAACCTTCATGATCATCAATAAAGCTGCATGAACATAATAAACCTCTCACGTAACCAACCTGCACAGTCCCCATACATCCGTGAACTAACTCTAGCCTACTCCACTTAGGCTCGACTCAGCTTTTAACAAACCGACTTTCTTCTCGCTTAATTGAGAACACAACTCTGCTGCATACGACGATCAACAGATTTCAACTCGTATCAAATTATTTTGAAACGCAATTACACCTTCTTCGCTTCATGCACCAAACGACAGAAGCCAGCCAACTTTGTCTTCTCAGAACCTTCAACAAACGCTATCATCTCTCGAAACTTCTAGTAAGTTGCCATACCCATCTTCTAACCTCGGTTTGGATTGCTCCACGGCCACTTTCTAGTTGCTATCACCGAACTTTGTTCGATAGCCATCGCCATCCAATCAACACTAACAAAAATCAAGCTCTTCACGAGCTAGTACGTGTCTCACTTTGCCATCAAGTAGACCATTCGGCACAATGCTTTACCCATACCAAATGGAAAACCACCATCGCCTGGGATTTAACCGCTCCCTTAGCAATCTCCGGCCATATAATCTACCATTATATCCCGAATTAAAGTGTAGTATGAAACGATGCACCGTAATCCAAGATCCAAGAAACTATAGAAACCAACAACCGACAAGAGTAAGGTTTTGCGTAGTCACAACAATATCACGCCACTTATGTTGTTGTCCCGACCTCTTTGGGCCAGTTGCTTCCTCATGTGACCCGCTCCTGCCACAACCCCACACCTTGACTACTTCTACCCCTTGACTTTGACTCCCATTGCCTGCTGGCCTCTACCTCAGCCTCCACCTCTTTCTACATCTCGTAACCTCTCTTATCGCCTATACTTAGACAAACAAATACCATGCACTACCTTTAAGCTCCAACTTATCATTACCTACACTGGGATCAGCCCCCTCATCGGCTCCCAACTATTAGCAAGATCCCACAATATCAACAATGCCCTCGTAACTCATCATCAAAATTCACCGAAATGGTAGACAACCACTTATCAAACTATCAAGCCATTGGCAAAATT
The DNA here is from genome assembly GCA_019722365.1 of Lithospermum erythrorhizon. NCBI lineage: Eukaryota > Viridiplantae > Streptophyta > Magnoliopsida > Boraginales > Boraginaceae > Lithospermum > Lithospermum erythrorhizon. The sequence goes on along the minus strand of JADFUC010000516.1, from coordinate 190,920 downwards.
TGTTATGTATATTCTCTGCATCTCAAGTGAAATAATCGCACAATCGAATTTTATGTATTGCTTGAGTGGTTTCTGCTACTGCATTCACAACTCTGCATTCTAATCTCTTTGTCAGAAGTCTCCTCGGGCACATTAGCAACCACTGCCGAACAAAACACGGTCCACCCACACCCACATCCCATCTAACTCTTTCATCTTTCATCCATCTCATCGCCTAATTAGCTCACCACAATCCTCCATTTCAACTTAATCACCAATCATAAAACAAACAACACACCTAATTTTGCACAGTTTCCCTCAACGTATGTCATGTCGTCAGCCAGAACTAAAACCAAATTCGAAGATTGTTACAATTATCATCAAGCCAAAAACACCAATTGAGTAATACTTTATAGCACAATATTTTCAATTACAAAGCCTCACAATATTATTGATGATGATTCAATAATATTCTCTCAAGAAATTATTTAGGATTATTTTACCATACTTCAAACATATAGAAAAACCTTTGCAGCAGCAAAAATATCTGTTTGGGTCAAATTAGGCAACAATTAGAATCCAAACCAAACGTATTCTCGAATCTTACCTGACCTACGCAAGTCTTGAACTTCTCCCGCAAATCACTAACTCAGAATCCCCGAGGTCATGACTTAGTCCTGAGTCAAAGGTCCCGACTAACTCACGATCCTCCACTTAAATATGGAAATTGACTTCAACATCCAACACCCCCAATTCTTCATCATCGACACTCATGACGCTACTCTCACAACTCCTTCTTCTGCTAGATTCTCCTTCATTAAGGGACATCTCGAATGTAGCTAAATTACCAATCAATTCATCCAGACTCATAGTAGTCAAATCATGAGCTTCTTCAATAGTCGTTACCTTATGAGCAAAGCTTTTGGGCAACGTTCTTAGTACTTTCCTCACCAATTTTTCATTACTCATAGGTTCCCCCAACGAAAAAGACTCGTTAACCATATCTTTAACGTGTCATATTATCAAGTATAGATTCGCCTTTCTTTCATTTCCTGCAGCCAATCTGTTGTTAACCTACAGTATCGTACATGTACCTTCAAAGTTCTTCACATGCGCTTTGGTAAAAGTATCCTAGACATTGGAAAATTGTTGAAAAATCGCAGGTGAGGATCGTAGCAGGATCAGCCAAGGTATGGATTACTAGACATTGAAAAATTGTTAAAGACAAGAAAAAAAAAAGTTAGGATAAAGAACCTCAACTTGATGATACCATACGAAGTTTAAATTCAAATTCATACTTTGATGATAAATACAATCTATACAAAATCCCAACTACACGTAGTTTAAATTCAAATTCATACTTATCTAATACATTTACAACAATATGATCCTATTTAGATGGAGCTACTTCTGGCTATAACTTAAATATTGCAAGATGGTTGAACTGATACATTAAGTGACGTAGCTGAGGCAACCTCTTTGTGGCCACTCTTACACCCTCTTTGCTTCCTGGGAAGAAACAATACGAGAGGAATTTCAGCCTTTTCTACCTTTTTAGTAGGAAGACAATATTCAAGAAGTTTATTCTCTGCTCCTCTATTAATCACCACAATCATGAAGAAGCGAAGCAACAGATAGTAAAGCCTTGTAATCGCACTGCCAAAGCTATTAATCTATTACCAAGATAAGCCATAGCATCCCGAACGCTCGAAACCTGTGAAGGCTCGACCATCGTTGACCATCGGCTGAATGAGGTAAAGAAAATGATCCCCATAATAGCAAATGCATTAGTAAAGTACAACATAGGTCATGGAAAATGATCCCATAATAGGCAAATACATTAGTAAAGCACAACATCCACACTAGAAGAGTGTGTTGGAAATTATGTATTGTTGAATACAAAATTTGACAATTCTTGGTAGTGTCAAATGAAGGCACAAAGTAGAAGTGAGGAAAACAGTACTTGCTATCCCACTTTCTATACAAATGATGATTGATTTCCTTCACATTCATAATAACTTTAGGCAAGCACTGCTATCTAGCTATATAGTTCAGATACTAAATTACTAACACAAATTTACACTTACCGGAATGGCATTCCTGCTCTTATAGAAAATTATGTTGTGATTAAGCCAGTTGGACCTAATCAGAACCCGAAACTGCGTTGGTTGGCCGGAAGCAGACGAGTCACGACTCACGAGAGAGCCGTGTTGCAGAGATATATCGAAGAAGACTAGAAATTTAGTTGAGTAATTCTTGTAAGATTGATTAACACCTCAGGATTTTCATTTCATAGTTTGCTTTTTAAGTACAATAGAGAATTTATAGCTTTTGGCTATCATATATTATAAAGATTGAATGTAGTATTAAATTTTTTTAAAATGCATTTTGAGCTACAACACAACTAAGCTAACTAGTTTTCAAATATGAATTTGCCGCCAACTTCCAAATTGCTGAAAATGTGCATTCCGAGATAACACGAGTGGCTCGTGACAGGTTATTTTTCATCATTCAGAAGAACATCTCTCAACTCTTTTCCTGAAGTCTCTACAGGGATCATGAGGACACAGACTATCATAAGAAGAATCACAACTTCAAAGAAAGCTATCGCTGCTCCCAGATGACAACCCTCCACCAGCACAACAGCTACAAGAGGGCATACCACACCGCCAATATTTCCCATTGAATTAGCGAGTCCAGTCCCGGTTGACCTCACAGAAGTTGGGTAGACCTGAATAGTTCATTAAAGATACATGGTCAGAAGGATATTCAACACAAAACACACTGACACAATTTAAGGAATAACGGAGATAACTGAGCGAGGTATTCTCTACCTCACTGATATACACACTAACTACCATCATCCCTGCTGCAACGAACAATCGAGTGCCAAACAGCAAAGATGTGGTTGCAATATCATTCTGATGCCAAACCAGTGGCAGAAGAAGAAAGAAACTCAATGTAGAGGTCATGATAATTGAACGCTTTCGCCCAACTCTGTCCACAATTGCTGCTGCAATGACAGCTGACGGCATCTCTGACAAAGAAAATAAAGTGAGAAAATGTTATATTGGTAATGAAGTTGCAAACTTCCATTTCTTTTTTCCCCAAAATCAACTAACAATGGTTCCATATCTTGAAGATTCATGGATTTTTACCTGCCAAACTATTGATAAATATATTTGCATAAGATGTAGCGTCTTGCTGATTGTTTTCTTGAACGTTAAGAGGTGGCCCACAGCGGTTTTGCCCGACACTCAGCTCAGAGGTAAAAAAAATGATCCCATAATAAGTGAACACATTTGTAAAGTACAAAATCCATGTAAGAAGAGTAGTCTTTAAAAGTTTCCGAGAAAAAAACGGAAATAGTGACGAAAATGGCGATCTAGAATTGTCAATCTTCTTTCCTATCGTGTCGAGAAGAGGACCTACTTCTGTTGAAGCATGTTCTTCATCTTTCTGTATTAAAGGACTAAATATCAGAACACCAGGAGGAACTTTCGTTCCATTAAATAGAGCTACTTTCTCTAAAACTTTGTAAGCTTCACTTATTTTCCCTTTCATACATAGATATCTTGGAGATTCTGGTATGACACAACCAATAAGAAGCACACTCAAGGGCGTAACACAAGAGGACACAGTTAACCATCTCCAACCTAGTATTGGCATAATTACCTACAAAGGAAGCAAATGGAACTATCATTTAGTTATCTTCAACCGCGGCAACAATATCTTCACAATTTGATTGAATAGATCATCAGAGTGAGCTATCCTTTAAGACTAAATAATAGCTTCACTTATTTTATTGATATGCATAGGAGTAGTACTGATATCACTTAACTGCCCTACTTGGAGTATTTTTTAATTAAAGTTTGAAAACTATATGTTACTTAAGCTATTTAAGACTCATTAGCCTTCTACCTCTAACGTAATTGTTAAATTTTCATTAAAAGGGAAATATGACAACTTAAATGGGGAGGATGGAGTAGTAAACTTAAAATGGAGCTAATATGCATACCCAAGCAAGAGAAGCAGCTACTATGTTTCCAACTGAGTAGAAAAATGAGATAGCAGCAGTCCAAGATCCTCTACTAGAAGTAGGAGCAAACTCCAAAAACCATGAGGCAAATACATGTACTCCGCTAGCACCAAAACCAAAAAAAAATAGCAGAAACAACAAATATACGTAGCCCGGGGAGAAGGCGAGGAAGAATAAAGTTCCTCCTATGCATATCAATATACCAATACAACTCATCCTACAAGGAAAAGAAGCAATCACATTATATAAATTTTGACGTACTTTGAATTGAAGGAACATATATAATTGTTAGCCGGTATTCTCTATTCATTTATTTAATTCTTTTCTATGATGATTCGAACTATTTTATTTTCCAAAGACCTCTTATCATATCTGCCAGCCTCCATATTATTTTATACTGCCTAAAGAGGACCCCCTTTCTATATCTATTCTCACTACAATATAATGAATGATTATATTACTTGTGTCACATATCGGTCGATACGTCACGCAAAACGACTATTTTATCTCTAACACTGCTAAAGTTATGGGGCCCAAAAATACCGAAACCCCTTTCTCTTTCTTAACACATCCCACCCCCACCCTTTTGGGCTTAGTTAAACGGATTTTGTGATTTTGGGCCTATACTTTAATTCCTATAATTTAGGCTGCTATAAGACAAAATAATTATTTTAATCGCGACATGGCTTCATTTCAATACGTATTTTGGCTGTATTATTTCAATTATATTATAAAATAAAATTGGGCGATAGGTCGCGCTGCATAATTAAAAACAAGATGGGTCAGCCTGACATAAGATAAAGCGAGGCGCCCAAAAATTAAAACAATTCAGTATTCACATAAAATTAAATCATAGCTGCGTCTCGCCAAAATGCCTAAATTAAAACATAAGTAATACCCCTCCATCGCAATAGTAATTCATATACCTCTGTATGTTTAACAAGGGATTCATACCATTATATTCTACACGTCAAACACAAACATCAATATGTTGATCATTAAAACTAATTACTTGAATAAAAATTGTTTCAATGTCAAAATTGAGTATTCTTAACTGAACGGAGAAGAAAGTAGCATATGTAAAGACTATATCAAAATTTCTACATATCAAACAATTATATATCAAAATTTCATTAAAAGTAACTACTTGAATAAAAATTGTTTCAATGTCAAAATCAAATTTTCTTAACTGAACTGAGATGAAAGTAGCATATAAAATCAAAATTCTACTCATCAAACACTTGTATAAAATCAAAATTTCATTAAAAGTAACTGCTCGAATAAAAATTGTTTCAATGTCAAAGAGTTTTTTAACCGAGCTGAGATGAAGTAGCATATAGAATGATTTACAAGAATACCTTCTTCCAAAACTGTCTGATATATATCCCCAAACAAAGCCTCCCAAAATAGTGCCTGTAAACATAACACTTGTTAACATGCTTTCTTCACTCGAAGAAAGTCTAAATTCAGACTTCACTGCCGGTCCAATTACAGATAGAAGCGTTACTCCCATCGCGCTAGATGCCCAACCAAGTCCCGCGAAAAAAAGGGCAAGAACATGGAAATTTCCAAACCCAATTGATGATATTGCTTCATCCAACGTAAATGTAGCACTCAGGTCTCCCATTTTTCAATCACTAAATGCCCAAAATCAAAATTTGTCTTCTTTTTCCCCTCCTGTGAACCAAAAATTTTTACAGATATTTTCTTGATTAAATTATGATCATCATCTGAATGCTCAAGAATCGAATACTAGGCAAGCAAACCAAGCGAGATTAGGCTACAAAGCTAGAAAAATCAAACAAAATTCAAATGATTCTCACTGAACTTCAAGAATTAATCTCCCTAAGTATCCCATTTCTCAAAGATTCTCCACTTGAAATTTCCTTGATTGAACTAAGATAATCTGAATGTTCAAGAATCTAATATTTAGCCAGCAAACAAAGAGATAGTAGACTAAAAAGCAAGAAATATCAAACAAAAAACAACTAATTCTAACTACACATCAACAACAATCAACACTGCCTCGACTCCCACCTAAACGGGTAAGGGGTCAGAATGTCAGATATACCAAGCATTAATCTCATCATAGTTAAGATAGGTATCATTTTGCAATATATCGTAACAAGATAAATATGATTCATTTTGCAATACATAGAGAACAAAATAAACTGAAATATAAAGAATACTTACTAATCAGGTAATGCAGAATCTACTCTCTTTTCCAACAGAACAAAGGGAAATAAATAGTCCAAAAAAAACAAAAATGTCACACTTGCTTATGCAACAACACGATGAAACTATGATTGTGTAAGCATTATACCATGGACCCCTAATCAATTAAAAATTAGTTTTTCATCCCAACAGACATGTGAAAATAATATAAAAAACAGTAGGTAGCACTTATTATTTTATTGTCCTCTCCATTAACCCACATCAAAAAATATGTCAGACTTGCTTATGTAACAACGTGATCAAACACTCCCTTCGTCTCAAAATGTTTGATCATACGGAGTATAAGATAACTACTACATTAATGTTTATGTTGATAATCTAGACTAATTAATGATGTGAAAAGAGAAAGATAAACAATAGCTTCCTTCCGTATAAATATGTTCGCATTTCATAACTAAGCATTTATTAAAAGCTTAATCATTAATTTTATTATTTTCTATTAGAGATAATATTATCAATCAATGATAATAAAATGATTAGCAGACAAATCAATAATGATAGAGAATGTTTATAACTCCAATGCAAAAGTTTACATTAATAAAGTAAATGTAATGCAAAAGAAGAATTTTTGCTTATGATGGGTGGGTACAAAAATAAAACCTACTCAGAGGAAAATTACAGACAAGTGCTTTTATCAAATCAAAGATGATTGATCATTCAAACTACGAAATCCCTAAGCTACATCGACGATTTTAGATGTTTGGCTTGCTTGACTCACTCGATTTGCTCTTGATAAAGCTTGACTTGGCTTCGATTTGATTCGATTCGATTTGAGCTGAGCTCGGGCTTGTTGACTTCCGACTCGATGTATTTCGATGTGCTCGACTCGCTTGATTTGATTTTGAGCTCGAGTTTGGCTTTGCTTACCGACTTGATTTCGATTCGATAGAGTCGATTTCATTATTTCGATTTGATTTCGAAATGAGTCAAGTTTCGATTTGATTTGATCTTGACTTGATTTCGAGTTGGCTTCATTTAACTTGATTTGGGATAGGTTTCACGAAAGGATACAGATGCCCCTGCCTGGATGACTCGAGACTGGGCCCCACGTGATATGGTCCCAAATTCGGGAGCCTAGCAAAGGTATTCCCCGTGTTGGCTGTATGGACGTGATCTTGGTCTTGGACTCGATCTCCGCTTTATTATGTACTACTGACTTATTACAACCGTCATAGACTCGCTTCAGCATTTCTGCGCGATTGCACCTGGATAAGCTCTACAACTTTCTCAGAAGGACTTTGGATTTAATTGGGCTTCACTTTGCATGACTTGGGAGTCGGATCAACTTATTGTCTTTGATGGACTTTGCCTCGATACGACACTTAATTTGATATGACTCCGAGTTTCGAGTCAGATTGGAAAATGATGCGAAGCAGATTTACAAAGCAAAGATTGCTCTCGCTTGTACTACCGACCTAAGCAAATAAGTGGTTACCATAGAGCCGAGACTTAGCGGATACTTAACTCCACGCGAAGGACGGCCTCACTTGGGACTTAGTGAGATTTTGCCTCACTTCGACTTCGATTTAAGCTACAGTCATTATTTCTAGCTTTTACTATAAAGAAATTTTGGTTAATAGAGCCGATGACCAATATGAATGTGGAGCTTTCCAACCTTCGATGATAATCGATCAACTCTACAAATAAGCTCGCTTTAATCCAAATTTATGTGAACCTAACGTCAGCTTTATTAATATAGATTCAGATTTGATGAATCAAACCTAAGATTTATCAAATAAATTATCTGCTTTTTGAATAATCGTGGGCTACGTAGCTTAACTGAATATTCAAAGCGGCTCGTGAGAAACTTTCACGATTCTCATCGATTTTGCTTCAACTTGAAGAATTATCAAGATTTCTCGCAATAATTTTAATTTCAGCGCCTATTTTGGCCAATTCGGAGGTGTTTTCTTAAAATTCTATGATTTCAACCTAGAGAAATCTCATAGGTTTTTCTCTATATTTTCTCGTGGGGTTTTATGTTTTTGGTAGGAATGTTGTGATTTTTTATGAAATTTTCTACCAAAAAGAGGGGGGGATATTTAGGTTTCTCGGGCCTCAAATGTCAGCTTTTGATTGGCCTAGCTTGATTTCTCGTGTGAATCACGATTCACCATTGAATTTTGAGGCAAAACTGACCGCCGGAGATTTAGGAATTACTTTGCCTCCAAGTAATAGAAATAGGAGCCTATTTTCACATAAAAAGAAGGTTCCGGATTCTTTCCCAGATCCAAACACTTTATATCGATCCCTGACCTGAGCCTCGATTTTGGAACCATAACTGGGGTCTCTCGATTTCGAACCACACAATCTCTTTAGCCTGATTCGAACTACATAACTCCCCGAGTCTACATTTTAAACTCCGTAGTTTTTAGATTCTTCATTTTGAGCCACGCGGGTTTCGGAATGTTCCATATGACCGATTTTAATAAATAAAATTAGAGGTTTTCAAGCCTTAATTTTAATTGACATTTAATGCGAGGTTGTTTTCTCGAGAACCTTATTTCGAGTTCAAATTTAGGGTTAATTCATGTAGAAACCCTTATTTTGACTTCGACATCCAGGCTTCGATTCTAGGAACTCTTGTTCGATCGTAGAAGCCTGATTCAATTTAGGGTTTACCTGAACCCTAATCGCCCACGTGGCATCTTTTTAGTGGTCGACTTTTTAATTAATTTGATTAATTATCTTAATCAATTTAATTATTATTTTGATAAATTTTTGGTGTCTACAAATTGCCCCTCGAACTCCGGTACATATACAAGAGGGGTGTCTGCTCCGAATCTCGCATAATATCCATTTTCAACGCAGGTCGTTTTTCATAATCTTATTTTTAGCACGCGCCGCTTCTCTTTACGAGGCATCCGCCTATTGTTTGACTTGTCGATGAAATAGCTTGTTTCAGGGACTTGCTTCCGACGTGAATTTAAGATACATCTTGGTCCCGTTAACACTTCTCCCATCCGCAGGAGGTCTAGAGTTTGGTGGATTAATCATATTTGGGACTTAATACAAATTGCATCAGCTCCGCCTCGAAAGAGACCTGTAATCGCCGCCGAGAATAAACACGCTCAGCCGGGGCGACCGAACTGGCTTGGGGTTATCAAGGCCATCATCCACGCCATTCGTGACTTCATATGACGATAACTGCTTTTTACAGCATCTTCCGTGACTCATATGATCACAATCCTCCCGTCATTTAATGACTTCAGATTTGCTGACTTGCTTAGGATTTATTGTGACATAATTTGTATGCCACTTATCCTTAATTAAGTCTTCTGGCCCCAGATCGACTCGTACAAGACTTAATTTACGCTGTGATGTAATGCCAATCTCGGTTGGGATCCCATTTAGTTCCTAAATTGCTGTAGAATTAAATTACTCGAGGGTTTAAGTGTTAACATGAATTTAGTATGTTAAAAACTCATTAATTCCGCAGAGCCATGTATATTTTAATAGAATTTATTTGTTTGAATTTGATGTTAACATGAATTTAGTACATGTTAAGATCCCGTTTTAATTTTCGATCCCTCGAGGATTTAATGAGAATTATTTTATCTGGGATTTAATGTTAACATGAATTTAGTACATGTTCATGTTAAGATCCCTTTTTAATTTTCGATCCGTAGAGAATTTAATGAGAATTATTTTATCTGGGATTTAATGTTAACATGAATTTAGTACATGTTAGGATCCCCTTTTAATTATTTTATCAAATTTCATCTTTTCTCTCGATCTCGTTACAGGCGACTTCCGAGGTACTGGATATTTTTTATTATTTCTTCTTTCTTTTCTTAAAATAACTTGATACACTTTGATGTTTTTATATGATTATGTAATCATACTAATAACTTTTCATGTAAAGTTTTTGCAAGATTAAAGTTGAGGATTTAACAAAATTTACAACTTGTCAAGAATCTCGAGTTTCATCAATAAAGTTAGTAACTTATACTTTTCTCTATACTTTAATTGCTTGACTGCATTCACGATGTTGCACATGTTTCTCGACGATCTTCACGCTTTATTCACTATAAAAATCAAAACTTTGTATATTTTGACATCATGAACGGTCAATTTTCAACTTGGCTTTTTATCGCGGCTCGTGATCACCAATCGCTTCCATGTACTGATTATAAAAATCCGATATTTAACTTTGTCAGATTCTAAAAATATAGAAATACTTTGTCAAAAATCATATTTTGGTTCGTCAAACCGCAATGTTTTCACTCAACGCCCATAACATCTCCATCGCTTATCTGCTTTCTGGCACGGTCGCTTTGGATAGCGGTAAGGTCTTCCACTGCTTCCTTTGCAATCGGTATTACGAGCCCTTGAAGTTTTGACTTTGGGGGTTCGAACTCGATTAACCTGCCAGCCAGAATTGTTTCTCCTAGCTCAAGACTCCTCATCAGCGATTCGACTCACGACCAGTCTAGTTTCTCAGCCATTTTTTTCCTGAATTTTTGGATAGTTTAGGCCTCCCATTTTATTCAAGAACGACTACATGCGCACTTCGCCCATCATTTTTGGATCTCTTGATTTGGCCGCACTCGCACTTCTGCATTCATGTAGCTGCAGTCGAACTTCGTACGAGCAGCGGACTTTGTGAACTCATTCGTGCATTCCTTTCCTCTTCTTTGCTGCTAAGCTTACTTGCTTTGTATTTTTTTCTTATTTTGTGGGTTGAGCTATGGACTCGGGGATGTCGGGGAACGTGCTTTTTAATATCCCCTTGTCGACATGCCCCGCTTGTTTTTGGTCATAGCTCTCAGAGGTAGGTAGTATATATATCCCTATACCCCGATACTAAGCCTGAGCAACCAGCTGGTCAGGCATTGAGTGAGTAAGAGAACGTTTCTCCTTCTTTGGCTTTTGGACCACTGGCTTTTGAAATTGCTCTCATTTTGGTTTTCATCTTGTCTCACCTCGATCCTTTGCTTCGAGGGACGCAGTGCGCGAACGCTCCCTACTTCGCTTTCCAACCTTCTTCTTTGGTGCTCGCTTTTGACTCCTTAGCCTTTTCTGAGATTTGATTTGATGGTACGAGCGACTGTGGGTCGGGAGATGATCATTCTTCTTCCACTCGCTATCACTCCTCATTGACGCCGATACTCCTCACGGTAAGGGATAGACGCCTCGATCACAGTAGTCCCCGGGGTTCTTTGGAAATGGCTGGGCGATCACATCAGACTCCTTATGGTTTGAGCTATTTTGATTGCTTGTGATTTTGTGCTTTCCTCGTATTTCTTTGCATTTGTCTCAACATCATGACTTCCAACTCGACCTCTTAGTCCCCGTATCCAAGTGGTTTTAAGTATGCTCCTTTCTCTCGTCCGAGTCAAGAATCGTGAGCCCACCGGGCATGGGCCTATTCTTTAATATTGCAACTCCACCTCAAAAGCTTTAGTAGCTTAACTCCTGAGCGCATTGCTATGGTTTGCAATACCAAACAAGACCGATCAATCTTGCCACTCTATCGCCTTTTAAAAGTGCGTGATTTAATAACTGATGTTCCGATCAAGCTTAGCAATTTTAAATGTAATAATCATGTCCGGCTTAGATGCTTCTTGGAATGACAGATATACTGACCGACCTTTAAATTTTAGTAGTCAAAATAACTACGCCGAGCTTGCAGGCACGCTGACATGGGGCTGATATGTTCTTAACCTGCCTTTAACAACTTAGTAGTCAGTGACGGTTCTATTCATATGGATATTCATACTTTGAATATTCAGAGGCTCTCTGAGTTTGCATGCTTCAGTGTAAGGATCTCAAATGTCATGGTACATGTATTTCTTCTCGAACTGGGTAACTCTATAGAAATCCGCTGACGATCACTCCAGATCGAATATCCTCAAACTAATAGACCCCAAATTCCCCAAGCTTTGTAGATAATGTTAGAATAGAAAGGCTGTTTTACCCCCCCCAAGCCAGATTCCGTCTCATGTGACGCTAGACTCCGCTCTTTCCGCCTCATCCAACTCTAGTGGCCCGAGCAACAGTGGTCAAAGAACGCCTTTCCCTTTCTTCATCACTTGTTTATCCCCGTGTTCAAGAGTTTTATCTTCAGATGCTCCCCGAACTCAACCGAAGTCAATCTTGTTTTTTGTAAGCATAACCTTTCTTGTGATCGGTACCACCTCAGATCCTCGACAACAGAAGACCGGTGGTTACTTCGTCGATGTAGACTTATGCCATGTCATCAATGTTGAACGGCGGAGACATCCGCTCCGCTTGTTCATCTTAGCCCTGAAAGGCCCTGCAATACCGCTGCTCGGAAAGCAGGGGTTCGCTTTCCCTTTCTTTCTTCACTCAAGTAATCGGATCTCTTCTTCTTATGGTTTATTCCACTTAATGTATTTTCCTTCCGACGAAGGTTTATTATTGGCCGCTTCCATTCTTTTGGTATTGTATGCCTCTTTTAGTTTCATCTCGATCCCATTCTTCGCAGTGTATAAATACTTAATGTCAAGCTTTTTAAATTATGGCCGCACTCGACATTTATCAAGCCGCCTCACGCATTCGCAGATCACCTCGGCGATCGTTTTCAACGAGTTCAAGTGGGTTTCCGATAATTTATTCTCAGATCACTGTGGTCAGCGCTTTATCCTCATGCTCGTGAGGTTTCGAAAGTGCTTAGAAATAGTTTAAACTCGGGTTTCACCTGCAAGGCCTACCCTGTTTTGGTAGTTTCTTGTTTTATTTGAAAGCCTCAACCCGCTGACGGCTTTCATGAATATGGGTATCACATCAAAGATACTTAGGCATTAGCTGCTCTGAGGCGTGCATTCGCTCCATAACGCCTCGCCAGGACGATTTATGTACGGGGTCGCTCCATGCCACTAAGAACTCGGCCCAAAATGTTATTTGAGCCAGTATACACCCCAAATAGACGGCGACGTAACGCATTTAATCATTATCTTTGGAGAGCTCGCCAGATGCTCTCAAACGCTAGGGTCGACAAGAATGTTTTCGGGGCGAGTCGCACACTACATCTCGATAAACCGGTCCTCACACGTGTATTAATATGAAAACTCCTATTGAATTGCGGTATTGGTGAAGTCTACTCGACATACAAGTTTGAAAAGTCTGCCATACCGTCTATTATCAGCGATTGATGGTGTGTTGTAACCAAGACAAAGCAGCGTATATTCAGAGGCTAGCGCGACCATGAAAGCATGTAATTTGGTCATCGCATGAAAACCAAGTTATTCTAAGTAGAATTGTGATATTTGATAAGAATTTTATGTTTAGTTCATCCATAAAATGCGCAATCGCCGGCTATGTGTGTGAGAGAGATTCTGCCAGCACGGTGACAAGTAGAGTAGCTCTTCTCGCTACGCTGTAGTGCAGAACATTATAAGTTCCATCCCCAAATGAACATCACAGTTTAACTCTCGATCGCCGTAGAAGAGCTAATTATAGAGTACCTCCTACGAGGTATGGTTATGAGGATATATTGGCCTTTACTTTTATAGTCGCAGGAGGCTCGTTAAGAGTCTACGGGTTCACTCTAAAACCAATTTGAAATGTGAGGAGTGTGATCAAGACCTATATATCAGGAGTCGAGTACATCGAATTCTAATGGGACGCGCGACATTAACACACTCTCCCTCACGCTGCAACCCTCCTCTACGGTACGACACGTCAGTCGGTATTCTCCGCACTTCATCGTCAAGGTTACACGCGCCTCATCACCACCTGCCCGGCTCGATACCATTTTAGATTTATTAAATCTGCCCGCTTACACCGACAAAGCAGTGGCAGTAACACACCATGTTCTCAAAAAAGAGTAATTCATCTTAAAACCACTAGTTATAGACGGATAAAGCCTGTGATCTTATAAAACCACCTCATATGATTTTGACATATTCACGCTGGACTAAGTCCTCCTTCAATACCCTCCCGCACGTGAACCCAAGCCTGCCGATCATGACGTAAATCGGTGGGCTGCTTCGATACTATGTTAATGGGCCTATGGAACTATGACACTTATGCTACAATCATGTAACATCTCATGCGGGATTCTCTCTGTTACATCTTTTTATTTAATTTATCATTTTAATCTTTCAATCATGTTTCCTTATCAAATCATAATTATATAGGTATATACTATTATATCTAATTCAAAATAATTATCAATTATGTTTTATGGGACATATATTTAATTATTAATAATTTTGACCATTAAAAGATGAAAAATATAAAATTTTATCTTTAAAAGCAAAATTGATAAATATTTTGAATTGAAATTTATAGAAAATAATGTTAGAAATAGAATTGGTTAATGTTGGGTGATTAAAAAATTAAAAAATTGATCATTAAATAAAATTATAACAACAGAAAGTATCGTATAAAAAAAGTATTACACGGCATCAGGAGTCGCAACACACATTTGCACTGAAATGCTAAATGCTGCAACTGCAGTAAATGGCACTTGTTATTGGTAGTTATTATATGGCACACGTTTCCACGCATACATTATTGGATCAATGACGAATATGTCCAATTAACTTAACATCACTCCATATTATTAGATCAATGATTAATATGTCCAAGTAACTTAACATCAGTACAGATTTTTGAACGAGTGTTTCGTATCACATGTTACACGCCATTAACATTGTGATATGAATTGTTAGATATACCTTCAATTAACGCTACCGTTACTGAAGCGAGAAGATCGACTTCAGATCGGGTTGCAAATCCCACTCCATGTCCCGACTAATTTAACTCGAGACAAAGTGATTTCTAGCATTTGATGGCATCGAGCAGTTCAAGTCTCGATTTTGAAATTTTCTGAGGCGGTTTAAGTCGGTCTTTTGGACTATAAACACTTTCAAATACGTATTTAGTCATATGTAACCTAAACATCTAATATAAGTTATAGCCTATATACTTCTAGTTTTTGTGAAAGTTATAGAATAGGTTTAGCCTTAAATTATTTAAATTAGTGTAGTATCTTCACATCCTGATAGCATAGTCACGTTTTCATCAAGTAATCGTTTTCCTCATTATAACGAACTGCTTGGGACGCTAAATACGCTTGGGCCTCCTAACACATCAGCAGTGATACCACGTTAAATCTCTATGTTATGTACTTTCTTCTGCAACTTTTACCTAATTCATAGTTCCTAAATTCGTATCTGTTATAACATGAATGTTGTTCGATCAATAATTTTTTACACAATCGATATTTTGGAAAAAAAAATTGCTCTTAATATACTTTAACAAGATAATACTCCGTTGTAAACACAATGAAAATCCTAATTCCATATAGTAATCAAAATAAACATTTAGTCTTCCTATTGAATATTCTTTACACTGCGATTCTTTTTTGCAATGCTCTCAGCCTTACATCTACAATTTCAATTTTAGATAGATTAATATTAGAATTCTTATGACATGAGTTTATAAAAATAAGATGCATCTTGGTAATATGATTAATATCAATCAAATCATATCAAATTTATTACATCACGGCTTCTCATTGAGTAGTTAACACTTACACATGTCACTTTGTGGGAAATTATAGCATTTGGTAGTTACATATTGTTTGTCAAATATGCTAAAATTGTCTACTTTGTATTTGTTGAGTTTTTAAATTTATCTTATGATTTCTTATGTGATATAGGGATAGCCGGATAGATTATAATCTAATGTGGGAAGATATCACATTATATTTATTTCACTTATTAATCTATCCAATTATTCTATTTTCATTTGTCTTCCTTATATATTATATTATTTTAATACCATTAATATATCAATTGTGTAACACTGCCCGGCGCACCTGGGCCGCGCTGCTATTAGATTACTGACCTGGCCACAAACCACTGCGGTCTTTTTTCAAAGACGTTTTGTCCTCCCTCACCGAGAAACATCCCACTGGTCACCCATCCTGTAATTACCCAAGCGTCAAGACGATTAACAATGGAGTTCTTATTAACTATCAGGTCGACTGATGTTGTGGCCACCTGCAAAAGGCGGGTCTCATTCACCAAAAAACTCCAAAGGAAAAATAGGCATCGGCCGATTGGCCTACTCCTCGTGACAAACTATAGTTCAAGCAGAGTTTATTTCGTGCCGCCTCATACACTCTTAAGGGATTGTAGAGCCTATTTCGCACCACCCGCCCCCGACTTTACGAGCTCGACTGCTCTAAAAACACATCTTTCCACCCCGATCACTTCGGACATACTGATTTGGTAAGATAATCAAACAAGGAAAAAAACAAAACAACAAAAATAAATAATTATTTATATTAATTCAGAGTGAGCACCTGTATACCCATGTGATCGACAGAGCGCACTTTCTCGATTTCCAAGAAAATGACGTGACAACCACCGCATTACCTGTCGTTTGGGTGTTCGATTCCCAATCATTGAACACCTTAACTAGACAAACAATATCGCTTTTCTAGGCTCGACAAAGGATTTCTTGTTCAGATCATGTATCCGAAGATCTTCCTAGAGAACTTTTAGATTGCCGAGTAAATCAATTTTATTACTGGTAATCAAGTATAATATATATATATATATATATATATATATATATATATATATATATATATATATATATTAATATATATATATAAATATATAAACAAGGTAAATATATTCTATGAATTTAGAAGCTGAAAAATTCATACATTGTCTTGACAATTGAAATAATTATAAATAAAACTAGCTCCCACTGAACCTAACACCACTCACATACATTTCAATCCAAAGATTACAAGTACTGCTTATCAATATGTTTGATTTGTGTTAAGGGTTCGGGTCAGGTCTACTAAATATCGCTTGTGTCTATTTTAAATACGACTACGCCTCCTCTTTCTCGGCTATATCCCGAACGAGATGGTATTTCCCCGAGTACATGCTCGATCTAAGTGATATGCTATCGTTCCTTATCTCGAAGAATCGCATCTCAGCCAGTTGCCGCATAGTACCAGACTGGGTTCTCAACGCCAGTACAACTCCAAGTTCACTACCAATTTCTTGATCCAACAAGCTTCCTTTCCAACTTCCGATGTCAAGAATGCACTCAACTTCGTTGTCGAAGTCGGCTACGTTGCCTGCTTGCTTACCGCACCAAGACATCAAGCCCAATCGCTCAAAGTGTATCATAGACCCAAACTGAGATCTAAAAACTATCTTTGTCGGTTTGGAAACTGCATCGGTGTAGCTTGAACTAATAACCTATCTTCCCTCCGCATCAAGACATACATCCTCGGGTTCTTCTTAAGTACTTAAGGATGTACTTTTACCGCTGGCCCAGCCAAGGATCACCTAGACATGATTGGTAACGACTCGTTACACTCAAAGCATAAGAAACATCTGGTCGTGTACACAACATGGCGTACATGATGGAACCTTACTCATCTGCGTTATCTCAGTTTCCGTAATGGGACTATTAGAATGACTAAGAGATAATCCATGTCTCATGGGGAGATAACCCTTCTTGGAGTCTTTCATGTGGAATCTATGCAGAAACTTATCGATGTGTCACCAATGAGCTTTTGAACGCATTTCTATGTATTTGAATCCAAGAATATATATCAAGCCCTAAGTCCTCATTGAGAAATATTTTTACAACTACATTTCTCAATCGATTCAAGTATGGGATATGTTGTTTCCAATGATTATATGTTATTCACATACAGACCACAAATGCAATATGGTTCTTACTCACCTTCAGATAATACAACAATCTCTTCATTTCTAGCAACCAAAATTTTGATCGTCATTTGAAATGAAGATTCCAACTTATGGATGCTCGTCACCCATAAATGGATCCGTAGCTCAGACACCTTCTTAGGTAATTCTCGACATGTAAACTCAGAGGTTGTGTCAAGGCGCGCACGTCCTCTTCTAAATTTTTCGCTTCAGAATGTCAAGTATATCTTCCACATCTCGTAAACATAATATGCATCAATGGCTAAGAGAATCCGAATGGATTTAAACTTTACAACTGGTGAAAAGGTTTCATCATAGTCAACTCCATGAATCTGCTTGAAACCTTTGGCTACTAGTCTAGCCTTATAAACATGGACGCTGGCCCTTATCCAGCTTATGCTTAAAACCCACTTATACCGATGGGTCTTGCACTGCTTCTGTAAGTCGATCAATGTCCATACTTCGTTATGGCACATCGGCATCTACTTCGACTTCATGGCTAAAACCATTTGTCACGCCCCTTCCTTCATTGCTTCTCGCAAGATATGCAAGGCTCGGCCACTTTCAACTAGCAGTTTTCCCTCGTACTATCCGTCGGGTTCTCGACGCAGTTCTATCGATAGTCTCGTGGTCAAGCTGAGTCTCGTGGGTTCGCTCTAAATAATATTCTAACAATACTATTTGGATATGAATCCCATGATTACTACCAGTTGTATAAAAAATAATTAAAGAGACATAAAATATGTGTACCGTTCTTCTGGAATAAAATGAATGTATCAAATAGCCGAATAACATTTTGACGTAAGAATTTGCAGCATCCAAAGTAGAATGCCTCTAAGATTGTCCACACCAACGAGCGAACAAGTCCTCCGGAGGTTTTACTAGAACCTCTTTAAAATATTGAACTATGATCGAGGTTGGGCAGAAAAATTCAATGGAATTTTCCCACCTACTAGTCGACCAAAACAGAGAAAAAGAGAGAGAGAGCTTTTTGCTTTTCACAAAAGTGACTATCAAAAAGTGAATGAGCAATTTTCTTCATGAAGAAGTTTACTATTTATGTGTTCAAAAATCCCTACTTTTGCGCTATGTGTTGTTTAGCAAAACTCTTCCACCTCTTTTTACGAATATAGTCGACTAAAAGCAATGCCATGTGGTTCTAGAATCTTCTCACTTCTTATCCCTAAAATAAGTCAGCTCAGTTAATGATCCACTCCATTAACTCCCTCCATCGACTGTCAAACAAATTAAACCAAGCCGTGATCTCCTTATTAACGCACTCGTATCAATCATACGATCTTTGGTTGATCCTCAATCAATCCTTGATTGATCCTCAATTAATTCCCTCGTGCATTAACTCCCTACGATCTTTGTCTTGATATTCTTGTCAGGTTTGTACCTACAAAATATGTCAACAAACTCCCCCTTTTGTATGGGACAAACCATCTGGGATAACGACCATTAGTACATCTAGGAAGTTCACACAAACAAACTTAAGAAGTCTACATCTGAGCGAGCCTTAAGCTCCCCTCAACTCATGCACTAGGCCTTCCAAACACCAATAATCAAGACGAAGAATAATAGTTTTAACCGAATGAATTAAACCATAACCTACGCACATTACGTTGCATACTTGCCGATTCAAACCAAAAGTGCTCCCCTTAAATGGCGCACCACCGCGTAAGAATTGCGACAATCATAGCACCCAAGTCACGGTATAGTAAACCTATCTCACAAAAATTCTCCCCCGCAAATCCAAAGTAATCAAAACAACCAAGACTAGGCCATGACAGTCCTAATCAACATAACTCAACCCACATACTTATCAAACATGTGCAACCAATCACACATTTCCTGCAAGTTAGCCATTCTTTAAGAGAATCAAGAGAATGCTTTAAGCATTCACTTACTTACCCAATGAACAAAAATCAGACCGAGGTATTATATACTACCTCAGGTCACATAAACAAACCATGCGTAGAATTTTAAATACGCCAAAGAAGCCAACATAATCTGCTAGCTAACATAACGTAAACCAACAACAAACAATCCTAATCCTCCCCTTTGTCCATACAAAAAGGAAACAGAACCGCCCTGTTATAATACCGGCGAAACTTACCACGCCCTGCACTTTCCACAACCATTCTCTATAATACAAGCACAACATCTCCCCATCTCGCGTAGTACAAAGCCAAGACATGCCTCAGCACATACTCAAAAGGAGTTTCATTACCACATAAATTTAACTACACACTATCAAAGAAAAAATAAAACAAAATAAATGTAATAAGTAACAAAGTTAGCGGTGTTAACAACTTTACGCGGACGGTGAGTATGATTCTAATTCTCAATGAACTCAAAACTTTCTCTAGCCAAAGGTTTTAGAAAAATGTCACGTTCGAACTTAGTAGAATAAAGTCAAGTTTCACATCTTCTTTTGAACATGATCTCTTCTAAAATGGTGTGTTATCTCGATGCTTTTGCTTAGAGCAAGCAACAAGATCTGAGAGGCATATTTCAAGGCCAAGCCGCCGTCGCATTTATAGAACCTTCTACTGCGGGATATTTAAATCCAACAAGGCTCGCTTTGATCCATAAAAAGCTGAGAGCAAGATGTTGAAGTCGATACATATTCTACTTCTCCGTTGTTGAAAGAGCTACTGCACTCGCTTCTCGCAACTCTAGATTAAGCTGCACTTGCTGACACCTTCCACTTGTACTTTTCTTGTCAAGTTTACATCCTCCGTAATCAGCATCTGAATAACCTACCGCTTAATAGCTTCATGTATGAACCACATAATCCCGCCTCGAGATTCCTCGAGGTATCTCAAAATCCTTTTAACTCCAGCCTAAGTGTGATTCCTTTCAAGTATACTAAATCTTGCACACACACCCACAAAGAAACATAATAATATCCGGGTCTACTAGTCAGAAGATATAAAGGGTGACTCTCAATCATCTTTCGATAAAGCTTGTCACTAAGTTTCTTCGTAAGTATCTCTTCAAGTTCACACCCTATACCTATAGGAGTGATTATTCCTTTGGAGTTTTCCTACGTTGAACCGCTTAACATTTTCAGCGATTTGCTGCGTATAACATCCCATGTGCGCTTTGGCTCACTTCAGAATCTCTAAGAAAAATGATAACTCCCCCATCATACTCATTTCAAACTTTGAAGTCATGATATTTGAAAATTCCTTACAAAGATAATCATTTCAGTAAGCACCGAATATAATATCATCAACATATATTTGAACAACAATAATATCATGACTTACAAATTTAGTGAAAAAGTAAGAGATCAACATTACCTCGTTATACCATTTGAACTGAGGTGCCTCTAAGTTTGTCATACCATGCTCAAGGAGCTTGCTTCGAGACCATAAAGAGCCTTTGGGCGCGTACACATGGTTGTGGATGATTCGATCTTCAACTCAGCGGTTGTTCAACATACACCTCTTCAGAGTTCTCATTTGGGCAGCAATTTTCACATCCATTTGATACAATTTGAATTCATGAATGCATGCAAAGGCCATAAGAATCCGATAGACTTCCATTCGCGACGGTGCAAATGTTCTCATCAAAGTCCACCCCTTCAATTTGAGTAAAAACCCCGCCTACAAGTCGGACTTCGTTTAACGCCAACAAGCCTTTCACCGAAGCTTGTTCCCCGAAAATCCACTTTGTGCCAACCAATGTGATAGTTTAATGGTCTCGGGACAAAGCATCCCAAACATCAAGCTTTCTTTCAAATCGAGCGAAATTTCTAACTACATCGAATTTATCCATTCTTTGGTATTCTTTGGTTCAATAGTGGAAATGAATGATGTCTTTGCTATCGCTTCACGGGGTTTCGAGCTCTTGCTTTAAGTCCATCATTCATACTCTCCATTTACCGCATCCGCCGGATCATACGACCGGGTGCTTCCGCATTCTTTGCAATTTAAGTCCCATTTTTGGGTTCCTCGAAGCTCGATCCGAAGCAACTTAAAACATTGACAATAGTTCAAGAAATGCTTAAGGAACCCCTAGACAAGACGATCTTGGATTTAATGTAAAACCAAGACAATCTTGATCTGCTCTATCAAACCAACAAAAAGAGTATCACACATGACGCGAATCTAACATTAAAAGTAAAAAGCATAAAAAGAAAAAAAACAATGAATTCATCTCAAATTCCATTGAATAAAAAATAAAGGGTCAAGTTGGCAGGGACGGACTCATGATTTTAATATGAGATATTCATTTTATCATTTAAAATGTAAAATTTTATATTGTTATTCATTTTAAAGAGAATATAAGAGAATAAAAGTAAAACATGATGATTGCAATGTCAAAATATTATTATTTGAGCTATTATTTTTAATGTAAGTATTCACGTGAATACCCATGAGACTATATAGGTCCGTCCCTGCAAATTGGTTTTGAACTATAGCGAATCGAATTTCGACTTTGAACTGTATCAAACTTCCATATTTCTTTATAGATCCATCCACGTTCCCACCCTTCTATCGTTTTCCTTGATTTACAAATCTTGGTGGTTTGTAAAGATTGTCTATCTAGTGAGGAGTATCGGGTTTGATTCACCATTGAGACACATAAAAATGAAGAGAGATAGTACTGTACTTTTGTGGCAAATATCTAACGCGTGTGAGAAATAGTTCACATGCACATATTAGAACCCAAATATTCTCAATAGCCCTCAACATAGCTTCAATCCCAGAAAGCGAGTCGAGAAAGATTAAACGCCGACACCCTAATTCCCTTCATGCAGCTACGTGCTCGAAAGCGACGCAAAGTAGCCAGAACACTGGGACAGTTTGCCAGCCGAAGCTCTGCTCCCCGACTGGTTAGACATCCCGCACCACCTCCTCCGTGAAATTCCGTAAAAGATCTCGGCGACGCACAGAACGATTTCACACTCTGAAATATTCCCCAATCTATGAGTCCCTACAACAATAAGACTGAGTATTTAGTGAGGCTTAAGTTGCCTTTATCCCTCTAATTAGAAAAATAAATGGTTAACGATTTCATTTATGTAATCATTTTTACACTTCAATTTTTTAACCTTCTTTTTTCAATTTTATACAATAAATAAAATATCATTATTGCAATTTCAATTTTTTCTGTTAGGTTATAAAATACCCCACTATTAAATATTTTTAGGTGGTAGATGGCCAGATTGGAGTGTGGCTTCAATATCCAATTCGAATCAGAGTGGACTGATGGATAGTTGGGTACCGAATAAATAACACATCTCATTCATTGATAGAAGAGGTTATTCTTGCCCCTCTAAATTATCAAGAGTTTAAATTGCTCTTGAACATTATTATTTATTTGTCGCTCTCTACTACATTGCTTTCAAATTACCCCTCAAATCACATTTTCGCCAAAAACCTATTTGAGGGGGCAATTTGAAACAAGTGTAAGATAGCAATTTGCAATCATATTGTGATAAAAAGCAATTGGAACTAACAAAATAGCTTTAGGGGCAAAAGAATTAAGCCTTAAGATTAATGACAAAACGATCATCAGTTCCCATTGCTCACATACTTGGCCTAAACAGTTCTCAAAGACGGCAGCCATCAGCCTAATACAAATTCATATATATTAATCTACATCACTTATCGCTATCTCACTTGAATTGGGCACTCCAACCTCCCCCTATCGTTTTTAAACCCTCGATCACAAGCTTCACTTTAATCCAAGAACTTCCAATGAAAAAAAAGACCCCGTGATCAATCGACCGATTAACACATTTTTTTTCAATGTAATAAACATTCTCTGCTGAGAATGTTCAATAATCATTCGCTTAAAATATGGAACATACCAACCGTTATCACATCAGCACAACGCATAATATTTCATCTATCAAAACGTTACTCCTGCATTATATATTACCTAATTTTCGTGGAGTTAATAAAGAAAAATGAAAATCGACGATTTAATCTACTTATGTGCACGCCTACCTACTGCGCTACTACTCCTACAAAGCAAAGAAACGGCTATAATCATAAAAAACCATACATTGGCCACTTTTACCCCAAACTATTTCGTTGAGCTTAAATCGCCTCTATTATTACGTTAATCGTTTCATTGAATAGTTGATGATGCCTGCAATGTTTCTAGTACATTTTCTTTAGAAGCTAAATTGCCCCTCAAATAGGTTTTTTTGGCCAAAATGTGATTTGAGGGGGCAATTTGAACAAAGTGTAGTATAGCAATTTGAAATCATAATAGTATTAGGGGCCAATTGAAACTAACAAATAGTTTAGCGGCAAAAAAAAATTAAGCCAAGATTAATGTATTTACATGACCACAAAAATGAAACATACAGTAGTACAGTGTTAAAATTGTGAAACGACTATTTTGCTCCTAATGAAACTTCTCAAACATTATACTGGGCTAAAATAGTAATTTCACTGTTGGTTTTACACTATTTGAGTGCTATAGCATTAGTGTTCAGAAGGCCACGTTACATATCGTACACATTTTATTTCTATGGACGACGAATCCAAGACACTCATCTCTAACTTTTAAAAAAATTCAGATTTCTAAACTTCATCATTACGAAGCACATTTTATCGACTAATCCTAGCTGCTTCACTCATCCCTAACTTCTTTTTGAATAAAAATAATTGATATTCATTGATAAATTAAAGAAATAGACACCATAATTAAATGAAGCATAAACATACAAATCAATTAAATTTGAAGTTCTTCTCCCCAATGATAACTAATCGTATTAGAAATATGATATATTACAAATCGAAAATTTATCAAAATAAACAATATTATGATAATCAGAATTCACCCATATCGATCCAATTAACGCCTTTCTCAAAGCTTCCCGAACGTATTCGACTTTGGGCCGACATCTTCAACCTTTGAAAGAATTATTCAACCACTTTCAGAAAAGCCATGACAGCAATAAAATACATCCATAAAGTATATTTCAATTGGAGGAAGAAATCGAAAAATAAATATCAATCATAAATTTAAAAGACGGAAAACAATATTATTAATAAAATTAGAAACATAACCACGATCCACATATAAAAGCGCTGCATTTTATTTGCATTTCACATTGCCGATTTTTTTTTAGCACGGTAGTCGTTTTACCATGTGTTTCGTGAAACACATGGTTGATGTGGAGTTCGGTCGGGTGCGTGTACCTTATGATGCTAGGATATTTAGTTTTTGCCCAAGAAAATGTGTAAAGAAAACTTAATACAAATAAAAAAAACATGAAACGATGGCTCTAATACCATGTTAAAATATTAATATAGATTTTATTGATGAATAATGTATTGTGATTACAATAGAAAGCGACTATATTTATAAAAATATCACTAAACTTCTAAATCTAATCGAATCACTTAACAATAAAAATGATAATCCCTCGAGCACTCTTCGACAATATCTTGATCTATCTCAATAAAAATACAAATTTTATTCAACGGTGTATATTTCAATTGCTAGCTGGAAAAGCGAATCTATACATGCATATAAGCAAACTCATAAGGTATTAGAGGTCATATCATTTATCACTGTCAAGACTATCATTCAATCGTTTTCCCTTGGTCTCCAAAGGAAGCAAAATGACTGAGACTGCAATAAGAACAAATACTGCTTCGAATAAGCCCATTGCGGGACCTTGATGACAACCTTCAATAAGTGCTACAGCCACATAAGGGCATAACATGCCACCGATACATCCAACCGCGGTTGCAACTCCAACCCCTGTTGACCTTAGAGAAGTCGGATATACCTACATTGTAAAGATCATCATTAAATACATGGCTAGATGGAAATCTTATCTCATTGATTATACTGTGAAAAAACCTGCATTATATCTATTTTTATGTTATATGAGAACTAGAAGTCACTATTAAATCTACTTACATGATTAATGGAATTCAAGAACCAATCATCTGTCCCTTTGATGACAACAACCTTCCTTCAATTAATTTGCAAGATCTACAATGACTATACTATCACCACCACCCTTTCATCTTTTTACTAGATTGTACTTTCAAGTCATAGATTTACTCGCTATTGGTAATCTATCCAATGACAAATATTTAACATGTTTTCTTATTTTCTGTGCTTTCCTATGAAGTAAATAGCAGAAAAAGTGTAACCTCGAGTGATCAGAAACAAAACTTGGATAAATTAGTAGGCATTTAGGATAACGTGAAAGAAAAAAAATATGAAGTCGGCTCACCCTAGCATTAGTGAGACACAGACGTCACATTTCAAATTTGTAACAATATGGGCCATGGAGATGGGTAGATCATATTTACCTCACTAGCATACACAGCGAGAACCATTGTCCCCGATGTAATGAACAAACGAGCACCAAAGAGCAATGCTGTTGTAACAATTTCACTCTGTTGGCAAACCAGTGGTACAAGAAGAATGAAACTCAATGTAGAAGTCATAACAAGGGAAAGCTTCCGACCTGCCCAGTCTACAACAACTGCTGCAAATAAAGCAGAAGGAAACTCTGCCAAAAAAATTACAAAGAATGTTGGATTATATGGCAATTCAAAATCCATAAAAATAGTAGAAAATTGATTAGGGTCACTGTTCTACCTGCCAAACTATTGAGAAGTATTTCCCCATAGGAAGTATTCGAAGTAGTATCTTGGTCATTAATAAGTACAGGATGAGACATACAATTACTTTGTCCACCACTCATCTCAGTAGTCAAGAAAATAATCCCATAATAAGCAAACACATTCCCAAAGAACACCAACCATAGGAGAAACGTCGTCCTTAGTAGTTTTGGTGAAAAGAGCAAGAACACGGATGGTAGACGGGATTCAGAACTACCATCTTTTTCCTTTCTTGCATAAAGGAGCTGACTTTGTTCTGATGAACCATGCTCTTCATCTTTTCCTATTAGTAGAGAGGATATTAGGCTGCCACGAGGAAGTTCTGTTCTATTGAGCAGTGCTACTTTCTCTAAAACTTTATGCGCATCAGTTATTTTTCCTTTCATGATTAGATATCTAGGTGACTCGGGTACAATAAGTCCTAGTAGAAGTACAAATAAGGGTGGAAGACAAGATGATATAAGCAGCCACCTCCAACCCAATCTTGGCATAATTATCTGCAAAAGAGCAATGCATTCAAATTCTTATATATCCACAAGTTTTCAAGCATTTCTACCCTCAAATAACACATACATGTGATTAGTTTAGATTCAGGTGAACGTACCCAAGCAAGAGAAGCTGCTATTATGTTTCCAAACGAATAGAACAATGACAGAACAGCCGTTGCAGAACCTCTAGTTGAAATCGGAGCAAACTCCAAAAACCAAGAGGCAAATACATGCCCTCCCCCAGCACCAAAACCAAATAATGAAACCACAAGCAGCAGGAATTCATAGGACTGGGAGAAACCAGAAACGAGTATAGCTCCACCAACACATGTTATCAGAGACATTGAACTAGTTCTGTGAATCGAAGTAGCTAACCATCATATAGTGGACAATAATGCAATAAACTTTTCAGCAGAAAATCCAATATAGCTTCAACCTTACTCCACCTAAACTGTGATTAACGTAACAATTCACCATGAACTTAATAACTGTACAGGGGAATCATCAAGGGCTAGAATTACTCAACTCAACATGCCGCAATGCATCTTAAGAGGCTACATCATGGGTAGCGAAATGATAAGACGTTAGCTTCATTTATAATAACGTGAGCCTGTTTCCGAAATGACCTAAGAGTTAAATCCAAACAATATCTAGTATTTCACAATAGATAAGAAGCTTAGGCAGTGTAATGATCTATTTTGATTTATTACATTATATATCCTAGAACCGGAGAATCTAAAATTTTTGATGTTGTAGCCTGTAGGACATGAAAAAGTGAAAAACATCAAGGCCTAGAAGGCTAGAATTAAGAAGTTTATTATTGTGTATTTAAGAGTACCTTCTTCCATAAGCATCTGATACATATCCAAAGAAATAGGCACCAACAAGAGTGCCTGCAAAAACCACAGTTGTAATCATGCTTTCTTGATTTGAAGAAAGCCCCCATTCGGATTTAACTGCTGGTCCAATTATAGACAGAAGTGTGAGTGCCATAGCATTAGAAGCCCATCCAACCCCTGCATACAAAAGTGCCACAACATGGAAATATCCAAACCCCATGCTGGATAATGCTTCATCCACACTGAATCCATCACTCAGGTCTCCCATATTTTCCTCTAGAATATAAAAAAATGTGTCCTGGACAATTTTAATTTTCAAGAAAAACTAAGTAAAACAAAAATGAGCTTAATATTTTCCCCTTAGCATAACATCTTCTGATAACTATAAATTAAGCGGAACATATAAAAAATTTATCCAAAGTAAGGGGAGATCAACTGAAGGACATGCAAGAGACATGCAGAGTATGGAATAAACAAGGAATGTTTGTTCTAGACAATACACAACTAATTCTTTATCAAACACTTTAAATTCAAATACATCCAACCAACAAAGTTTTTCTTCCAATTTTTTGTACTTAATTTGATAAAATGAAAACTAAAAAAAAATTTATTTTAAGAAAATAATTTTTAAATTAAAGGATGAAGTACCTACTACTTAAGCACACCTTAGAAGACTACAACTTGTGTGTTTTTTTTAGGTAATGAAAAAGAAACATGAGCATGAAATGAGATCCAATCGCCTTTCAACAACAATAAAAAATGATGATTGCTTAATATGGTCAATTATTGATCAAGTACTGGAATAAAATAGGTTGCCTAAAGTGTTCCACGTGGTGCATGACGACTAATATAATAGCTACACGTGATATTCGTCTAGGAAATTTTTTTCCGAACTTATTTTATGGAGCGAACTCCTAAAATTTAATCTTGCATCATATGAATTTTTTTTTCTACAATTAACATCATATAAATTTTACGAAGAATAAAATCAAATACAATTGATATATGATATTTGCACTTAAATTAACCAAAAAGATTCTTTATTCAAGTAGTTATCGAGATCGAATAATATACATAGATTCTCTAACACTTCCTCAATGTCAGCCAGGATAATGAGGCGGAGATTGGAAATAGCTTAAGTGGGAAGCGGGAGGATAAAGATTTGGTGAATACATCTGCTAGTTGATTTTGAATGGATGGGAATATCAAGAACTTTGAGATCCTCTAGCACAACTTTCAACAAACAAAGTGATCATTAATGCTGATGTGTTTGGTCCTGACAAGATTATATGTCAAAATAGGTAACAACAACGTTATCACAATATGCCACAGACGCCTCCAATGTCAAGTTCAAGTCACGGAGAAGTGATTGAAGCCATCTAACTTCGGTAGTGGTTGTAGCTACGCAACGATATTCAGCTTCCGTAATAGACCTTGCAACCATAACCTATTTCCTAGACGACCATGATTTGCCTTTCACGGATAGATATCTAATATCTTGGAGATCTGTTTGGCCGGATTTTGGGAACAGGGCCTCCAATTCGAGAACCTCACGCCCCGGAACACATAATCAAAATAAAAAAAAGTAATCTTTAAATGACGGCATGAGCACTTATGCACCATTAAAAATCTGCGCTTCTACTGTTTCTAATCTCGGCTCCTTGTAGAACTATGAAAAATCAAGAATGGTTGACATGAAAGTCTTATAATAAGCCCTTTATTTATGATGATAATGTATTAATGTTTTAATGTATATTGGCTCATCTGATTTCGGGGCAGATATATAGATAAAATCTTAGCTTAATTGGCTCCTAGAACGTAGGACATACATTATGAGAATTAAATGAATGGTAGAATCGTGTGGAAATAATACTTCCCAAAATGTATTATCAAGTCTGTTAGATATCAAGTTGCAATCTTTGGATGATAAGAGTCTAAAAGGTCATTGCACTAATCTTCATAATGCAGTTACAGATAGTGGTCAATCTGATATTGATGGAAATGAATCGGTGACGGAAGCAAAATCAATACTCATTTCTCTCTCTCTGCCTCATGAAAGCATACCTATCGACATTTCAAATTTCAAACAATTAGATTGTTTGCCCAAATTTCACCAAACCTGTCCTAAGTATAATCCAAGATCTTTACCTTGTATCTTTCTTTATATTTATCACCACCGCCAAAGCGTTATAAATGTTTTAATCCAGAGACTACCAAAGTCACTATTTCCAGACATGTAACTTTTGTGGAACATATTTTTCCATATGCTTCTTTTCATTCTCATTTTAAATCATCTAAATCATTAGTTTTCCCTACTAATTATGATTTTAATAACTCTTCTATAACCAATGTTTTTTATCCTTTCAAAAGTCCTACTTCCCTTGTCAATTCCCCATTCTCCATTTTGTCTTCCCTTCTTTCCTCCTTTCTTATCTTCTATCGCTTCACAAAATTCACCATCTACCTCCTCTCATTTGCCTTAATTAATTCCTAATATCTCATCATCTTCTATGTCTATGAACCAATCAATAAGTGCACCAACATCACCCTCAAATACTCAGTTCCCAATGTACTATCTCATACCGCACTCAGCCTATTTACAGATCAAATCATCACAAATATTTATCAGAAGAAAGCGGAATTGGTGAAACCAAGGATACACCTACATGTACGCCAATAACAATCACTTGATCCTTATTATGTTCCAACCTGCTTTACTGAGCATTAAGTTTCCACATTGGTAAAAGCAATGTTAGTTTAATGATTGCCTGATGATAATCAAACTTCGATTTAGTTCCTCCGATCCCTATCACAATCTTATCGGGTTCTGCTGCTCGAGTTAAACCCCTAATCCTAACGGCACTATCGAGCTACAAAGCTTGCACTCGCTGCCTGGTTGCCTCAAACAACAAGACGGAGGGATTTTCACGACTATTTCTCCCAAGCATCAAGCCTCGCAACTATTAGAACGCTTTTAATTGCTGCTTCTTAATCGAAATCGTCTTTCGCATGCTGACAAGCCAAGAGTGCATTCTTGAATGGTCATCTTGCAGAGACGGTATACATGAAACAACCTCAAGGCTTCACTCATCCAGATTATCCTCATCATCACTGCTTGTTAAGGAAATCTCTTTATGGTCTAAAACAAGCTCCTGTGAGCTCGTTTCAAAAAAGTCTCTAAGTTATCTCTGGCCGTGGATTTCTTCAAAGCGCGCCGATCCAAGCCTATTCACTTATCACCATGGTTCTCACATTATTTATTTTTTGCTCTACAATGACGAGTCATCAGCGATGTCACATCCGTTATTCTTCTCGATCATTTTATAAATTTAAAACTTGACGTTAATTTAATCTCACCCATCTCGGCTCAAGTTTTTCTTTAGTGTCAAGTGCAACAAAAACTCGCCTGGTTTGTTTTTGTCAAAGACCAAGTATACACTACTCGTAAACACGGCATGTTAAGTTGCTCTATTATAAAGACTCCTTTCGATTGCAAAGTTATCTCCTTCAGACTCTTCACTCCCAAATTTCGATGCATGCTTATCGGTGTTCATATGCCATTAATACTTATCTTTCGCCAAAGCGACATAACATTTGTCAGAATCAAGCCTCTCAAGTAAATGCATTCTCCCACCATTCATCATATGACTGGAGCAAAAAGAATTTTGCATTATTTGGGTGGCACTGTTTCAAATGGTCTTCAATTGTACAGCTCAAATAAGCTCAATCTTAAGGCTTTCTCCGATTTCGATTGGGGTCGGTTGTCCTTGAAGAAAAAATTACTACGGATATAGGAGTATAAATACAACCATAGTTCCGTGGATCTTAAAGTGCATACTATTATTTATATAAAAAAACATATAATTAAATTATACGAACAGAGACTTACAGTCAGCAATGAAAGAAATTCAAACTTACACGCTCAAATTCACAACATTTAATTTGACTTCCTCCCTTCGCCTCCTCGTTGTAATATCAATGTGATGATATCTCTAGTTAGTCCACACCGCAGGGGTCAACTGCTAACTAATCTATGCTAGTAAACAAGCGACGAACAAAACTTAAAAACCCCAAATTCTTGGGAGAATGCCAAATGGGCGTGTGGGGCGAAGCATTGTGGTTTTTGGTGAAAAGTTTTTACAAAAACTTACATATGATGAAAAACCCTAAAGTTTGTACCACAGATACAGTTAAAACAAGCCCCATAAGCAACCCTAAGTATTAGTTGACTCAACCTTATTAGTTCGTTAAGACACTAACGAAGTTGTTATCGAGTTGAACTATTTAATTGCTTACCAAATAGTAATGAAGTCAATATCAATAATCTTTCAAGTTATCGATAACACTAAAAATTACTCAACCGATTAAATAACTATTTAATTGATTCTATTTGTTCAATCGATATTCTACACAGAAATACATTTCACCATATAGTTCTCAATTTCCACATGAAATAACTCAATCCGCCACCGCATGTGGCATGACCTCTAGGCTCAGATAATAAGTTGTATAATAATAATTTAAATCGACCAATTACTATTATAACGATTAATGAGTAAGATCTGTAATCGTCATAACCCCTTAAATTATCATGCAGAACCCACACTAGTAATATACAATTAATAAGTCGAACACTAAGTTCGATAATCTGCTATTTAACCTAACTGTAAATGAATCAAGTACACAATTGTCGTGAATCTGCATAATAAATTGGAATCAATTTTCATTGATTTCCAACAGCCTCCTAATATGAAAGTTCACCACAGGTTATCAGAGCTTTGGTGCACCCACTTGCTCATCCAAGAAATAACCGACCGCTGTAAGATCACATGAGGTCGAGTATCGGCCTACCTTCCACAAATTAGAGGTCACTGCCCAATATTTGTTAAAGGATCTTAATGCTACACTACATTCGCACTTCAGGGTTTTCTCGTGACAAATATCCTCAGCCCACTTCACTTAGCTCACAACCCAAATTCCCTTCACTCTACAAAAACATATTGTAATTGATTATCACTTTGTGTGAGAAGCGCATTTTGGGGCGATCTTGGTGGTTAATCATGTTCTCACCATCATCAATTGCTATATTTTTTACGAAGCCACCGACCGCTATTAAGTTATCTCCAAGAATATACACCTGGGCTACTTTTACCGCTAAAGATCGAGTGAGGCGTTAGTCGATAAGCCATGCCATCATTGTAGCAATTTCATACGACTTAGTTATCAACGTGTATCCCTAATTGTTAAATTACATTACAATCAAGCATACGATATGTATCAAAACTATAGATTATTGTTATAGTATTTGAATTCAAATGTTTGAATTCACTTTGTTGTAACTGAATGTAACATGCTTTACTTATAAATAGAACAAATTCATACCTGATTACTCAACCTTTTCAAACAATTTTAATCCAAGAGAATCGACGATACTATATCAAATAGCAATACGAAAAATAAAGCTAAGAATACTTACAGCTTGCTTGAAATAAGAACACAGCAATATATTATGAAAAGTAACACACAAATCAAGAAACGAATACCCTGAGACATTTATATAACCTGCTCCAAGCATACAAAAATTCTACCACTTGCAAACCAATAATAGAAGACCAACACTTTATTCAAAATGGAGATTAATAAATTGTGAAAATAATTCTATTAATTTAACATTACGAGTATATCATAATTTTATCACATGAATTAAGAATGAAAAATTTGTTAGTTTTAACCATATAATTCTTTTATGGTTAATTTGGATTGCGATGAACCTTAATGAATATAGGTTAAATTTTAAGATTCGGAGTTCTCTTTTCTATATTAAAATATATATTAAACTTAGTTTTAAGGTTGGGCGTTGGGCAAGTTAAGGTTAAGTGATATTTATTTTTAGTGATATTTAACTTCGTTTAAAATCATTGATCACCTTGAATTATTGAATTATTGTACAGAATCAGACTGAGTGTTACGTGATCTCATCAAATATACACTCATTAATTTAATTAGATAAAATAGAATAACCACTAGCATTTATCATGGAAGAAACAAATCTATTTCACATAAATCAATTCATTTTTAAACCACCACATGCACAATGCAAAAATTGAATAAAAAATTAATTTTGACATTTTAATCCCATAATTTAATTTTTGGCATATATAAAGTTTTCTTAGTTTCATTTTGCCCCAGAATAAATTGAAATATTTGGTTTAGGGGTGCAACTTTCTAATATTTCAAAACTTCCCATCACACTAAGAGACAATTTAAATTGCCTCATAACCTTAGTGCTTCCATTAAAATGTATGCAATTCTGTTTAACACAATGACAGATTCGAAATTCAAGCAAGATTAATAATAACAAACATGCTCCGTGAATCTTTATAAAAGCTTAAGATTAATTACTGGGTGACTAAGAAATAAACCCTATTCCTTATTCTATATTCCATCTAAGATTGTAAATAAACCAAACTATTTTCGATTCGTCTATACAATATAATCTTAATTTAATTGGAATTAGACGGAAAAATATATGTCCAACTAAATACTATGGATTTGAATATTGTTCTTTTATTTGAACAAAGACTGTTAATATGATATGAAAAATTATAAATCAACCAAATTCTTCTGATTTTTCGCCTCTTTAAACTCCCGAGTTAATTGGATAAAAATGATCTCGTGATAATAAAGATCTAAGTTTCGACTCTGGGTCCAAAAAAAATTTTAAAATCGGGGATTTAAATTTATAACGACTTTAAGCCAGATGCAGATATTGCTAATCCAAGAAACGTATGAACAAACGCAACCATAGCCTACTCACTAACTCTTCCTATCAATTATCAACTTTGTCTCACTATGGTATACTTAACAATTAAATCGAAATAACTGATGTAGAAACAAAAAAATTAACAATAACAGACGGCCCATTAGATCCATCCACAAAAGGCCCATCTTAAACAAACCATACAAATAATTCGTAGTTGATAAATAAAACTCAACACATCTAACCCTACCCCCCTCTCACACTCCTCATCCACCATGGTAAAGCACACTAATTTGAATGTCCATATGTTAAACTAATTATTTGATTATTCTGAAGTTTTGATGTCCATTTGGTGAGTAATTATTTGTTGTAATTGAATGTGTATGTTATAGGCAGATATTGAGACAGATGTTGCGACAGGGCAGCCAAAGAAGAGAACGTTTAAGAAGTTCAGTTTCCGAGGAGTCGATCTCGATGCCCTCCTCGATATGTCTACTGATGACCTCGTTAAGCTTTTCACTGCTCGTATTCGTCGAAGGTTCTGATCATTATATTCGCTCTGTCCCAAAATGATTGTCCCATTTCATTATATTCCTCTATAAATTGTCTTCTACTTTATATTATATTCCCCCTCTGTCCCAAAAAGATTGTCCTATTTGATAGTTTATACTCCGTATTACATTTGCTATGTCCCAAAAATATTGTCCAATTTGATTATATTCGTGTGTAGTTGTGCAAAAATTATGTACTAGTTTATATTATATACTCCCTCCATACCACAAAAATTTTTATAGTTGTAACTTTCAACTTTGACCTTAAATATATTTGTTTTGTGTTGCATAATACTTTATAAAAATATATCAATGGAAAGAGCTGAAATGTAGTTTCTATCAAGCATATACAATACAAACAAAATATTTACTAAGAAGTTCAAGAGTGAACAAAAAGCTAAAGTTTCGACAATCTTTGTATTGAGGAGTATAATACAATGACTCATCCTGCTGTAGATTGTATATGATTTAATGGTTAAAATTACAAACTTGGTAGCCTTAATTGACGTACATAACTTTGATTGGAATCAAGTTTATCTTGATAATGGCAAATTACTTTGGAAATGCTATGATTTGTTATTTTCACAGAAAAAACAGTATACGCCACATATAATTGATTGAATATAAAATTTTAATTGTAAGCATCAAAATTCTTGACTAAAAAATCTTCATGAAATGGAGGTAGTATATAATTGCTTGAGCTCTAAGCCTCTAATCTTGGAAATTCAACCATAAAAAACTGTGAGTTCTTGTTATGGAGATAGTATTCATTATGTAACTAAATAAATTGATGGGTTCCCTGTATGTTTGTGCTTATTGGTAATTCTGCCTTCAATGATAAATTGCATGTTTGGGTCGTTTTCTTATCTCTCTAATAATGTGATGTGCATTAGGAGCATTAGTCCTTGAATTTGTGCCAATGATTAAATTTCACGTGTATGTTGTTATTTATTGTCTTGTATATCTTTTCGTTTTTCAATCTTCCAATCTGATAATTTTGACAAGATTTATTTTGTTTATTTAAAAATAGGTTCTCGAGAGGGTTGAAGAGGAAGCCGATGGCTTTGATCAAGAAGTTACGTAAGGCGGTATGTATTAACAATATTGTTTCTATTGATCCTTTTGTTTGTATGAATATACCTCATAGAATTATTTGTTTTGCATTTTTTTTCTGATTGAGAAATTAAACTGTCTTTGGTATCTCAGAACCAACCAAACTATGGATGGATTACATCAATCCACTATCTGTCATTAACTTGCCGTTTCATAAGTAGTCTGGTTATCAATATAAATTGAGCATTAGTTAATTAAGTTAGTCTTAAAATAACCTTCTGTTCCAAAAGATAAAAGAATTTGTTAGTCACCAATGAAATGATTAGTCTTCTTCATCATGACACAAAATGCATCATTCATTCTATAGGGGTTTGTATATAAAATTTGCTTCAAGGTGTGCATCTTGGACATTTTAAGCTTACCTTTTCCTTGTACCTGTTAATCATGTTGCAGTTATGGAGTGATCACTTACTGTTGCTAGGAGCTAACATGATGCAAGTCCTTATATTGCATTCACTTTGTTCTCCTGCTGACTTATTTTTTTTATAGATGCACGATATTCCGTCAAGCATAATGGTTATAAATTTTGTTGGAAACGACTTATGCCTTACTGTTCTGTAAACATGACCAGAAACTTGAAGCACCTCAAGGTGAAAAGCCAGAAATCGTGAAGACCCACCTGCGAAACATGGTCATCGTGCCAGAGATGATTGGAAGCGTTGTGGGTGTGTACAACGGTAAGAGCTTCAATACAGTTGAGATCAAGCCAGAGATGATTGGACACTACCTCGCAGAGTTTTCTATTAGTTACAAGCCAGTCAAACACGGTAGGCCCGGTATCGGTGCTACCCACTCCTCCAGGTTCATTCCACTCAAGTGAAAACCATTGTGGACATGGACAATTTTGTTCTGCGTTTGTGATTCGTCTCCCTTTCGTATCCTAATTGAGATACATCAGGCAGTGTATGATGCAGTTATTTTATGAGTCAGTGACTTAGTTTCAAGTTATGTTTCTCAACGCTTAACATTATAGTAATAAATAAACTTGTGTTTTCTTGTGTGCCTCTATTACTTTTCTTCACTTTTTCATATATAGAAGGGTAAATGGCATCATAGATCACTCATGATGTTAATTTATCCCATTCGATTACCCTGGATCAACGCTTAATGTATGTTTTTAGTTATTAAGAGTCGAAAAGATTTAGTTTCAAGTTATGTTTGCCAACGCTTAACATTACACTTATAAAAAACTTGTTTTTCTTGTTTTCATCGATTAAATTCATAATTTGTCATATATAGAAAGATTAAATTGCAACATACAGGGTTACTGTTGTAAATTGAGAAACATTCTTGTTTGCCCAACATTCAAGACTCAAGAGGTCAAATATAATTGTGATATTTGGTCAAATCTAGCTTTTAGCCTTGTCAAATTTAGTTATAATATTTTATCAAATCGAGCTTTTAGCCTTGTCAGTTTTAGTTGCGATATTTCATCAAATCCAGCTTTTAGCCTCTTTTATACACGTCAATCTACTTGTTGACTTTAACAATACTAAAATGCCTTGTTCGAGTATTATGGTGAGAAATTTGGATGATTAGCACAAGTCAACATCCTTTTTTAATTTTTAGCACACTTATTATTTTTTTACTACAATACCACACTTCCTTTCTGAAAATACAAAAATACCCTCCTTCTTCAAAATCAAAATCACCATCCCCACCTCCTACCCCCACCCCTACCTCCACTACCTCCATAACCACTTTCCCTACCCCCTACCCCCACCTCACCGCCTCTTTACCCCTACTCCTACCATTGCTACTAGTCGCAGAATTTAACCCTGGGGTCCGGGACCTGAAATTATTTTATTTGGCCCGAGAATCGGTCGATCCCATCACAACCCCAGACCGATCCTAATATATAATACCCCCCTTAATTTTCTTGAATACAAGATGTTATGTAATTGAGCAGTACATACCCCCCCCAAATCCTCCCCTCCTCCCAAGAAAACTGGCCCTCCTCCCTATTCTTCAACGACCCCCTCCTCCTCCATTTCTTTCACAACCCGCCTCTTCCTCCTCCTCCTCTTTTCCATTCTTATTCTATATGAAAGTGTTAAACCATTTTCCCCCTTTATTATTTGTTCATTATTCTACGTTGATGATTTTGATTTGTATTGAGAATTCGATTTTGATTTCTTATGATGAATTCGATTTTGATTTGTATTGAGAATCAAGAATGCTGAATTTTTTTATTTTTACATGTTTTGATTTGGGAATTTAAGGTTCTTGATTTGTGTTTTTTTATTTAGAGATTTTCGTGATTGACTCAATTCGGACCTGTCCTGACTCATTATCCATCCGATTCACTATCGGAACGGTTCCGGTCCAAAAATTATACTTTCACGCATTCCGCCCAAATTCCCGCTAATATCCGAACCAAACCTGACCTATGCCCTCACCCCGATCTACCACCCTCCCTCCCACCACAAGAAATCCTGGCCCCCTCCCTTTGTTTGCAATTTTAATTTAAACAAAACTATTAGGTGCGCCGCAGGGTGCTAACAAAATATAAAAACCCACTGAACCGAACCAAAATAACATAAATTTTTTTTAACGATCGAACCGACCGATTTAGGTTCGCGTCGTAGAGAACTGGTTCAATTTAGGTTCGCCTTTGAAATAACCTAACCGAACCGGCTTCTAAATTTTTTGTGTAGATTTTTTCAATTTTTATTTATTTATCCTTTCAAGATTCAGTATTTCAGACGTTGGGTATATTTTAAGCATGCTAATTTTATTTAACTTTTTTCATTATCGTATAACGAAATAAATTATATATAAATCTTTCTAAACTAATAATAATATAGGAATACAAAACATATGCAAAATAGTGGTATCACAGATTGAATGTGTGTGTGACGGTGACAATTAATCTTAAAAGGAGTTCATGGAAATTACAAGGGTTAAATCTAGCTGAAGGACTTAATTCAGTCAAAGACGACATGTCAAAAAATGTCTCAAAAACCGAATTTAACCGAAACCGAACCGAACTTACTGAACTTTATAGGGATCGAACTCGAACTGATGAGGTTCGACTCGAGAGAACCGACGTAAATAGTACTTCTACTTTACCAAAATCAACCCCCCATTCCGCTTCTAACCCCTGCGCAGTGTGTCGATTTTAAAGTTGTGGATCGAGTGGGGGGTCGATTTCATAAATACAACGCATTTTAAAGCATTTATTTACGTTATGGTAAGAATATGTTGGCAAGGTTGCTGATTTTAAGTACATTAAAGAGTAAGAAAAGTTTCAAGATTTTTTATCTTTTTCAAGTTTTAGAGCAATGGCGCATATAAAAAAAATATATATATATACTAAAAATTAAAAAAAATATTGACTTATGCTAATTCTCCAAATTTCTCGTATTATGATTAAACAAAGGTTTGATCTTGTAACTTGAGTTGTCAACCAACATGGTGACCCCAGTATTGTCTACAAATAGAAAATATATTTCACAATTTCCACTTTCACCCCTCAAATAACAGAATTTTAATTATTGAGTTTTTTATTACTCCACGTTTCATTTTTAGTGGTGTTTCCAGCTTTGTTCAGAAAGGAATAAACAAGTTTGTTGAACACATATTCCAAACCACTTCAGTAAGCAACAACATAAAAGCCAATAAAGAAAGAAAAATGAAAAGCCACATCAAAACAGATACTAGTATTACATCCATCTTAAACAAATCCAAAGGTTTAAATAATACGGAGTAATTTTAAAACACTAAATTTTACTTCTAAAGTAAGCTTAATTAAAATAATTTTAATGTTCAATTTTTTACATATATGTACTGTATGTGCTGGCAATTTAATTACCAAATATGAGTAGACAATTTATTTTAATAAAACCTAGTAGTTAAAGACTAATATCCGGCTTGCCCCCCGAACTATGCTTAATTTTCAACTTCAGTTTCTCGAACTTGCTTATCTTTTTCACCATGCCTCTAATCTCAATCTTTTCACCCTACCTTGCATTCATTTATCTTTTCTGATGCCTGAATGCAATTTTAATTAAAATGTATAAATTTCCATATAACACGAGGGCAACAAAAGAATTATATAATTACTAAATTTGTGAGACATATTTTAAAATAACTTAACATTTGAGAATATTTTATAATAATTAAAATATAACATACTTTTTAATTTAGTCCCTCTTTTAAGTATAGTAGTCTGTTTCGGAAGATCCTCAAATGTTGGAAATTGTTGTTCTATAACCTATAATCAGAAGAATGGCCGAGCCGAATGGCCTGGCACGCCAAACGTTAGGTTAATTCAAATATAAAATGAATTATTCTGGCCCCAAAAACTAACTCTTCGATTATTACGCTAAACAATTATTATTAGTGTTACGAATCAATTGGACTATAGTAACGAGTAATGAATTTGGTTGCTCCATAACCAATTTATAAAGACCCCACATGTTAAGTTATTTTAAAACATGTCTCACAAATTTAGTAATTATATACTTCCTTTTTTACCCTCGTATTATATGGAAATTTATACATTTTAATTAAAAATTGCTTTTCAGAGGTATCATATGTAGTTATAAATAAGACAAGTGACAAGTGCTAAAAGATACAAAGTTCAGTGACACAATAAAAGACGACAGCTCGTAATAAGAAATTAAAATTAAACTATAAGCCAGTGTACAAACTACTAATTAGCCATTTGATAAAGACGACTATGACTTATGATCTTAAAGTTTTATTTAAGTTGCCCCCTTAAGTTGAGTATTTTTGTCATTTTCACAATAAATTGATTGATATAGTTAATCAATCCCACTATTCTCTTCCCTAAATTTTCTCTTCCCATTAATAGCCACAATCTCAATTCCCAAAAAAGTTTCTCATTCTCTAATCCCTACCAAATA
Source organism: Lithospermum erythrorhizon (assembly GCA_019722365.1). Classification (NCBI taxonomy): domain Eukaryota; kingdom Viridiplantae; phylum Streptophyta; class Magnoliopsida; order Boraginales; family Boraginaceae; genus Lithospermum; species Lithospermum erythrorhizon. The sequence goes on along the minus strand of JADFUC010000516.1, from coordinate 149,746 downwards.
TCAACTACCTCTACTCCTCTTCACCATCATTACAATTCTCATTCCCCATTGAAACTCAATTCAACAAATCTCCAAAACCCCAACTAACATAAACACCTTCAAGACCAAAAAGTTGAGAAATAACGTTAGTAATTTTAATCCTTTATTCATTTTATACACATGCATTATCATATAAAGGTTAAATATTGATTTATACATAATTAATTACATGCTATGTTCAATTTTGATATTTTCTTCAGTGAAAAATTGAATTCATGTAAGATTGTGAAAAATTGAATTTCCAATAAAAATTGCATTTTGATAATTTGTATTGATATTATCCTAGTTTATGTTATTGTGGAATTGAGTTATTGATTTGAGGATGATAGTATTAGTATGAATTAGTATAATTGGATTGTTGATTTTCAGTGTTCTAACTCTACATTATTTCACCATAAATATTTTTTGGAGAAAAAAACTCATTTTTAGTCAAAATGAACCATTTGAAATAAAAAAATTTCAGTAACCATGTCGCTTATATTTTTGGATTATTTGCTAACATGCTATAACCCAATGTTTTTACTTCGTGGGGTATGCTGACTGCTTAATCTATTTATATAATTATTAACTCATTTTTTTGTTTATAATAGTTATTTAACCGAATAGTATACTTTATATATGTTACACAATTCATACTCTTTCGTCTTGTTATATGTAGGGTGACGAAAGCCATCAAATTATAACTAAAACGACGATTTAAACGAAGATAAAAAGTCAATACTATCACGAAAGACACAGAATTGTGTTGCAACAATCCAAAATAAAGCCAACATAAGAATAAATATATATGGGTAACGAAAGCTAACAAATACCCCAAATAAGCTATTAACATTTATGATCATGGTCACGTCCCAATCGAGCACCTGCAGATTTCGCTATAAGACGATCAATATAACCCGAATATCGCTTAGACGCTACTGCCTCAAACATGCCAACAACAAAAAAATGCAATGTAATATAACAAAAGGCGAAGAACGAAATATCAAAGCAGGAAAAAACTCAATGCAACAATAGAAAACCAAAATAGAAAAATGAAACATCTAATTTCAAATTAATTCAAACGAAAGTTAAATAGAAAATATAAAGTAAATTTCAATAATAAATGAAAATAAACTTTACCCAAAATTAAAATTTCATGAAACAAGAATGCAAAAAAAATAAAAACCAATCCAGTTCTATAAAATTGTTCCATTAAATGCATTGGTATTAATTTTTCAATTTAAAAAAAAACTAATTCGACAAATTAACCCCTGTTATCTTATAATCATTGGATCAAAATCCAGATCATAACTATCAAATCAAATGGTCAATAGTTTCTTAAGCTTCCTACTTAACCTCATAACTCAAAGTCAAAACCCCAAAGATGTGTCACCTAATTCTCATGTGGCCTCCAAAATTATAATTTAACATACCTATTAACGAAATTATCGAAAGTGACAAATTACATGACATGTACGATCAAGTGATCAAATGAGACAATTTCAAACATATATAATCAAACATAAATGAAATAAAATATACCATCAAAGATTCCTTTAACCCAAGAGAAAATGACAATTAGAAATAACAAATTTGTAATAATTCAATTTAATTAGTAGTAATAATAAAACACTAATCCTCCAGCTCAATTGATAATTATGTTTGTAGGCTCCTCCACAAAATAGAAGAGATACAAATCATACAATACAGGTCAGAGATCTCTCACACATGCACCCATATGCCTTAACACTTTTTATATCTATATATTATATTATTTGTATAATATTAATATTAAAAATGGGATTTTTATTTTATTTTTTCAGCTAAATACTATTGAAATTTGTTAAGTAAGCTTTTTCTACATTGTTTTGTGATTTTGTAATTACCCATCATTGAGTATTTGAGTTACAGCTTTATATTTATATATATTATATAATTTTAGTATTAAAAATGGGCTTTTTATTTTATTTTTTAGCTAAATATTATTGAAATTTGTTAAGTAAGCTTTTTCTACATTGGTTTGTGATTTTTTTATTGCCCATTATTGAGTATTTGAGTTACAGCTTTATATGTATATATATTGTGTAATTTTAGTATTAAAAATGGGATTTTTATTTTCTTGAATATTATTGAAATTTGTTGAGTAAGCTGTTTTCTACGTTGGTTTGTGATTTTGAAGGTGGGTTTTGGTTGTAAATTGTAATTGCACATTACTGAGTGAGAATTTATCACTGAGGTGAAAATGGTTAATTGATAATAATTATAAAAATGTGATTTTTATTTTGTTTTTTTGGTTAAATATTCTGGACATTTGTTTAGTAAGCTGTTTCTACGTTGTTTTGTGATTCTGGAGTTGGGTTTTGTTTGTAATTGCATATGATTGAGTGGCTATTTATTACTAGGTGAAACTGTTTAATTGATAATAGTGATTATATTACTAGGTGTCAAGAGAAGGAAAGAAAACTATGCAGAGGGACAGTGGTTCTGGAGGTAGTCCAGGAACTCCCGGTGGTGGTGGCAGGTTGCGTCGTCGTAGAGGTTCAAATGAGGTAATTTACACATCTCCTTTCCAATGCCTTTGAAGAGATATCATCTTAGCAGGGTGCGCGGTCTCGAGTGTAGTACAGTATACAACCCATTCGCGATAACAGGAGTATTGTTTCCGAATTGACCCAAGAGTGAAGTTCAAGCACTATGTACTAATTCACAATATATTATTAGCGTAGATAGTGTAATGACCAAAGTACTTAATTTTTTTACCTTATTAGTCATTTTATATATACTTATTTGCCATAGAGTACCTGGTTGGGTGGTCATACTAAGTTTGGAATAGTTTCTGAAATTAGTCAGTTACTATGAGGCAGATAAATTAGTTTTGTTGGGACATGAGAGTATTATTGAGTTACATTTTGTCATAGTTATGGAGGCAATTGGATATTGTGTTTTGTTTCTCGTAACCTTGGAGTCTTCAATATTCTTTGCCTAACAAACTTTCTGAAAAATGTATTTCACGTTTTGTTGGTTGTTTGGTTACTAGAGTTTATGGTTCCCTAGTCATTAACAATTTCATCTTACATTACTTAGGGGAGATTTGAGTTCCATACTCTCCACGGTTTTTTATTTTAGATTTAATCATCTTTTTGTGTTGCAGAAGAGAAGCTCGGACTCTAAGCTTTATTTTTATTTTTACATATACAAGCAAAAAAATCTTATCCAAACACCCATATAGCCTAGTTAGCATTTCAATGCAGAGTTTGAAAGGACTGAATTACTTTGATGATTGAAAACTTATGTTTAAATTTCAGGTTACAGATGCCGCTGCTCAACAAAATGGAGGAAATTTGCTTGTTAATGATCAAAACAAATACAAGTCCATGATAATTCGTACTTATTCATCTGTCTGGATGATTGGGGGGTTTGTATTTATAATCTACATGGGTCATCTTTATATATGGGGCATGGTGGTTGTCATTCAAATCTTCATGGCTAGGGAATTGTTCAGACTACTAAGGAAAGCACATGAAGACAAACAACTTCCCGGTTTTAGGCTCTTAAATTGGTATGTTCACTTACTTGGCGAGACAGCTACTTAAATAATTGAACATTTTGATTAGCACCCTGCTGTTTTGATCATAACCCATTAGTATTCTTGCTACTTGGCTTATTATTGCTTCTTAATAACATCATACATCAAGTAACATCTCTTCTCTTAAATGAGAAAATTATGATGTTACCTGATTTTAGTTTTATCTAAGTTTTGTGTAGATCATTGTTGCTCTTACCGCATTTGCATCAGCAACTGCATGCTGAGTTGAATATTTAAAGAACTTTTGGAAGGTTCGAGCTTTTCAGATTTGTCGAAAAATGTAATTTCACTTGACCTCTGCAATCTTGAAGTATATATGTGGTGCATAATGCTTCTGTTAATAATTTATCAACCAATAATGTTAATATTGAAAACACATGGGAAGAATATTGTAGCTGACTTTTGTGTTCCGCCAGAAACCAATAAAAAGCCGCTTATAGTTCTGAGTATGATATGAGCAGACGAGAAGATGGTTGGCATATTCAGGAAGGAGACATGCTATAAATTTGGGATGCTACTGCGTCATGTCTATTCCATTCAAGTGTTTTTGGATTTGGTATTTTAGCTATGTATCTAATTTGAAGGAGAAAGCAGAGAAATAGGAGATAAAAAAGAGAAGAAATCATTTTTACATTTCCTTTTTCCGTCCCCGAGAGGGAAAATGATTTTAGCTTCTGTACTATTAATTTGTTTCTGCCAGAGAACTGTTGTTTGGTGCTGCTCACTAAGAGTCCTATAATTAGTGTAGAAAAAATGAGTTTTATTATTATGTAATTTTGGAAGACGTCGCCACCGTGGAATTCACAATTTCTTTATATATGTATTTTGTCTTCTTTCCGAATTTCAACTTTTTGTTTCTAGGCATTTTTTCTGCACCGCAATGCTCTTTGTCTATGGGCGCATCCTCAGTCAAAGGCTTGTCAACACGGTTACCACGGACAAGTTCTTATACAAGCTTGTCAGCAAATTTATCAAGTATCACATGGTTACATGTTATTTTTTGTATATTACAGGTTCGTTGGCTTTTAATATTTTGTTATGCACATTGTACATATGTTGAGTAATGCGTATCTCTGCTAATTCGATATGTTAAGCTAATGCTTTGAATAACTTTTTTCTCATTAGGAGACCTTACAGTACCGCTTTTCTCGTATATTATCAGGTTTCATGTGGTTCATCCTCTCACTAAAGAAGAATCTGTACAAGTATCAGTTTGGACAGTATGCATGGATTCATATGATTCTAATTGTGGTGTTTACTCAGTCATCATTTACTGTAGCAAATATATTTGAAGGAATTTTCTGGTAAACCAACCTTGACTTCTTTAATTTACAAGATCGTTACTCAAGATTGTTACCCAAATGTTTAGACACTCTTATAGGACTTCAAACATTAATGAATTCTATTGCAGGTTCCTTCTCCCAGCATCACTTATTGTCATAAATGATATAGCTGCTTATTTCTTCGGATTTTTCTTTGGAAAAACTCCTTTGATTAAGTTATCGCCAAAGAAAACTTGGGAGGGTTTCATTGGAGCATCTGTGACTACTATTATATCTGCGTTTGTGGTGAGTCTTCCTTGCATTATTTTGGACGTGAGGCTTCATGTTACCACAAGTTTATCTGCATTGTGGTGACTTGTTTGTGCTTTATTTTGGATGTGAGGCTTCAAAATGAGTGATGTAGGATTTACTTGATTTATTTGGATATTTGTAGACGAGGACTGTGAAAAGAAACCTTCACTTATTCCTTCTATTCGAATTATGCAATAAAAAAAGGAACTCGTCTATTTATATTCATTGATTGGTGACTATAATCTTATGAACACCTTTTCTTTGCTAATGCGGACTAGATTTGATGCAACCAAATGTTTTATCCGAGCAAGAGATTATGGTAGAAAAACATACTTTTTTGTCCTCTTCAGTCATAGATTCTTTCAAATGAACTATGAATTTCTATCTCACTTGTGGTTGAATAACTCTTAGCTTCTCTACTTGAAATTTCTTTAATATTTAATCATCTGAAGTATAAAATCAATTCTATGATGTCTGTCTGCTATGGAATTGATGCAACTAGATGTTCTTAGAAAACAAAATGTAGAAACACGCCGTTTAAATGTGCCCACAAATCATATATTTCTTAAATTGAAATCATACTTCTTATGGGTGAATTGTTGAAACTACTATGATGTCTGTATCTTCCGCTGCCCTAGCCAATTAAGGACACATACATTATAAATTATAAATTCTGCTATTTCCTTTCAAAAGGCCTCCATGACATTGTTGTTTTCTATACCTGCAGCTTGCAAATATTATGGCTCAGTTCCAGTGGCTCACATGTCCAAGGAAGGTAATTGGTCATCTTTACGAAGAAATAGATGTTCCATGTATAACCAAAAAGAAAGAGAAAATGTATTTCTGCTGAAACATTTACTCTGTGGACTTTGAATTGTGGGATTTGCAGGATTTATCAACTGGTTGGCTTTATTGTGATCCAGGTTCGCTATACATGCCAGAAACTTATGTTCTTCCAGAAAGTCTTCCTCAATGGGTACTTGATCGAACATTATTCATCTCTAATAGTTAATAGCTCTTTCTGAGCAAATATGAAACTGAAAAAGTTATGCCATAAAAGGTAGTGCATGGGACATGCATTACATCATTAAGTAGACTCCCTCCGATCTTCTATAAGTGTTGTTTCAGCATTTGACACAGTTCTCAAGGATTTGTGTAATTGGTTCCAACCATTTCTCTACTATTATCTCTACTAACTTTGCATTGCCTTTTTTTAAGCTAGTAATAAAGTATTTATCAATAAAGCTCGAATGTATTAGGAAACAACTTCATCTTCCGACATTAAACCAAGTCAATTAATGATAAGCATGGAAAAAGAAGCATGATTAAATTTTAGCATTGGAGTAATTATTGTAGTCTCCAAAACAAACTTATTTGAAAACTTTGTTAACCTAATACAACACGTATGATTAGTTTTATGTAAAATCATGAAAAAGACTGGAGGGAGATTGAGGATTGGAACTTAATTTCTGAAATGTCAAATGGTCTTATCATCTAACAAAGTTTCAATCCCCATCTAGTTCCCCTGGAAGGAGATGTCCATTTATCCCGTACAGTGGCACGCGTTGGCGCTCGGGCTATTTGCTTCCATTATAGCTCCTTTTGGAGGTTTCTTTGCAAGTGGTTTTAAGAGAGCTTTCAATATCAAGGTTTTTGTTTGCAGATATTATCTTTAGTTTCTAAGATGGGATAGTGTCAAGATTGCAACTGATTAGTTTTGTGTCAGGATTTTGGCGATAGCATCCCCGGGCATGGTGGAATGACTGATAGAATGGATTGTCAGGTATTGTACACTACTTTCCCATTAACATGTCTATCACAATGGTATTCTGCTACACCGCAAAGGATGAGTAGTCTAGCAAATAATATGTCATGCTAAAAACAAGACGCTTTGACCATGTTCCAAAGCATCTTCATTTACATAAGTAGCATTGAGGAAGAATGGTTTCTTCTGTTACTATATATCATCTATTCTCATGCCACAAGGAATTTCCAGCTGTACTTAATTATTCTTGTTCAGATTGTGATATGAATCAAAGTTAATACGGTGTCTTGTTGGTAGATGGTAATGGCTGTCTTCGCATATATCTACCATCAATCATTTGTGGTGCAACAAAGCTTATCCATTGAAATGATCTTGGACCAGGTAAGATCAGGGCATTCATTAGCTTCTCCATATGTTTTCCTATTTTCAGCCACACTTTCCGGCTTTTTGTCGTGCACAAGTCTAATTATAATCTTTTCGTATGTAGATATTGATGAATCTCTCTTTTGAGGAGCAACGGACTTTGTACACGAGGCTAGGTCAATATCTCCTGGAGAGGCAATTTGGCGAATCTTGAAGTATGAAAACTCTAAAGCTTTAGAATTTGTGAATCTCCATTGGACACCTAGTTTGGACTTTGTATACTGTATAGTTCCTTAGTCCTTATTTCCTCACATGCACATACCCACATTCAAATTTCAAGAACATGCAAATGCAGTTGTAACTGTATCTTCACTTGCTAGTTTGTTGAGGTTTTTCTTTCCGACTGGGTTCCAACCTTAAATTGTTTTGAACTGGATTCAGCATTTCCACTTGTCATTCCGAATGTTATCTTGTCTTCTACTACTAGGGTTAGCTTAGTGGTCCCGCATATTACTCAGAAATGGCCATGTCTTTACTACTACATCGACTATCTCGAGTCCATCATGCAAGTTTCGCCATGTTTAGGATGTTTATTTTATCTGTATGATGTTTTGATGAAGTTGGTCAACTCCAATTTTTCTTTATTTGATAGTATTTGGATTTTAAATGCTGGTACTACTGAAAAGATGAAGGTTTTGAGATGAGTTTCCTTCTATTTTTAATTAATCAGGTATTGTGATCTAAAAATTAAATTCAAACTATTAGCTCAAACCCGACTCCAAGGTTTCAGTCTCGTGTTGGGAGTCAATTTATCGCGGCTAGTTCAATTTGATCAATCCGATGTATGTGAATCGGCTTGTACCGATTTAAAAATTAAATCCCAAAACCATACAAATTCAAACCATACAGTGCTCAAACCCAACCCACATTTTGATCTCAAAGTTGTGGTCAATTTGATCAATCGTGTACGTGGATCGCCTTGTACCGATTTAAAAATTAAATCCAAAGCCCATACAAATTCAAACCCTAATTCAAGGTTTCCTGGATCCTGTGGGTCAATTTGATCGATCGGGTATGTGAATCGGCTTGTACCGATTTAAAAAATTAAATCCAAACCATACAAATTCAAACCCACCTGTTTCGGTCTCTGTTGGGGGCTTCCATCAAATAATGTACTCGCTTGATTGATAATATTAATAAATTAATTCAAATAGTTAGAATAGATGAAATATAATGATATGACAATCTATATAGAATAGATTGAATTAATTTTTTCATATTTTCAATGTATTCTCATTCATTTTTTAAGGTCAAATATTTTATTTCTCATAAGTGCAACCATGATAATATTAACAATATATTTATCAAGTTAATTTCAATACTAATTTTTGGGCAAGCATGAGTGAGAAATGATATTTTTTATATATGAACTAATTCAAACAAAAAGCATGATGATGATGATAAAAGAAAAAGAAAAGCCATGATATAGGGGTCAAACTGAGAGTATAACTGGTTGACAATGACCAGTTTGGAAATATTCAAAACATTGATCATTATTTGATCAATCTCCCTTGCAAATTTGATACCTACTTCTCTAACCTATACTTCAAGAATCAAGATCCCACCAGTCCCTTGTACCGAGCATATGAAATTATAAGAATGAACACCATGGCAGTGATTGCAGCAGAAACGATTACGACCTACAAATAGCGACATTCATTCAGCCCACATCGAAAAAGGAACAAGTTCGATGAGGAGATTGAAACCTATGCATACGATACTCACCCATTTGAATGTGTATGACTGGTCATTCCATGTATAGGGGATGTTCATGCCGAAAATTCCAGCTATCAAGGAATAGATAGACATACATACAGTTCCAGCGCTAAGAAAAAGCTCCAACTGCAGTTGCAGAAAATAATCATAAATGTCCTCTGGAGCATCCAAATATATAAGTTCATGCAGAAAGGTATATTATTTTATGGTACCTGAATGAGTTGATTACGGTGATTGTCAAGCTGAAATGAAACGAAAAACAAGGTCTCGCTCTCACATAAGCGTGCAAAATGGAAAATGTGAAAATGTATATTGTAGATGGCCTTATTCATTACCTGAATGTTTATGTAATCTTCGGTGTTATCAATATATTCTCGAAGCTGTAGATATCAAAATTGAGGAAAGCCTTAAAACACTCGAAATTTCGAATATCAGAATGAATCATCTTAGTCTACATCGAGGATTGATCACTGGTAATGTTATTAATCTGTTTTCGATTATGCAAGCACCACTACGAATTAACAACTTTTGATTGGTAACATAATATGTTTGCATTCAAGAAGCAAGTGTACAAGTAGAACTTGACATACCGTCGATAATTTGTTAAAAGTACCATCAATTTGCATGAAGTAAGCCTGCAGCATTAAAAACATTATCAGCAATTTACGATTTAAATCTACTGAATGAAAAGAACAGATGATTGGATAAGATGGTTACCTCAAGCAACATTTCGAGATCCTCTATATCATTGTCATCTCCACGATTTGTAGCCACACTCGCCTTACTTACTCTGGAGATCTTTGAGCCTATAGTGGGAGAAGCAAGGAACCAATTGGCAGCACCAGATCCACTAACAGGTGAAGATGGACCAGCATTTTTCCTAGACAAGTAAAGATCAGCCATATCATCATCGTCATCCAGAAGTTGTTCAAGCTCATCCCTAACCTGGTACCACGTGCACGGGAAAACATCATACTCGATTCAAGAAGCTTAACTAGAAGATAAAATACGATATATTTTACTGCAGAAATAACTAAGATAGTTCATCCAATGATTTCAAACTTAAGGAAAGTGGATCAACAACCAGTTTGTATACTAAGATAATTAAAAATATTGAAATAGAATAAGTAGTAGCCATAATAATACAGGAACCATTAACCATACCTTCTGCACACGCCCAGTTAATCTCGTCATCTGACTCTTCAATTTTCGGACTCTATCCAAGTTACGGCTGCTAATCTGAGAAAAGAAACTGTTAAGAAATTAGGTCATAAATGAAAAAATTTAACGGATATACTATTCATACGATAAGGGCTTGCATTTAGAAAAGGAATAAGGTACGGAGTATCTATCAAGATCCAAAAGCGAACGTGAGAGTACAATGAATATATAAATGCTTTCAAGATGTAGGAGAAACATAATGTCTATAACATGATATTTGCATGCATTGCAACCAAAAACTGTTTAACAGATGAACAGTTATCTAAAACTCAGATTTCCAAAATTGTGCGGCTAATTCGAGTGGTACAAAGAGAACCAGGAAAAAAGTTACGAACAACGAAATGAACATTAAGATGAGAAAAACATTGAGAAGAGAAGGAAATAAGACAGAGACAATGCAATGGAAGGTATGTGCGTGTGTTGGGGGAGATGGAGGCAAGAGACAGAGGCCATATATGAAAGTAGATATACAATAAAAAAAAAACAAGGGCAAGGGAGTTGAGTATTTTCATCAGAACAATAAATTATTTTCGTCTTAGAATGGAAGTGCATACCTTGGAAGTAAGCAAATCAAGAGCTGGATACACAGCAGTTTCCAGTTCTATTGTCCGGGCAGAGAGATAACTACAAATAGCCTCCAATGCAACCTCCAGAGCTCTAAATTCAAAAGGGGATTCTGCATTGCATGTGCATATATTAACACATGCACATATCCCAAACTTCAGCAACAAGTTGTAACAATAGATATTGAACAAAACTAAATATTGTCATACTAAGATCTAACTCAATTAACGTTAAGGACTATAATCACCTACCATCTTCTTCACCAGTCTCCACATCATGTTGCGCAGCCAACTCTCTTTCACCCCCATGGTCTTCAGTATTAGCATGAACAGGTTTGAGTCGTCTCCTGAGTTCCTCAACAACTGGTGTGACATTTTCATCTAGTGGATCTCGGAGTAGAACCTAATTCATTAGTTCAAAAGTGAGTGCATTCATTTCGCTATATAAACCCATTGTTTCCACTTTAGCGCCTAAAAAATAAATGAACAAATGAACATAAACAAGATAAACCATTTCACCAATTAAACGAAGAACTACTATAAACATTTAGTGAATCAGTTTTGAAGATACTTATCATGCCAAATTCACAAACTGCATACGCAGATGGTAAACAACAAGGTCTATCATGGCTAGAAATATACAAAGACTTGAGATAAACCCAAGATGCATAAACAGAAAAATAAATGGTCAAAGCTGGCTGATAGATACCACCTGTAAACCCTTCGAGATATTATAACCCTTTCCCACAGATTACAAGATATTTTCATTCCATGCAAAGAATGTTTTTCAGCCTTCTATTTCGTTTTACCCCTTTCACCTGTTTCACCACAATCAGCATACAAAAGACTACTCATAACGCAATGTATTATGAAAAAGAAATTCTTAAGATCAACAAAAGTCGAGCAACCTTACATCACTGCATTTTCAACAGACTTCATGTCCAATTTTGGGATCACTAAGTTATATGAAATAAAGTCAAATGTTTATACCTAATGGGCTTAATTCCAGGTAATAGTAAAATGACTGATATGATTTTATCGAAGGTTAACAGTCAACTAAATAATCGAATTCATCAAATAAATAAATAATTGTTTACCTCTTCGGATGTAACTATAGCCTTGATATACTGTCCTCATCCACAAAACCAAACATAACACAGGAAAACACAAATCAGAAACACGGTTAAGAACAAAGTATATAATCAAGTCATAATCACATTAAAATCAACACTAACAAAAAATGCAATCCAAATACCACACATTTCAATAATTCATAAGAAATTCAAGCTTTACCACAGTTACAAATACCCAATGCAAATTTGCTTCACCAAATTGAATCAAAAGTAAAAAACCTTACATTTTTATGTTCAAGTAAAATTTACATCAAAATTTCTACAAAATTGCATTCCAAATACCAAAAATATTCAATGATCCTTAAAAAGATTCAAGTTTGACCACAATTATAATAACCCAATACAACTTTACTTCACCAAATTGCATTAAAACTAAAACATCTTAAATTCTCATCTTTGTGTTCACAATAAACTTATTGCCAAAATTCTACAGTTAAAAAAATGCACTCTTAATCCAACTTAAATCCAATCAAAATACATAAAACCAAAACCTATTCAATCCGATGCAACTAAATTCATGAACACATTTAAACTTTACCACAGTTACAAATACCTAAAACAAATTGGCTTTACCAGATTGCATTAAAAGTAAAAAAATATTTATGAAAATAATTCTACAGTTCAGGAAAACCCACAAAATGTTTTCTAAATTTAACTCAAATCTAATTAAACACCATAAATCTAACACCTAATCAATCCGTTACCTCTAAATTCATAAAAAGATTCAAACTTTAGAACAATTACAATTACTCAATTCAAATTTGCTTCACCAAATAGCATAAAAAAGTAACAAATCTCCTCATTTTCATGTTCATTAAATTAAAAAATTCAGCAAAACCCAAAAAGATGTACTCTCAATCCAACTTATACACAACTAAATCCATAAACCGACACAAAAATCAATCCATTACCTCTACATTCTTTAACAGATTCACACTTTACCACAATTACAAATACTCAATCCAAATTTCCTTTACCGAATTTCATCAAAAGTTAAAAAACTTCAATTTTTTATTTTCATGAAAATTTGTCCGAAATTCTACACCTCATGAAAACCCCGCAAGTTTAGTCTCAACTCAATACAATTAAACACCACAAAATCAATACAAACTCAAATCCAAATTTCCAATACCTCTAATTCATAAAAAGATTCAAACTTTATCACAATTACAAGTACCCGTCCTTCACCAAATTTCATCAAAACTAAAAAATCTTCCCATTTTTATGTTCATAAAAATTTGTCCAAAATTCTACAGTTCAACAAAACCCCCACAAATGCACTCTCAATCCAATACAATTAAACACCATAAAATCAACACCTAATCGGTTATAATACCTAAATACATAAAAAGATTCAAAGTTTATCACAACTACAATTACTCAATACAAACTTCCTTCACCAAATTTGATAAAAAGTAAAAAATCTTAACATTTTTTATGTTCACAAAAAATTGTCCAAGATTCTACAGTTCAGCAAAACCCCACAAAATGTACTCTCCATTCAATAAAATTAAACACCTTCCAATCAACACCTAATCAAGTCCAATACCTCTGAATTCACAAAAAGATTCAAAGTTTCAAAGTTCACCACAATTACAAATAACTCCACCGAGTTAATAGAATAGCCTAGTGACCAAAAGGTCCTGAAAAATCACATTTTTATGTCCATGAAAATTTATCCAAAATTCAACAGTTCAGTAAAACCCCACAAATTCACTCTCAATTCAATACAAATAAACACCAAAAATTCCAATACCTCTAAATTCATAAAAAGATTCAAACTTCACCACAATTACAAATACCCAATTCCACCAAATTGCATTAAAAGTAAAGAAAACCCACATTTATTCAAACTTCAATAATTCAACATTTAATACAAATAAACACCAAAAATTCAAATACCTCTAAATTCATAATAAGATTGAAACTTCACCACAATTACAAATATCCAACCCCATCAAATTGCAAGTAAATAAAAATCACATTTATTCAAACTTAAATAGTTCAGTAACTGTGGAAGTCTCGGGTTCTACTCTTATTGGATACATATTCTACTTTAAGTAATGGTACTCATCATCGCTAATTTACAAAAAATAAGTATTGAATACAAATAAAAACCATAAATTTCCAATACCTCTAAATTAAGAACAATAGCTCTTTCACGACCAAGAATAGTAGATGGGTAATTAAGAAGAGGGTCAATAATACGAAGATCACGAGCATGGATTTGTACCCTATGCATTATATAATATTTATCAACATCAAGAATTGTCTCATTTCCAAAACCATCCATTAATATCCAGCTTCTTGATCCTCCCTTTTTCTTCAACCCTGATTCCATTATATGCCCACCTTCTTGACCCACCATCATTATTGATCATATCAATAATCCCCTCATAAAAATAAAAAAAATATAAAAATCCCCTTTTATTTGTTTGTATTTTGTTGAATATTGGTCTGATTAAATAGAGTAATAATTGGATAATAATGATGGGAAATTGAATTAAATATCAAGAATTTACTTGAATTTTGTATGATTAAATAGAGTAATAATTGGACAATAATTATGGGAAATATAAATAAATTACTTGAATATTGGTATGATTAAATAGAGTAATAATGGGACAATAATTATGAGAAATTGAATTAAATATCAAAAAATCTCTTCCTTTTTGTTTGTATTGTTTGAATTTTGGTATGATTAAATAGAGTAATAATGGGACAATAATTATACAAAAAATAGAAATAAATATAAAAAATCTCCTTCTATTTTTTTTTTTTTGAATTTTGGTATGATTAAATAAATAAATAATAGGAGAATAAATATGAGAAATTGGAAAAAATGAGAAGGGGATTTGGGGTTTAGGAGAGGAAGAAAATGTGGGGAGGAATTTGTTTTGATATGCGTAAATAGCAAAGAGCATAATGGACGGAAGAATCGATGGGGAAAAGAGGCTTTTTTTGTATGACAAAAAGGAGGGTGGAAGGCGGTAGTAACATAGAAACAAGAATCATATTCGAAATATTGGAGTGAGCATCGAGTGATAAAGACACGAATAGATTGGATTCGAGAATTTAGGTTTGAGTTTTAGCAACCGTAATATGCAAGTTAGGATTTGTCTACTGAAGTCATAAAATGACATAACTCAGAATCCAAGATTAACTCAGAAATCAAAGGTCGCTTGATTCTATTTCACTAGTTTACTTTTTGAGGAGTAGACCTCTAAGAATCTCCTAAGCGCTAAAAAAAGTGAGTTCGAATAATAATGTATTGTTCTGGATTTCGGGGCACCATTCCCTTGTCCTAAACTTATTCTAAACAAAAAAATCATTATGACTTGTTTAGAAAAGACTAGATGCCGACTCTCATATCTGAATCCTAGGTCATCGTGATTCAAGCTCCTCACAATATGTCGGATCGGAATGTTGGGGCACTAACGGGTGAATAACTCCTTTTGGAGGCAATAATTCATATTCGAGTCTTCATAACCGTAATTTTGCTCAAGAGACTAGACTATTGTGGGGGCATTTATGAATGGGTCTATTCATAAGGGAATTCTAGGCATCTCCTTCTTACTATTATGTCGTGATCAAGACGCTGATCATCCACGGACGATCAACACTTTTTAATCTAGATTTGTCACAAAAGAAAAATAATATGTATTTTTTCAAGCTACCCTTCACATCATATTCATCTATTTAATACTTTCCATTTTTTATTTGATTTTTTGAAGATATCG
The DNA here is from genome assembly GCA_019722365.1 of Lithospermum erythrorhizon. NCBI lineage: Eukaryota > Viridiplantae > Streptophyta > Magnoliopsida > Boraginales > Boraginaceae > Lithospermum > Lithospermum erythrorhizon. The sequence goes on along the minus strand of JADFUC010000516.1, from coordinate 134,007 downwards.
GCGAATCTCGATTATCGATTATTCTTAAACTATAATGCTCAAAAACGATAAAGCTAAGAAATAATATTATGAAACTATTTTCAAATACCAATCTATAATGATATAAATTTTATATTTATTAAAAATAATGAGTATGGAAAATTTTACTCATATATATACGAAAACGTTATATAAAAAAACTATGAGTATATAAGAATACCGAATTTGTCATGAAAATCTAATATAAAATGAACTACTGAGGTGTTTGGCTGCTTTTGGGTCAAAAATCAACTTATAATGATGTGTTTGGCAAAAGTTTTAGCACCCAACTTATAAATTGCTTTAAAAAAAGTTCTAATTCTCAACTTTTTTTTACCAACTTATTTTGCACTAACTTATTTTAATAGTTTGACCAAACAAATTACTTGATTACCCTCACAATTCTTCATTAGGCACATCACCATTCTTCATTAGGCTATTAGCCCTCATTTAAGTCACCATTCTTCACCATTCTTCATTAGATATTTTTTTAATGAAAAGTTCTTAATATATTTTATACGTCCAATATCAGAGGAAAATATACAATTTATACTATTATTAATATCATAAATGTTATATTTTTAGTCATAAAATATCAATTTTAGTTACAATTATTTTTTATTTATTAATTTATCTATATCATAAAGATAAAAAAAAGTGTTATACAAATGTGATATCCTTCATTTTAGTCATTTTACACTTTCTCATTATAAGTTATGTTACTCAAACAAGTCAAAACAAATTTGACAACTTATAAATTACCAACTTATAAGTCAAAAAAAGAAGAAAAATAAGCTTACCCAAACACCCTCAATCAAACTTTTACAGCAAAACTATCCTCTTCCTTTTAATTTCTACCAATTAAATGTGATGTCTATTTATCGTACATTATGACATCAGAATCTTTGCTATGCCACTAATTAGTACGTAGTAATTACTATTAAGATAGATAGGTACTTTCTTTAAATTTTGTCTTTAGACTTTTTGTGGTTGTTTTTTCTGGTCCTCAGTGCGTAGAAAGTAAAAGTCTAGCCGTCTAGTCGTTTTCAAAACAATTCAATATTGGGCGAATGCCCAAAGTCCCAAACCCTTTTTTTATTTTAATCGATCGTTTTATTGATGCAAAATAATATCAAATCCTTACATCAGCAATAAACATTTCTAGCTACCAACCAACTAAAGCTCATGAGACTTGAAACATTAGTTGAGAACAGCCTACTCAATACAAATTTCATCATTGCCGCTGCACGAGATGTCTTAGCTAAGTACTCCACATCAAACTCCACCACTTCCATCGGCTGTCGTATAGCCTCGCCATGTAGCGCCTTATTTCTTTGATGCCACACTTCCCATATGCTCACCAACCACCTATATAGCAGCTCTTGATCACACGCACCTGCCATATACTCCAAAATAAAATGGGGAAATCCGACCTCATGTTCAAGTGGAGCACAAACCTACCGCATATCACTGGTGACCGTTGAAAAATATGGCTAGCCCCCGCCTTCCTTACCACGTAAAAGCACATGTTTCTAATCACAAGCCTCGGCTACCCATGGGCGTAGTATCGAATGCAAACTCTCCATGCTAAGTGCTTACCTTCCGAGGCAGCTGCCCATTTTGGCCAATTGCTTCCATAAACTCAGATTGGGAGCACTCATAGCAAGTAGGATCTTTCTCTTTAGCCATTTGAACGGCCAATGTGTAGGCACTACAAACTTCAAACTTACCATCCTACGACCTCTTCCATATCGGCCTCTGGCCCAAGCATCTCCGCCAGAAAAGCGCATATCAAGAACAAGCTCCGCTTCACATGGTAACAAGAGTTGTTGTATAATAACCACATCAGAATACTTGCCGTGTACATCCATTAGCAACACCACTCTCGCATGTTCAAAGCCCTGAGGTGGCGGGCTTACCAATCTCTCCGATGTATCACTTTTTACCCATGAATCCTGCCAAATCCGAACAGTATTGCCGTCTCCCACTTCCCATTTGCATCCTCTCCTCAACAAGTCCCTCTATCAGAATATGCCCTCCAAGTATACACGGAGACCCACCTTGACCAAGATTCCGTAAATCTACCGGGTAGTACTTGGCTCAGAAGCGCCCTCCACGCCTTGTTTGGCTAATAACGCAGAGTTCATGTGTACCAACGACTTAAAACCCAAACCTCATTCGTCCCTTGGTTGACACAGTTTCTCCCAAGACACCCAGTGTATCTTCCGCTTACTATTTGTTAGTGCATGAAAATTGGCCAAGTATTTCTCGCGAATACCAACCGGGCCTCTACCGTAGCAACAACTCGAAAGGCAGTTGAATCGCTCAAGACTTTCTTTTATGAAGAATATCTCGTGAGATACGATTTGTTAAGGAAAAAAGGAATCGTCAAGTATTGCTCTAGAAGAGCATTCACACGCCTATAAAAAAAGAAGGAAAGATAACCAAATGTAACAAAGTGTTTTACAAGATGGAAGTTTTGTTTATGGAAGTTATTACCATAAACTTATTTGTGCCTACACTATATAAAGGCGTCGAATGCAAAAATAGAAGACAATCGAAACAAGAGAGATTTATGCATTGTATTTTAGGCAAATCTTAGCTTTTGAGAATTTATTTTATGCTGTGCCGAATCTATTTGAATGTTCTATAAACTCCTTTAAATTGTACAACTGTTGTTAACGCCTTGTTACAATAGTCTTGCTTTTTAGTGATAAACACATAGCTGGACACATGGCCAGATAAGAGCGCCAGAGCTGGAGTGATGCGTGTATCAAGGCGTGGAGCCCTCGGACTTATACATCCGCATGGGGAGTAAAATAGCTAGTAAGAACGGGAAGCATTCACATAAGTCCTTATTTGTAATCACTCCTTTCTTATCATACGTATCCTTCATTGACAAAGCTACCCCCGCATCGTGAAGTTCTCTATCATAGTGGTATCCCTTCATCGGACAAAGTTACCCCCGCATTTAGTGCATGTCAGACCGAGTCAAGCTACCGCATCGTTGTGTTTTTACTTTCAAAGACAATTTACTTTTTACCAAAGTTACCTTAATCGCTGACATTGAAATTTATTAACGATCATACGTGGTAGATTACACTTTTTCACCATTTGAAGAACCCCACCAAAACCTTCCCATTATAGCTCCCAGTCGCCACACAAAGATAAATGGAACCGGAAACATTGCATCGCATAACATGGAATAGGTTGTGCTACTGCCTTAATTAGTACCTCATTTCCAGCTCTAGATAGAAGCTTAGGTTGCCACTCTTCGACCTTGCTTTGTACCCTGTCAGTGATCGAATCAAATAACTCCACCTTCGATTTTCCGGCAACTGTAGGCAAACCAAGATATTTAGCATGACTCGACACTTCAGCTACCCCAAAAACCTCACAAATATCCCTCTTCAGCTCCTCACCCACATTCAGACTAAATGCAATGGCTGATTTATGATAATTAATGCGTTGACCCGAGGTATTTTCGTACAGCTGCAACATCCCCTTAACCACCATACATTCCTCAACCGAAGCCCATGCGAATAACAAGGCATCATCAGTGAACAACAAGTGAGAGACTACTGGCCCCTTTATATTCACCTTTATATCTTTCCAATCCCCTTTCGCAACCGCCGTATTGATAAGAGCAATCAACTCTTCCGTATAAAGAATGAACAAATACGGAGAAAGCGGATCCTTTTGCCTCAAGCCTCTCGACGGAACTATGTAACCACATTGTTCTCCATTCACCAATGCCGAATACGTCACCCCAGAAACGAGATCCATAATTAAAGGGACAAGCTTACCCGGAATTCCCACTTTGAGCATAATTTGGTTAAAAAAGACCCACTCAACCTGGTTATACGCCTTCTCCATATCCAATTTCAACGAGAACCACCCATTCAGCCCCCCTCGCTTTTTCTTAATAGCATGGTGAACTTCGTAGGCAAGTAGAATGTAGCCTGTAATAAGACGATTGGCCACGAAAGCACTCTTTGTTACTTATGAAAGTCGGGGGTACCTCTTTCAGCCCATTATCAATACACTTGGATATAATCTTCGATACCACATTACACAACGAGATAGGCCAAAATTAGGAAATGTGAGTTGGATCGTGCACTTTAGGCAAAAGTGAAATGTGTGTATAACCAAATTTCTTGAACATTGTGCCATGATTCAATGTTTCCAAACCCATATCAGTTACATCATTCCCCACCACATCCCAATACCTATGGTAAAACAAAGTTGGCATCCTATGCGGTCCCGGAGCCTTCATGGCTGCCATGTCAAAACGGCCTCCTTCACTTCATTTCCTTGAAAAGGATGCCCTATCTTATCCACATTTTCAGTTGAAAACCGACTCTGAACCACCTCTAAATCCAGATCAGCCGAACCAACAGCTTGAGACATGAACAACTGAGTATAGAATCTGACAACAATCTCTTGTATAGCTGGCCTCCCTAACTGCACACCCCGTTCTCATCCATGAGTCCTTTAATTTTAATAAAACTCCTCCTTTGGGATTCAAAGCCATGGAAAAATTTCGTATTTAGATCTCCTTGAATAACCAAATTAGCCCCATCCCTTTGTCGCCAATATGTGTCCTCTGCTAAACGAAGATCACCGATTTTATTAGATAGATTAACCATTTCCCGCTTCCCTTCCTCATCCATAGTCCCCTACTTAATGAAATCAATATGACCCTGCAAGATTTCAATCTTCCCAGGGACATTTCCAACCGTCGTCCTCTTAAATTGCAACAAAGCCACCCTTGACCTCCACATCCCATTAAGCACTCTGTTGTTTATCCGTTTCATTACCTGCTCCCCAACTCCTCTCAATAACTTCCTTACATTTGAACTGCTGAGTTCTCTTCCCTACTTCCACACTCGTGTCACTCCACCATAACAACAGAGGGGAATGGTCGGATCTATTGCACAATATGATGAGAGGAGAAACCCCACCTTTGTAAACAATTCCACCCAAGAGGCAGTAGCGAGCCCCCTATCCAATCTCGCCTTAATAGTATGTGGATGAACCATGTTATTCGACCATGTAAACCGATAGCCTGAGAATCTTAAATCCACCAGCCCCAATTCCGCTACAACGTCTTGAAATCCCTTCATTTGCCCCACCGGACCTGGTCGACCCCCATGTGATTCCAACCTGGAGAGGACCTCATTGAAGTCACCCGCATAGGTGGTTGGCATATCTGCACGTTCCCCTAAGAACCTCAATTACTCCTAAGACAACCTTCTATACTTCGCCTCATGATGCCCATAGAACCCCATTAATCTCCACCTCCCATCAACAATAGCTTCAATATGATGAGAGGAGAAAATCCTAATCTCAACCAATACATCCTTCGGCCACAACAATGCCAACCCACCTCTTCGACCTCTAGCATCCACTAACAAACTATTACCCATTTTTATTTTACATTTGATGTTATCCCATTCCAACGCATGTAACTTTGTCTCGATAAGAAACACCAATCTCGGTCTATGAGTCTTCACCAATTGATGAAGCGCACGAACTGCCCGAGGTTGTCCCAACCCCTAGCAGTTCTAGCTGAGGCAACTCATTGGGAACGGCGGGGTTGGTAAAACATTGCCCTCATCTTCCCTAGAAGTGCAACTGGGTTTTTTGGAAACCGGAACTACAATATCAGAACTACCACTGAAAATTCCAGGCGACTTCCTCTTTCTCCCCCCCATCAGGTCCCCGATGCTGAGACGACGTGGACTATAGTGATGAAGAGGGGAGTCAATTTATATCTCATGATGGTGTAGGGAAATTGATATCCGTTAGGCCAGACAAGGGTCAGTAGAAGCTAAGGGTCAGAATCTTTTGGAGGCCTTTGAGCTTTTTGAGGTCCAGCTCACTCAAGTTAATCCTCTAGGCCTAAATACTAATCAAGTCCAGATCTTTACTTTCAAAATTTGATAAGTAGAAAGAGGCATTCCCTACACCTAGAGCTAAATCTAAACATAGTACTGTAACAACTAGAGGTAAATTATCCCCAGCTAAGTCCCCCCAATCTCCGAATTTTGCTCCTGATCAATAGGTTCTCCAAATTTCAAACCTCCCAACCCTTCCTCTTTGGCCTGATCCGGTTGTGACTCCTCTTCATTTTCCGCCGGACAATCTGTTTGTTAACCTGCTGTGAGCTGCCTTTCATTGAGCCTAAACATGGTTTTGGCCTTCTCCCTCACCGATTTGATCCATATTCCATAATGCAGTACCCATTTCCCATGCGCATCCAACTCGACCCTGCCACAATCCCTAACCAGGTGCACCATGAGACCATAGCTGAAGGACATATTAGGAAGACGTTCATAGCACAACAGCCCTGTCACCCTCTGTCAGCCACACCTGAGCTGCACCATCCTCCTCAATGGCTTCGTGACATCCACCCAGGCTCTCAGATGAAAGAAACGATGACCGTCCACATCCCTCTCCTTAAGCTCCACCACAGAGCATCCCTTGAATGCCCCAGCAAGTCTCGTGGCTAACTCCTTACTGAAGCATTCCGGTGGCAAACTCTTAACATGAATCCAGAAAGGACATTTCCAGAATTGAATGTCAGCCGTCACCAATCCTTCGTTGTTCTCAAAATACCAAGGGCTACTCACCACTACCAAATTCATCTCTCTGGAATTGGTGAAGAACACAAGGAATACATTATCATCAATCCTCTCACCTTCATAGCTTTAAGATTCCAGGCCTTCATCATGGCCATCGAGAGGCCCCGAATACTGACCACTTGTTTTTTGTCCTTATGAATCTTCACAAATACACTAGCAGAACACTCATGAATGCCTGCTGCAATGTCCCTTTCCTCGATCCTAATAATGCTTTCCTCTTCCTTTGATAACTTACAGCCTCGCAAATTCTTAATAATGTCAGCTTCCATAGCGCACACTTTATGTACTATGGAAAGAGAAATTAAACTCTAAAGAACGCTTATGAATTAACGGCCCAAACCCTGCATGATATGAAATTATAAATTGCATGATATGAAATTATAAATTAACTTTGATAATTATCGAATCAAACCTTATTGTTCGTGTTTAATGTAGAATCAAGTCTCATCCAATTCCGGATGAATATTTGTCGAATCGAACCCTTCTAGAGTCGAGTCAAATCCAACTCTTCTCGAGTCGAGTCGAACTTGACCCTTTGCTGGGTTCCACTCGATGTTGGCTTAATTTAAGCATTTTCATTAACATTATCTGATTTTTCATGTGTTAGTACAATTGTACATAATATTTGTCTAGTCAAGCCTACGTCTCAAATTGATTGAGCTTAAGATTAAAGTTTGAAATTCGGTTTGAACCACCAGTTCGATCTTTCAAGTCGAGTTGTTCTAGTCGAACTCTATGAGTTTTTTATCCAATTCAAATTCGATAAAAGTTCTAGCTATACGCTCACCTACAATCTATGATGCCTTGCTCAATATTTCTCTCATCTACAATCTATGACGCGCTTGTCATATCGGGTCCGATATTACAAAAATTCAAGTATCCATCCGACAGCAGTATCGATATATCCGACTCATCCGATAACGTTATCGGAAAAATGGTTAATCGACCCGATAGTTATCGGGCGGTACCCGTCCAACATATAAATCAAAAAAAAAAAAAAAATGGAATCCCCAAAATTGAAAATGACCAAAATCAAATTACTAACTAAAATTATCAAATTCCAAATAAAAAAACCAACATTAGAATTTCTAAATCCCAAGTTAAAATTAATCAATCAAAAAACCAAAATTAACATTTCTAGACCTCAAATCAAAAACCCAAAAAAGATGAAGATTGAAAGGTGGTTTGGTCGTCGATGTCGGAGCCTCGGAGGTCGTGATTTGGAGGGAAGCTGTAGAGGTTGTCACGACCTCATTTCATTATTTGGGTCTAAATCCCAAATAAGATTGGGACTTTTTGTTGGCTAATTTTGGGGATATGCATGTGCCTATGTAAACAATTGTGAATAAATACTCAAGTAATAGAGAAGGCGGAAATAATAAGGTAAATGGGGAGTTTTCTTTTTATACCCTTATCGGCATTCACGGATCTTTTCAATCATCCATTCGATTCACTTAATAAAAAAGCGATGGTGACCGACCATTCGTTGTCGGATGGATACGTAATATGTAATTGGCTTCATTACTTCAATGCCATTTTTTAGAAGCTGTGAAAGTTTAATATGTAAATGAAACATGCTAAACTATAAGCCCCAACTAAAAATGTGCATGCATGCAATATCAGGATAAATCAGCTGAATATTATTTGAAGATACATCTGATGACTGATGGTATTTTTATTCTAAAATAATTGAGATAATTCTATTAAATATTAATGATACAAGAAGATGGTGATAACCTTCAAAATGAACATGCATATCTAACTGACGCTTCAACGTTAAATCACTTCAAAAATTCCAAAGCCAAATTTACAAAATGTGATATTTCATTTATGTTGGCTACCATCGTTCGAATAGAATTTCTCAATCAAATAATCTTGAATTCATCAAATTTTGCAAGATATTTCTTACTTATTTGTAAGCCGACCGAGTATTGGATCCTTCACGTTCTGCACAAAGATGAAATGAGGATAGAATAAGAACTTTGAAACCTTGGTCGATAATTTTTTCTAGAAAAATGTCACTTACATTTGAAGTTTTGATCCACAACTCAAGCGTTTTCAGGGCTTTTCCGGATTGATGTGTTTCCCGAGCCAAATTTACCCCTTCACCCAGAGAATTCACACGACCACTGACTAAGAGCGCGGCTGCTGCATTTAGAACCTGTTAATGAAATTTAATAACACAAATTTGTAATATATTCTAGAGACCAAAGTTATAAAATAATTGTCTAGATCTCTAATATTTTGAACAGGGACAAACATGCAAAAGAATATAAGAAGACAAAGCATGATCTTAATTCATCTAAGGCAGAAGATACAAACCAAAGCATCGGCAATAGCCCCCTTTTCCCCTACTAGGACACCTTTCAGTATCTCTGCATTGTATTCAGGACCTCCACCTCGCAAGTCATCCAACGTACAACGAGGAATTCCAAAGTCCACTACATAGAAATAATATTGGAGATGAATGTATTCCAGAACAAAAGTGCAATAACCATAAAATGAACATATTCTCCTCTACATGAATGTAAAAATTTCTCGAACTTCCATGTCCACCAATGAGCCTTATGATATAATTACTTACATGGGTCAAATGTAAATCTTTTAATATTATCTGGGGTCACATCAAAGACTACACCGGGGCCTAGTAAAATTGTTGGGAAATTTATCAGATAAAAATATAAGAATGGAATGTAGGGAAGAAAAATTAGAAGGGAAAGGGAATTTACCAAGTGGACTTATCTCATCAAGTCCTTCGCAATGGACCACCAATGCTCTATTCATGCCAAACCGTTGGAGTGCGCTAGCCATTTTATGGACCTATCAAGGGAAACACGCTAAGTATCATAAACACATCATGCATAAGTCTCCTATTAAGGCATCTCATGAAAAAATGGGAGATGGTAAAAATAGGACCTAAGGCAATTACAAATTAAAATGGCATGGATATAATAAACACAGCGTAAATTACATGTCTCCAATAAAAAAGTGTAACCGCATACGAGTTCTTCTTTATAGACTCCTACAACAGCAAATGGCACTCTTGCTGGATTTAGCATAGGGCCCAGGATGTTGAATACAGTCTTCACTTTCAACTTCTTGCGAACAGGCCTCACCACTTTCATGGCTGGATGATAGATTGTACTCATCATGAAACCAATACCAGCTTCTTGCACACACCTTTTAACCTCCTGGTTTTAACAAACAAAAATACAAACATACTTAACAAAATATAAATTTCAGTAGAGTTATCTTTTACTCAAGATTTCAAAAAAGAACAAAAAATAAGAATGAATTCACACTTCAAAAGAGAGCAACTCCTAGAAGATACAGGCTATAAAAAATAATAGATCTATTAGTGAACCCAAATGCAAGTTAGACGCTTAGCTTAACTCTTTAGATTGAGGGATTGGTTTGATGGTTAGGCTTAACAACTACTACTCCATCCATTCCTTGAACATTGCCTAGTTTGATTTTCAATAATAAAAGTTAACAAACTTTGGAGTCTTAATTGACTCACATAACTTTGATTTGAATAAAAATTACATTCAAAATGTTAGCATTCGATATATTTTCAGTAAATGTTGTGAAACACATAAAAATAATTAAGTTCAAAACTTGAAAAACCAACCATCAAATTCCAAAACTACTCAATCTTAATGGGATGGGATGGGACGGAGTATATATTATGATCTATGTATTTCAATGGCTTGTGGAGTCAAAGATTAAATATTCTCTGGCTCTTGGATATAATGAAAAATTAAAATGGCTCATTAAATTACCTACGCTTCTTATCTATTGTAAAGAGTAGATAATCTTTACGCTTCATCATGGGTCAATTCGCAACAGTCACTTTGTTACCACAGGGTAAGATTGCATACAATCCGATCTTCCCTCCCCTACCCCACTTATGCGGGAACCTCTTTACAACATCGGTGGATGTTGTGTATTCAGTGAATGTTATGTTTTGTGAAACATATAGCTTTAAGATCAGGCAAAAACCTTACAATCAAATTCACATTGTTCCAAACATATTCAACCAAGGAAAAGAAGGCGAATAAGAGGAGAATAAAAGAAGAAGAACAAAAAAGTCACGTCTAGAATGTGTTGCGATATACTTATCTACGTCATCAAGAATACAAGATATCCCTACAAAATATCTATAATAGGCATGTGAAGTTAGTAATAATAGTATATCTCCACTCAGTTATGAACAATTCATCAAGAAATCCTTTATTATAATTCAAGGGCTGGTTTTTCAAAGTGGCAAAGCGTTCAAGCCTTTCAATTGATAAAAATGCAAATTGGTTATAGTCACTACACTAACATGGTTGTACACTGATATAGTTGTGCATAACGAACAATGAATCATGTACTAGCAATAGAACACACCTCGGCCTCCAATTCGATTTTGACCCCTAACTCTTCCAATACATCAGCACTCCCACAAGCTGACGAACTTGACCTACTTCCTTGCTGTAAGATTTACAAACCTCAGTAAGATTAGCTTGTTACAACGATGAAACAAAACTATATGAGCCTTTGCACCTTTGCAGCTATTAGAAATTGACACAAGCACCAACCTTAGCAACTTTGGCACCACATGCAGCAGCCAGAATTGCCGAACCAGTGGATATATTCACAGTGTTTGCCCCATCACCACCCGTACCAACAATATCCACCGCATTGTCCAACCCATAGACTCTTTTACTGAGCTTTATCATTGCCCTAGCCAACCCAACTATCTATCAAGTAAAATGATGGATCAATTACTTGACAAATCAGAATACATAGAAACCACTTAAAAGTACTTTAGCTTTATGCAAAAAACCAATACAATACAGTATGCATAGATTCAAAGAATGAAAGAAACAACCTCCAGAGTCCAGAGCTATAATTATGGAAACAAACAGAAGAAGATTAACATGAAACTTCATTATGAATAACTATTACTGCACTGTTTGAAATACCAGCAAATTGTTATAAGCATACAATAACATGCCCAATATGTTTCAATGCGTTTGAAGAGGCTCAACCCAAGAGTGAAGTGCCAAACACTATCTCCTTAATTAACATATGTTTTTATTATATCAAAGATAAGAAGTATAGGTAGTTGTTGGAAACGTGTATTCAATATATATATATATATATTATTACAAGTAATTTAGAATAAATTTATTATAATCAGATGCTGCTCTATACTCTCTGTGAGAGATTATATTATATATTTTAATCTCTAAACTATTTTCTCTACATCTGCATATTAAAACATATCATGCCTAATAGTATTTATAGGGGAGAGAAACCTTTTATTACCGCTAAATATAATTGCTGCGTTATTAACACTTCTTTTCACCAATGATATTATATGACATATATTGAATGTTAACATCTTCTCCTCAAACGCGACTTCAGATTCGGTAATTTTCAAATTTCGAAATCTTTCTCTCCGCCTTTCAACGGATTTGTAAAAAGATATCAACGAAGTTGGATCTTCCGTTTCTACAACGTAGGCAGTTCCACAACTTTATCCTTTACTTGTTCTCGAATGAAGTGGTATTTTTATGTTGATATGTTTTCTTCTCGACTATGTGAAATCGGATTTTTGCTAGTGATACGACTAACTTGTTAACATATATAGTAATCGGTTCTTCCATCAATAATATAACTAGCACAAAATATACTTCAACCATATTGCCTCGACACGCATACGTTACCGCAGCCTATATACTCGGCTCATTACTGAAATAAGAATCAAGTTGTTGCTTTTCGATGACTACTTAAAATATCGCTGAGCCAATATGAAAAGCATAACCTGAAGTGCTTTTTCCATCATCAATGTCTCCACCGTAGCTGCCTGAATATCCAACTAATTTTGCATTCTTAGAGTGTGTGTAAAATAAACCATCATTCAATGTACCTTTGATATATCTTAGGATTCTTTTTGCTGCGATGAAGTGATCTTGTTTAGGAGTTTCCATATACCTACTCACCAAACCTAATGTATACATTATATCAGGACGCATAAAAGTTAAATACCTTAAGCTTCCTACCAGGCTCTTGAACAATGTTGGATTTACGGATTCTTTATTTGAATTAACTCTCAACTTCATGCATGTTTCTCGCTAGCGCGTTTACAAAAGTCACTGTTTCATCCTAAATTTACTCAAAATTTGTTCAAAGATATTTCGTCATGTGATACGAAAAATTCAATCTTTTGTTTGTTTCCATTTCAACCTCAAGAAAATACGATATCTCACTAATATCTCTGCTATCTCGAATTCTTTAGTCATTACCTTTAAAATCATTAAACATGTTCCGGATTATTTCCAAAGATAAAACCATGTCATCGATATATGTTGCTATTATAAACACATATCTCCGCTCTCATTTTTCTTTTCAGATATGTGGAACGCTTCATACGGACTTTTCACAAAAAATCATTTTGTAAAGTAATCATTAATCCTGTATTCCAAGCTCTAGGAGCCTCGCTCAACCCATATAAAGCTTTATTCAAATTTCACATACTTTGGTCTTCGACTTTCCTTAATGATATCCGGGGCTTGGTTGTTCTATGTAGACTTCTTTGAGATACCCATTTCGCAATGTCGAATTTTACATCCATCTAATAAATTCTCCAATCGTTCTCGAGTCAAGAATCGCCGTAGTTAAGTCTTACGATATCAACTCGCGGCAATCGGAGCAAATACCTCATCATAGTCAATCCCGTGATTCTGCTTGTAGTCTTTAGCAATTTGGCCTCGCTTCCTTTTATACTTATCCATTTCTTTTCATCTCCTTGCTGTCTTGTCTTGTAGACCCATTTGACGCCAATTGTTTTGCAGGTCTTTTCGAAGATTCGTAAAAGTTCTCAAGTATCATTTCGTCGTTATATCAATTTCTTCATTCATGACTTTGTTCCATTTGCTTTCAGTAGTTTTCAAATGTTATCGATCGCTATTCAACCATTAAACAAAATAAATTTAATAATCAAAATTTTGTATCGACTTTGCATCACAGATTTCATCTAGACTTCGTGTTTTCTTTTCAGACTCTGAATTACTACTATCGCTTCCTATTGTCGCTGCTTTCCTCGATGCCGCTTCTGGAGCTCTATCAGAGTTTGTTTGACGACTTTGTAGAGCTCAAATCATCATTTCCACCATCTTCCTCGTATCGAAGTCAACATCTTCATCATCATCATTAAAAAAATACCCCAACATTTCTTTCTTCTTCACGCTCATCTCCAATAATCTTTTCTACCAAATTTGACACTGAAATTCATTACTTCCTTAGTGTCGATTGTAAAGTTCGGTGTTCTTTGCTTCTTTGTCATATCATCCGATAAAGATACACTTTTGCCTTTGTCATGCCTTCTTTCTTTTTTAAGATCTCGGGAACGCGCATATGCAATACTTCCAAATATTCTAAAGATGTCCAATGTATGGCTCATACCGCCTCCATGCTTCATTGAGTCTTCAATTTGACAATTTTTGGCTGACAACGACTAACAAGTAAATAAAGCGCATGGTCAAGGCTTCAAATTTCGTAAAATGTCTAGGTACGCTGCTTCCTTTCACCATACTTTTCGCCATATCAAGAATCAGGCGATTCTTTCTTTTGCAACACCATTTGTCAAAGGAGTATCGCTGCTGTCAACTGATGAATAATTCCATGCTCTTTTGCAAAAAATTAATAAACAAATTTGAATTATATTCTCCCTCCTCTATCGTATCTAAGCATCTTTAGATTTTGTCCACTTTATTTTTCGCCTATCAAGCTAACTTAAATTTTTTAAGAGTTTTCCGCTTTTTAATATGTATACGCAACATTTTCTACTATAATCAATAACGAAAAGCCGATAGTACCTATTTCCTCCAAGCGACGGATATCGAATGACCAATGCATGCCCTGTATTTAACTATTTCCACCCGCCTTCTAAATTCTCTCCAAGATTTTTTCAACAGAAAACTCTCACTCTATGTCAAGCTTTCCTTGATACATGCATCACATAAATCATCCGTTCACACTTGGAAGTCCATTCACCATGTTTTTCTTTGATAGCCACTTGAGTCCAAATAAAACCAAGCATTTACCAAATCTAGATGTCATAATCATGGGGTTATTTTTAATGACTAACTTCAAGCAACGTTGTATTCCAGCTCTTCATATTCAACAAGTGAAAAGTCGTATTCTCGATCATATCAACTTTTGCAATTAATTCTCGAGTTTGATTTCTATCGAGCAAAGAGTTCTCCTTCTTCATATTTACGACATAAATTTCTCTAGAAATTGTCTAAAACTAATGATGTTGCTTTTTAACGCAGTATATAATAAACATCGCTTATAAATTTTTTTCTTTTCATTATTGAATAAAATCATGTATCTTCCCTTTTTCTTGTACCGAAACTTGATTTAATCAATAATAAAAGCAATCTTCAATCGAATGATCGTGCTTCATCCAATTCTATGAATGTATCTTTCGACATATTACGTGATTATCATACTGCATAAGATATCAAATATTTCATGGGCACTCTTCTTCATATCTTTCAACTCACCTCGGCTACTGAGTCGCACCTTCTTCACTTCATTTACCTCGAAACGATTTCAGAAAATTTCTACGCTTTTTCATGAGAATCTCTTAGCTGGCCGTTTTGACATTCAAAAGAAACTGCTTCAACAGATTTTATTTTCTACTTTTAGCGAATCTCTTAGCTGCCGTGTTTTCAGAGTTCGAAAGAGTCGCTTCAACAAATGGATTTTCGGCTCGTTTGTACCCATTTTCAACTATGTCCCGTATATCTCGAACCGAGTAACCTTCATTCAGATATTCCAATTCCCATAATTCGTGGTCAGCTAATTTTGGAATTTCGCGGTTGAATCATATCTTACCACTTTTATTCTCCTCCCTCGAATTTTAACTCCGACTGATACCACTTGGTTGAAACGCCAGATTCAATATATATATATATATATATATATATATATATAGAGAAAGAGTATATATGCTATATATATATATATATATATATATATATATATATTATTACAAGTAATTTAGAATAAATCTATTACAATGAGCTGCTGCTCTATACTCTCTGCGGAGAGATTATATTATATATTTTAATCTCTAAACTATTTTCTCTACATCTGCATATTAAAACATATCATGCCTAATAGTATTTATAAGTGGAGATAAACTTCTTTATCATCAAGTAAATATAATCGATTAAGGGTAAAGGTTATTAACATTTTTCACCAATGATATTATATGGCGTATATTGAATGTTAACATCTTCCTTTCATTTTTCCACTACATGCAAATTCCATTTATTTATTCTACTGAGTTATGTGGATTTATTTAATTATATCCAACAGTAGTGGAGGAACTAGGAGAAGTCGCCTCCTAAAATTTTAAAAATTATATTTTTACTATTAAAAAATATAATTTTATCATTTATTTATTCAAAAATTAAGTTGTTCATCTTCCTAAATTTTTGTATATTTTTCTTTATTTATATAATATTAGTTATTTCTCCACCTCTACAAAATTTCTAATTCCGCTATTATCCAGCAGCCCGAGAATATAAAATCTTCGCCTTCATAGTACAAAGTCATAGTACATGGAAGCCTAATTGTGCTAAATTTGAAAACCTATCTCTTCAAAAGTTTCCCCTTTAGCTCTCAAGAGCACAAGAAAAGCACTTATCAATGCCTCATCAGCATCATTCAGTAGAAAATCAAGACTCCTCTCAGCTTCAGCTTCTGATAAGTCCACACCACTTATCAAATTCTCTATCAACTTCATATTTCAAAAATAAAACAAAAACCCATCAAACCAACTATCAAAAAACAATAAAAAAAAAACTACCCAAATTCCAAAAAAAAACAAATCTTCTAAAAAATGACAATAAAGTTGACTTTTTTTACCTCACTGAAAGATGATGATGGGGTTTGATGCTTATTTGAATTAGTCAACGCAGACAACCTTAAACTAGAAAAGGTTGTTCTTTTCTTGAAAAATGATAATGTGGATCCATGCTTATCTGAAAAAGTCAACACAGTTAATTAATGAAAAGATGTATTTGTGGTGAATAATAAGGCAATTGGGTTATTAAATTGCTTACCAGAAGGCAAAATGGAAGGATCAGAATATACAGTAGGAGTTACATTAAGACAGAGTTGTGATAATAGAGCCATAATTTGTGTATAGCAGAATGGAATTGAATTTGTCGCTTTTTGTCTTAGATGTATAAATATAAATATGATGTTTATTGGGCTTGTAATAAATGAGGCTTCGTGTTGCATTCCTAAGTTGTCCTAACTCCTAACTCATGTTTATTTATGATGATTAGGTTGGCCAATTAGGCTCCCCAATATGATTGGTTTGCTAAAGCTAGAAAGTATACGTGGCAAGTGGGCCAAAATTTGGTGTACCTTCCTTAGTTCGTTTCGGGTTCGGCTCACGTTCGTTTCGGGTTCGGCTCACGTTCGCTTCGTTAATAATTGAATTTCGATTTAGATATTTTTGGTTTATTTTATGGATGTGTGTGGTTTGTTTTATATTTGCAATAGTGTAAATAAGTGTGATTTGTGAGGAATAAGCTGCTACATTGAACATGACATCTTGTTGGCTGAGCAGTACGTCCGGTGGACTGAGTAAGATTCGGATCCGTTTCGGCACACTAACTAGTGGGCCAATGGGCCGGAGTGGGCCTCAATAATTCTCTGATGTGTCGTTCGCGTTCGGCACACTAAGAAGCCACTATCCGATGTACATGGACGTGGGCCATTCACATAAGGTACTTAATGGATGTGTGTCCTGCGGCCTACTTCGTTAACCACATCTAGTAGAAAGGAATGTGCCTATTTATGGTGATTAGGTTGGCCAACCAAGCTACCTAATAAGATTGGGTTGCTAAAGGTAGGCAGGATTCAGGAATGTGAAAAAAAGATTAATGATTTTTATATTTCAATGAGTGATAATGACACTTCACTTTTTTAGTGTAAGTGGATGAAAAATTGCAAAGAATTGGAGAGTCATAATCAAGAAATGGAGTGTAAAAATCATTGACGAAAAAAATTGTTGATTTATAAACATATACGGAGTATATATTAATTAAAATAGGCTTAAATTCTTCCATCCCCTGAACTAAAACGATCTGTTTAATTTGCCCTCTAAATTTTGAAAATCGGTCAGTTTGTCCCCCGAACTATCTGAACTGCTCATTTTGGGGATTCCGTCCACTTTTGACGTTAAAATAGACATATTTCAAGTTTTTAATGAAGGGTAAAATCGAAATTATACCTATATTTGTCCTTTACAAATGTAAAACATATAATAATTCAACTGTTTGTAATATGATGTTAACAATTATTGAACATCTAAGATAACTTTATAAAATAGCTCCGTACATTCAACCTACGGTAAAAGTTTTTCTCAAATCATTTTTCCTTTCCCTCATAACTATAGAGAATACAGAAAGAAAGTTTCATATGTGAGAAGTTTAAATAGATAGGCACAAAACACAATCCTTCACGTATGAAAGTAGATCAATCAACAATACTTTCCATTCTACACAAATTGCAATCGAGCACAAAATCTTTCATTTGACTACAAGATAAGACAACTTTTAGAATCATCTCATCCATCTCATGCCACTAGAACAAACAACTGCTAACAGTTAGAACCACAATTGGACAATGCAACGAAGCACCTAGCCAATACCAATACCAATACCAAGTGATAGTTGGTAAACGTTAATTAAAGATCCGTGCTCTTTCATGATTCAATTTGATTGTGGACTTTCTCAACTTTTGTGATTAATGCAATGTTGGGTGGCCGGGGATGAGCAATTCTAGATGCCTTGTACTTACAATAATGGTTAAAGATATATAGGTGCTTTCCAGCTTTAATTTAATGTTTCTTTCAACAACTCAACAACGTTGGAAATTTTACATATTGATAACATAGAACTTCCACATCCTGTTTCATTTCATGGTCGAAATTGGTGGCCTTATTTATCAAGTATTTAAATTGCGATACAAAGTGATTATGAAGGTAGTGTAGTAGTATAATAAGAGAAATGTTTGGTAAATGATAGACAAAACATGGTACGAGATCGACCACATTTGCTGTGGTGGTTCGAAATATATAGTAATTTTTTTAAAACGATCTAATAAAAAATTGACAATTATACTTTACCATTTCTTAATGGCGAGTCCATATATTTTCAGAGTTTGGACAAAATAAATGTGAGAACCTCTAGGTCAATCCAATACAATAAATATAAATATTTAAGAAAACTTGAATATTTATTTAGCAATTTTCTTGTTAATATAATAAAAGATATGAGTAGTGTCCAATAATAAAAATGAATCGATTTGGTATGAGCTTTATATTACCAAAAGTTGTCATTGTTTTGCATTATAAATAAAATTGTTGTGTATTATATGTAGACTCTTTATTTTTTACACTTTACCATTTCATAATGATACTCCACTTTTAATGTAAAAGTTATAAAATAACAAAGGAGTGAATTGGCATTATCAAAATTTAAAGTGTAAAAATTATTAGCCTATATATAAATCTTGTGCCTTGTGACTAAAAACTAAGTTACTTACGTAATAAATGAGGAGTTAAAAATGACACAACATTGAGCATAGGGGGTTGATAGAATAATTGTTCAAAACATGAACCTGCATTGATTCGAACTCTGGCCAATAAGCCAAATTTATATTTATTTACCAACTCTACTATTGAAATTTCAGGTGATTCAACTGAACAACTTTGAACAAGAAGAGATCCGCCACTCGGTACGAGTATCTTTCTTTTAAATTGTTTATCATTCATATAGTACGGATGATTTTGCTTGTATGCATCTCTAACTACCCTACACAAAATAAAGGTTGAGGAAGTTTCCCGAATAAATAAAGTGGCATTGTTATCCTTGAATATTTCAAAGTTGGATACGGACTATATGATTATTATCAAACTTGGAGTAATCAAAACGAGATATAATTGATTTCAATTGACGATTAGGACTTCAGTCGAATTCATTCATATTAATTCCATATGTAGTACCGAGTAATAAGTTAGTAACTAAGAGGTAAATAAAACATTTTTGTGCACCGGCTCCACCAGGTTGTGGTTCTTTAATACATTATACTTTGAACCAATCCTATAATTATCGGGGAGTTAATTGTCGATTTGGTCTCAGTTAGTCGGATCAAATTGTAGTTTAATCTCAGATAGTATATTGTTGTAGATTAATTTCCGAAAATGATAGAAATGTTACAGTATAGGTTCCAAAAATGACAAATAATATTGCACTTTCGTTCATTATCGGATCAAACTACAATAAGATAACATTTATCGATTGGTATTATTTCGGCAATTCCGTCATCTTAATTTCACTCACTGTAGTTAATTCACTCACGGACTTATGGGAAGCAAATAGTTAATTCCATTGAACATAATCATTTAACAACCGCAGGATACTTTATTAGTAATTAATCTGATTTGTTTGAAGTAACATCATGCTATCATATTCCATCAAATCATATATTATAACGAACACGTGTTTATTATAACGAACAACAATACGAGACTTAGAATTAAGTAAAAGACTTGTAAGAAAATACACCAAAGTTTTGCGTGGTATCTGAAACAACGTTGTTTGGGTAATCACGAATGAGAGCCACGAAATTTTACTATAACGGATGGATGAACAAATTACGAATTGCTTGAAATAATTGGAAGTAATACAGAATCTTACAAAACTTAACCTATTTGGTGCTTGAAAGAAAAAACTAAGAAATGGCAGCTTTTATGGGGCCGTATTGAAACTAATACAAAAAGTTTAGATGTGGGACTTTAGCATAACTTAATTCAGGCATTTCTAACAAATCTCCCACGCCTTGGTCTTCTCCAAATACTTGAGATACTTAGAAAAACGATTTCCTCTGAGCTAACGCCGAGATACGCTACGGTACTAGATGTGCTTTCGAATAATGAACAAATGTGCGAGGCGTACACAATGTACCCGAGATGCACCGGGGTACGAGCGTGGCTCACGCGCCGAGATGTTGTCTGCCACGGGCAACTCAAGCGGCTACGAATATTTAGCCACACGTTCGGGCAATCTTTGAAACTTTCTCTGTGAAACCGGTTTCATAAACATATCCCAGTGGGTTATCTGCGATGCTGCAGCTTTGTTCTTGTGCAACAAGCTCCTCGAGTATTATCTCACGTGTGTGTTTGATCTCGTGATGAACTTTATCCTGATTGAACTTATATTGCTTCCTTTATTTATCCCTTGTCTGTGATAGCTTGGTCATGATGTAGTCCAAATCGTTGACTAATCTCTCAACCAGATCCCTCATACAACTTCGATTGAAAGCCATACTGCGCCATTGTGGAGCAAAGTCACTGGGCGCAAGTAGCCCTCAGGCTATGAGAACCACGAGAGTGAACCACGCCGGTCATCGATCTTTTTGTTGTCAACGTCTCAGAAAACTTAGTCGAGAGTCGGAATATCCAAAAATAATACGCGACTACTCGCCACCATAAGCGAGACCATCGGATGTGCCTACAGATATCTGAATATCCTCTTGCTGACTTGCCCGATGCTCCTTCCGGAGCTCTCCGGCTGAACCTACTAACGACAAACATGTGCAAGATCGGTCTAGATGCAGACCATAGCGTCATCGAGCTTTCAAGCTGCACTAGCATAAGGAACCTGAGACATATATTCACTTTCTTCGGAACGACTTAGGTGCAAATACCCACTTAGATAAATGTGCATTAGAAAGCCGTGGGAGTATCAATAGGCTTTAGAAGCCATACCAAATCTTAATAAATGGCTACCAATATAGTCATACGTGACAGAAAAGCTTCCTCGACTTATCTCTGTAGATCTCCATTCTCAAAATTTTCTTGAGTGCATGCGAAATCCGCTTCATATCAAAATTTGAGTAGTCGCTTGACTTGAATGTGGAGCTTGTTATTTGCGGCTAACAACATATCATCACATACGATACGAGTAAATGAATGATCCGTCTTTGAACTTGTTGTAGTATATACAACTATCTCATTATGGACTCCTCAAATACCCAATCTCAAGCATGTAACTATCAAACTTCTTGTACGGCGCCTCGGTACGCTTCCAAACCATACAAGATTTCTTGACCTGGCTTGTAGTCTTCATACTTCGTGTTCTTGGAAACCATGCAGGTGGGTCATATAAATCTCTTCCAAATCTCCATGTAGGAAAGCATTAGCCGCATCTAGTTGCTCAGCTCCAAATCACGATGTCAAACTATAGCAAGAAGCACGTGGAAGTATGCGACTCTGGTGAAAATATTTCATTGTAGTCCGCTCCTATAACGACTAAAACTGTAACTGACTCGAGCCTTATACTTGATCACCATTTGGTGACAACCGCTATAACTGTGAACAACCACTATGATGACAACCTTTTTCCTCACAGTTTTACGGCCAACTCTTAAGTCTAATTCTTTTGAAGTGACTCACATCTCCCGTAGGCAAAGCCATTGGACGGACCTTCAATACACATTAACCGCTTCTTTATAAGAAGGCGGCTGTGAAGAATCAACTTGCTTTCTACTGACACGTAAAGCAAAGGCAACATATCCTCATAACTATACCTCGTAGGAGGTACTCCATAATTTGCTCTTCTAGAATCTAGAGTCAAACTACGTGTTCTACCGGTGGAGCGAATGATCTTCTGCTACGAATGTGGCGGGAGCGTCGCCTCCGTCTCATCTGGCCCATTGCAACCAAAAGCTCTTAAGCAGGTAATCATCGGAACTTTCGAGACCATAGTTCATAAAGAGTTTTTCAAATTTATGCACGTGATGCGGACTCGGTGTCGAGATAACATCTTTAATGCTTGCAATGAAACTTTCTTTTCCCGATCCGGCATTCGAGAGCATACGTCCTTCTCGAGGAAGTGTCGATTAGAAGTAAGCTCTGCTTGATACCATTACTGTTGGGGTGTGTGCCTCATTTGTATAATGTCTGGCGATTCCACTTATTCTTGCAAACTCATCAAACTTGGATGAGCGAATTCCAAACCATTGTCGATTCTTAGCCTCTTGATCTTCTTCCACTGTCGATTTTCCAACAAAAATCTTTCCTTGTTTGAATTGCTTGAAAATCCTTCTTATCTTCATTATGAACACCCAAGTCATCAGCAATTAATCATCGATCAAAAAGATAGAAAGTATCTGTGACCCCAAAGAATCAACACGTGAAGGACCCCGGCAATCGGAGTGAATATAATCATACGTGCCACTTGGTCCCTATGAGTTGCCTTAGGGAACTTGCTTCGATGTAACTTCCCAATACGTAATGCTCACAAAACTTGAGATCCTTAACCGTACCCACTGAAGATTATCCTTGGCTAAAATTTGCATCCCCTCTCCTTATATTCTTGAGCTTTCATATGTACCGCAAGCTTTGAGTAAATGTCTTGCTTTGTCGACCTCGAGAGGAAACAAGCTATGACGAGAATCTGGCATAGCGCCTTGCAAAATACAAAATTGCCCCTCTTAACACCTTCGAGTCACTTTTGAACCGTTGTAGTCTGAGACTCTACATTTGCCTTTGAAGCTAAAACCCCGCTTCTTGTGCAGAAGGCGAGAGATATAATATTTTTAAATTAAATATGTGTACGTGCCTCACTTGTCGTTCAAAGTGCAAAACTTCCCGTCAGGTCTAAGGCTGGATTGAACTGATCTACGACCACGCACAAGTAGAACTATTGGCCATGAAAATATTCCGCCCATCCTGACTTTGTTCGTAGGTCAGGCCATTCTCTTTTCGGACATATATGATATGAACCCCCGGAATCCATAACCCACACATTGGTGTAATGTGTGTGTCCATCGGCAACTAATGCAATTTCCTCGTCGGACTTTGAACCATCCTCGGCAACAACGACGGTCCCTCATGCATTACCAAATTGCCCTTGCCTCTTCTTAGGACAATCACTCTTCCAGTGACCCTTCTCCTTATAATAGTTACATGTATCTCCTAGCTTCAGACCCTTTTTGAATGGTTTCTTGGAGAACTTTTTCTTCTAGTTTTATCATAACTCGTGGTTGTGGCTACAGGCCAAAACACGATTATCGAACTTAGGACCGCTTTCTGATATCTTCATTATTCTCTACGGAGTAGGACTTAGCAACCTACAGAGATAAAGAATCGTTTCCGTTTGTCATTGATTCTACAAAATTCTCATAGGATGGAGTAATGAGGCTAATAATGTCGATCGGCGTCTTAAATTAAATCGATTTTAATCTCAATATTACATAAATCTAATAATATTGAATTTAATCGTCTAGATGATCTTTCGGAGATATTACTGCGTTGAATGTCGAATAGGCCGTTCTTCAAGAGCAACTTATTGATTAAATGTGGTCATGTAGACTCTCACAGCTTTACCTGATCGGTATTGTCTTGTTGAAACACCGGCAGTGATGTCATCCTCTAGTGAAGCAACAACGTTGAATATTGCCTTCTTCGAGGCCACCGCCTTCTCGAGGTTCGAGGGGTTAAGCGGCCGCGGAAGGATGTCAGCCACTTCTCGTTTAAGCGATACCTTAACCCAATTTGCCAAAAGTGAAACTATTCCTCACAGCGAACTACCGACCTTCAAACTTTTACCACCCGTCTGATCGATGATAACTTGCTTTGTCTGAGTTTGTTATAGCAGAACACGTGTTTATAATAAGCAACCTTAATGCGAAGAGCTAGGAATTTAAGTAAAACTTGAAAGAAAATACACTAAATTTTAAATGGTATCCCAAACAAGCGTTTGTTTGAATTTATCATAGTGTTAAATGCAAGAAATTTCACTATAACGGATGGATGAGCAGTTACAATTTACTTGAATAGTTGAATAATGCTATTAGAAGTCTTACAAAGCCACAAACTATTTGGTGCAAAAGTAAAACTAAGAAAATTTAAAAGCACTTTCATGGATCATTATTAAAATATTAAAACTCCTAAAGTTTAGATATGAGACTTTTAACATAATTAAAGTCAAGGCATTTCTAATAGCATAATTAGTACATATCTTGCTTTCACATTATTACTCTTGCTCAACAAGTAGAAACTTGAAATAGTTTACTCTTTTGGTTGGCTTTATAAGTATAATGTAGGTGAAGCTTATAAACGGGCCACCGCACCATATAATCATTTCGATCACAAAAAAGGACAAACAATTAAGCATATACCTAACACTATAATTTAATGAGAATTTCAAAATGATTTATCATTATCAATAAACAACACTTCCACATGAACATTAGGTCCTAATACCCAACATTCATATGGACCTTTTCCATTCACATGTAAAGAACCCACCCGTATTATGCCCTAATAATGCTGGACAAGAACCCAACCTTTCCATTAGGTCTTCTACCCAACATATCGGAACAGTATATATATAAAATCTATAATAATGGTAAGTGTTGGATTCATAAATTTATTGTTAATATATTGGTGTTTAGCTGATCAAGTTATTAAATCATTGTATCAAGTATTTCTTAGGAATCCTACATCGTTATTGGTAATTCCATAATTGATCAGTAACTCGAATCTCACCCAAGATATACAACGTCATAATATTAACCCATAATTAAGGATAATTATGGTATCATCAATTACACTAATTACCAAGATCCAACATGATTGATATCCACTAATTCAAACATGACAATAACAGAAAGAATAAATTGCGGAAATAAACAACACACTAATTTTATCTGGTTCGCTTGATGTGAGCTAATCAGCCTCTTTGAGATCTACTAATAATCATCGGAAAAATTGTTCTGACAACTTCGAACCCGTTCTACCGTCCCTAGCGATTAGTGTCTTTAATACTTCAAATCTCACAGAAAGCGAATCTCTCGATTGAGAGTTTCTCATAGACATGAAAATCCCAATTCTGAAGCCTCTGCATATAAGCTTTCTTGAATCTCTGTGAATTCTACATATTTTGATCCTCACATTTTAACGGTGGTGTTTCACTTTACATAAAGACTCATAATACTCATATATAGGCTACAAAGATCCTAGGTCTAAAGCCTAAACCGAATAAGAAAACACAGGCAGGCCTTGAGCCTTCTCGGAAAATCCCGAGTGCAGGCCGAGGCGCTTCGACCACCGCTCGATCTTTTCGAACCTGCGGACTTCAAAGTGCGAGAGTCGGGACTGGAGCTACTCGAGCCTTCTCCGACCTTTGCTCCCCAAAGTACCTCTGTTTGCGTAATTTAGCTTCACCTCCAAATATATTGTTGTACATAGGGGTCTTAGTCAGTAATTCACCATTCTTCGAACTAAAAGGAATATTTTGAGCGGTTGGAATTCCTAAGGTATCAGTAAAATAAATTATTCCCAACTAAACCTTTATTTTTGAAAGAAAGAAAGTACTTAAGTACCCACCCCTAAAATCCAACGCCCAAAAAATCCAATTTCAGTAACTTTACCTAAACAATTTGAGGAATTGGAACCTAGCAGCTGAAATTCTCTCTCAATATTCTCTTCTGATACTTTATTAATAATCATACACCTTTCCCATACAAACAACATTTATATCAATAATCAATTCCAATACAATAAAACACCACTTTTTGCACACTTTATACACAAGATCTTCAATATCTTGTTGGAATAGAAAACCTAAATCATTATACTTTTCAGGTAGCGAGTAGCTATTTTTGACATTACACTAAAAGCGATTAGTGTACCATAGCCCAACTCTACTCCACCGTTTCAATTTCAGCATCCAAGAACACCATCAAACTTTTTCATCTTCATCAGACAATCATCTTCCTTTTTCACTCTCTAACACTTTTGCTCAACTCAACAAATAAAAAATACCTATCACTTTTAAAACCCCCATCCTTAGTTATGACTTCTTATGAGTCAAACAATAGATTAATCAATGGACTTGATCGACAAAGCTGGATTATTCCTATGAATAATTAACAAGTCATTCATACTAGAGTTACTATGACAAGAACATTAATCGGTCACTTCATAGATGATGGTTTTATCTTTGAAGCTTCAAGAGTCAACACTATGTAAATCTTGCGTATCGTCTTCAAAACCAGGTTCAAGTTCGGAAACATGGAAGAATTTATCTCTTTAGATTTGAGGCAGCGGACGATATGGACTTAGTTATGGCTGAAGGTCCTCTAAACATGCAAGGGGCTTTGCTTGTGTTGGATTATTGGCGTCCTAATATTTGCTTTGAAACCTACCAAATCAAGCTTTGCATCTTTGTGCCTTATGAGTATTTCTACATGCGAGCCTTCCAAAATATTAGAAGCATAGGAATATACGAGAACATCAAATGGCATGCTCATCATGTGGTTAACAAAGAGTTTCTTAGAGTTCAGATCCGATTGCCACTCAAAGAGCATTGATAGCAGGTACCTATATCAATGTTGAGGGGCAATCCACCTTTGGATTTCGTTTAGGTATGAAAATCTTAAGGCATGATATAAATGTGTGGTGAAATTGGGCATAACAACACAAACTATTTTGTTCAAGAACCTAGAAATTTGGTCAACTATAGAGCTAGAAGTGAAAATGCCATCTTCGACACTACTTTGCACTTTCATACCACTGATGACTTATCTCTATACACTCAATATTAAACATTTGCCTTAAACGCCCGTACAAGCAATCTGTCATGTACCTTTTGGATGATCAAAATCACGGTCTGACGCGATGATTCTAGTAGCTCTAGTTCAAGCATGCGTAGAAATCCAATTGCAGATACTAGCAGTAGTTCAAAATTATCCGCTCTTTTGTCTCATGGAATCCGAAGCATGAGATAGGGCGAGTACTCTGACTCCTCCTCGATTCCTCTTTAATTACCACCAAGTTGTACACGTCCTCGACCACAACCACAACCCGCCCGTCGCGATACATCTCCCAGCTTCATCCCAAATTACATACGATAAAAAATGATGAAGATGCTTTGGTTGATTGAACGCGCTTCATATGGCTACGACATCCCGATACCATAGCCATTATCCCCATCTCCCCCTGCTTGATCCATCAACACGATTAAGAAAGCAACACCTTCTTATTACTCAAAGTTCCACTTCCATTCCACTTATAGAACAAGATTTGAGTGGTGGTTAGGAAAACCCGGTGACCGCTCGATAAGCGAGATGGCCCAATGGCCATAGCGCACAATCTCAGTATCCAAGAAGTCATTGACTTACAGATGGAATGGGCACTCAATGAGCACTTTGATGAAGACACAACAACTGCTATCTTACCATTGATTGATCTTACGAATGTGATTTGTACAAAGTATAGTGAGCAATGGACTCTTCTCAAAGAAATCATCAAGAAAATCAACAAACTGAACAATCCTGATTTGGAAGAAGTAATGAAAATGGTAGGAGAAGCTGATACCCCTGTGATAGCAAGTTTTGGGATTTTATGGTGAAACCATCCACCACCAACTCAGTTATCACTTCTCAGGATATATCCCAGAAATTTGCTTCAGTATCTATGCTTACAAATGACCTAGTCTACTGCACTTTATCCATTCTGGAACTCTCTGACACAGATGGTCAATTCATGAAGCTTACCATTGATGCTGACACTACAACCCACCATGGCCTCATCCGCATCCAAACATCTCACAGCCTTCAAGAACTCCAGGCCTTAGTTGCACAAATCTGCCCATAGACTTCATTTGTCTCTCAGAGC
This sequence comes from Lithospermum erythrorhizon, assembly GCA_019722365.1. Lineage (NCBI taxonomy): Eukaryota > Viridiplantae > Streptophyta > Magnoliopsida > Boraginales > Boraginaceae > Lithospermum > Lithospermum erythrorhizon. The sequence goes on along the minus strand of JADFUC010000516.1, from coordinate 105,573 downwards.
CCATCATACCTAATTTACAAGCTCTTACCCTTGCTGAACCAACACTCAATATCTGCATCAGATCAAACACTTTTGAAATTGGAAAAACTTCAAGCAAAGCAACACTTACTGCTCCAACTTGGAAAAAAAGGAAAAGAGCAGAAGAAACTTGTATCCTAGGAACTGGTAGCACAGAACCACCATTCAAGAAGCTAAGATTCAGAAAGTTCCACAGTGCTCCACCTACAAGGGTATATCATATTGATCAGCTTCTCACATCTCGTGCCAAGTCTGGTAATACTTTTAACCCATACTCTACTAATTTATCAAATTGTTTTCATAAAGTTTCATTATTCTGCAATCATATGCTTCAAAACTCTTTTGCATATCAATTTCAATTCGCATCCTGAACGAGTTTTGGCCGTTGTCTTTAAACAACCCCAATCTTGCTCTTAATCTTCTTCGTTGGAATTGCCGTGGTGTTAGAAGAACCATGGCAATTCGTTTATTAAAAAATTTTAATTCTCAATTTAAATTTGAACTTTATTTTTTAACTGAGACTATTTGCCCTAAGTCCATTATATATTCCACATTAAAATTTCTTAATTATCCAATTACTTATGGTTTTGATGCTATAGGTAAAAGTGGTGGCCTGTGAATAGGGTTAAATTCTAACATAAATCACTCGCTCATACATATTAATAAACATATTATACTTTTAGAATTAACTACTGAATCTACAACTCCTTGGTATTTAGGTTGTCTTTATGGTCATCCTAATCTTGATTCTAGACAACAAACTTGGTTATCACTAGAAAATATCCCCTCTCCTTACATTAATAAACCTTTAATATTAATAGGCGACTTTAATGAAATTATTTATCAATTTGAGAAACATCCTCGCCCCAAAAAATCCATTCTAGGATCTAATTATCTTTTACAATTCCTTAATCATTTTCATTTAAAATATATTAAACATATTGGAGTTCACTTTTCCTGGATAGGTATTAGAAATAAAATCAATTTTTTTTGAAAAATTAGATAAATGTGTTTCTAATTTGAATGAGATTTAATTTTCCCTAACGGATTTACAAAAGGATTACCTTTTCAAGGTTCGGATCATGGCTCATTACTACTTTCATCTAAATCCCTTTGCCCCACTAAAAATAATTCATTCAAACTAGAATCCTTTTTAAAATTCTTCCCGGAATTTAAAATTATCCTTCAAAATAATTTAAACGTGTTTACTCAAATTCTTTTGCATATTCTTTATCACAAAAGTTAAAACATTTCAAAATTGACATAAAAAATTAGAATAAAACTAGAATAGGAAATATCCATTATCAAATTTTTAATATTCAATCCACTTTACAATGATTACAAAATAATCTACAACAAATTTGTAATAATGCGCTAGAAACCAATTTACGAGCCAATTACAATTTTTACTAATTTGTGAAGAACACTTTTGGTACCAACGAACCGACTTAATATGGATAGAAAATGGTGATAGAAACACCAAATTTTATCATGCATATGCCAAACATCGTTCTAAACCAATAACATACTCAAATTAAGAAACGCTAATAATAATCTCATTACAAATCACATTGATATCCAATCACATTGTAGAGATTTTTATTACCACTTATACAACTCTACTCTTAACACTTCACAACAATCTCCTACTATAGATATTATTACCTCTCACTTAACAAATGAACAAAATACAGAACTAAATAAACCTTTCACTATGTTTGAAGTAACAGGAGCACTCTTCCAAATGCACCCTTCGAAATCACCTGATCCTGATGGTTTTCAAGGAGGTTTTTACCAAGATAATTGGCAAATTATTAGACATGATATCACTAATACTATTTTAGATTTTTAAATCATGGACAATTTTTTCAAGAATTCAACAACACCCTTATAGTCTTAATACCAAAAAAACCTAACCATCTTCATATCACTCACTATAGACCTATTAGTCTTTGTAACGTTATTTATAAAATAGAAACCAAAATGCTTGTTAATCGCCTTAAACCTTTCCTCACTCACTTAATCACTAAATTTCAAAATGGCTTTATCCATGAATTCACAATTTCTGATAATATTATTCTAGCACAAGAACTCACTAATACCATTCGCACATCTAAATCCAAAAAATTTGGTCTTGCTTCTATAAAAGTAGACATGAGTAAGGCTTTTGATCGCATCTCATGGCGTTTTCTTATAGCAACCCTAAAAAAACTCAATTTTCCTTCCTCATGATCTCAATAATTTATACTTATATTTCCACTATACAGTACTCTGTTATAGTCAATGGAAATATAACAACTCCTTTCACACCCTCATGTGGACTCCGACAAGGAGATCCACTATCCCTAATTCTTTTCTCAATATGCACTGAAGCATTATCGGCTTCACTCATACTCTCACAACAACAAAACAATATCAAAGTAATAAATATCTGATAAATAGCCCTAAAATTAATCATCTTTTATTTGCAGATGATAGTTCTATTCTTACCTTAAAAAGATTATTGAAACATACTCCCAGGACTTAGGGCAAAAAATAAATTTTGATAAATCCCAAATCACTTTCTACCCCAACACAAAAAAAAAAAACAACAAATACTCAATAACTTACCATTTACGGAGTAAAAAACTTTGATAAATATTTAGGTATTTTCCTAGATATTGCCACTAAAAAGCATCAAATTTTTCAAGAATATATCGACAAAATAAACCTCAAAATCCATTCTTGGAATTACAAATACCTTAATCAAGCTTGAAAACTAACCCTAATTAAATTTGTTCTCACTAGCATTTTAGTTTACCCTATGTCTATCTATAAATTTTCTCAAAACATTATCAAAAAACTAGAGACAATCTTTTCTCAATTTTTTTGAAACACCTCCAACCATAAAAAAATACACTGGATCAATTGGAAATTTTTGCAATTACCAATAAATCTAGGAGGTTTAGGTATCAAAAATCTACATGACTTTAATTTAGCTCTACTTGCCAAATCTAGTTGGAATTTACTCACAAAAACACAAACACCTATTTTAACACACTTAAACCAAAGTATTTCCCAAACACTAACCTTCTTCCACTGGTTACAAAATAAAACTCATCATGGACTTGGAAAAGTTTCCATGATGGGTACAAAAATTAAACACATCACCATTTGACATTATACATAATAACACCATCACTGTACATCCTCCGTACACACTAATTTGACAGACAAACAATAAAATCACAATACCTATAACTAAATCTATTTATACTTCAATATTTCAATCAACAATACCAACAATACGAGCACCAACAAATTTTCATTTCCTTCCCCACAACACTTAGAAACATTTATAGAAGCTCAAAATTCCTTACAAAATCAAACTATTCCTTTGGAAATTGCTTTATAACCGACTCCCCACCAAAACAAATATATCAAATAAAACTAAAATCAATATCAACACAACTTGTGTCTTTTGTGGCCAAGACCAAGAGAAGATTGATCATCTCTTTCGCTCTTGTCTGAAAATGAAAGACATATGGGCACACTTCTGTTGAAAAAATATGCAAACTTGATTCAAAATTTTAATCAAAAAATATATTTTTTGTACATGATCAATTAGGTATTTAAACTATGAACTAAATAAAATGGAAAAACTTACAGAGATTCTAGTGGAAGCCTATCAACAATCTTTTTTACGGCTTGCACTTTAATCCACCCTTGAGCACTCCAATCGCAAAGGCTCTAGCTAGTCCACACTAGAGGTCAATCCAACACTTCATGTCACTGAACATGGATTGAATTGATGAAAATCAAGAAGAATTTCACTTTCCTTTGATATTTTCGCTACTTTTTGGAAGAATAATAAACTCGTTACTTAAAAAAAATTAAATTTTTGGCCTAAGCAAAGGGATTCCCGGATAAGATAAATAATCTCTCTGGCGATAATATTATTTCAGAAATTTTTTTAGTCGAATTACATTTCTTATAATTTAGTAGTTTTTGCCATGGAATATTTTATCTTTGAATCGGTTCGTGGAGATTTAAGTACGAGCATGGAGAATTAACCGAAACCTAACTGACCTCGAGTTTTTTAAATATCTAGTCAGCCTTATCTTCCACATCATCATTTTGATTTCATCTTCTTCCTTTCTTTCTCTCCTAAAATTTAGATATTCACCCCTCTCCCTTAAAAAATTTCATTTTCCATTTCTCTTCGATTGTCGTCAAACCAAGATCAAGCCAGAATATCGCTCTCCCCATCATTGAAAGGCGTAAGAAATTTCAAGTCTTTGAGATATTTCTTGGGTTTTGAGCATGGCCGATTTTTAGTTGACTTTTCCATAATTCAATTTACGATGAATCTTAGTCGTTACAATTCCGTGACGATGGGCGCTAATTCATGATTTAGAGGTTCTTTGAGACGCATGGCCGAGTTTATATTTTAGGTTGACTTTTTAGTTGATATTTTCTAAGACATTAAATGTAGGAGGTTATTTCAAATTTTATCAGAGCTATCGCGATGTTAAATTGGTGATTTAAAATTGACGAAAGAAGCATACGAAAAGTGTTAATTCCAAGCTGAAAGTTATACTGATATTTCGGAGTATGTGTTGTTAATTAGGGACCCGCCTGGGACAATTAGAATGACTTATGTTGATTTGAAATGTTAAAGCATAAAGATGGAATTTTAGCGAGAAATCGACTGTCAGGTCCGATGAGATTATAATTGATAGTTATCCGTCATGTTAGACCGCTTTGGAAATAGTTCCACTAAGAGTTGCTATGTACCTTCAGAATGTATAGTAATAGCCCATTTATACTTCGGTATGTTTAGGCTGATCGTGGGAAAAGTGGCGCATTTCGATTGTCTTTTCGCGTGGCTGTTTTGCGTTTAGCTGAGAGAAGTAGTACTTATCTCTACCAGTGTTACTAATGCATTTACTTTTAAATTGTGTGAACATGTTATCAGGATACATTACGGAGAATGATATACATGTTATTAAGGATATGATTATGTGAGAATAATATACATGTTGGCTGGAGTTATGATTACGCGAACGAGACATGTAATTGCTTATATGATTGTGATTATATTCTGGCCAAGACGGGCTTGAGGTGTAATGGCTTGAACTTCCAACTTATATTTCTCGATTTATGTGCCCGGCTCAAGACTTATGATTTCCCTGTGTCTACACTTATGATTTTTGTAGCCTTTGTCGGCCATCAGGTTTGACTTAACATTGCGAGGTTTTAGCTGCAGTGGATATTGTCTGGGGAGCAGAGAAGTTGGTTATCGGGAGTAGACTCGAGTATCGTGATTTGACCTTATGTCGGGATGATTAAGGGTTGCGTGACTCTCCTTCCTTGTAGGATATGCGACGATATGTGCCTTATACTTAAGTGTATATATGCTCCTTATACCCAAAAGGTTACGCGTGCCTTATACATAGTGTATAAGAAATGTGTGCCTTATACTCTAGCGAGCAAGAGAAAGCGCCGCTTGCACTTAAGTAACGGGCGCGATGTGTTTTATACTTTGTGTATAAGCGCGTGCCTTATACTTTGTGTATAAGCTGCTGTTTTGGCCTTATATCATGAGATAAGCGCTGCGATTATTGATTAGTCCATTCGGCAAGGCGTAGACCTGGACCGGTATACGCGTATTGTAGGTTGATATACCGTGGGGGATAATGGTGATGTGGGAGGCTCGGCGACTAGAGTTTTAGTCGTTGTCGAGTCTATTGATTTCTTTTCGCTTCTAAAATTGTGTGCTTATTGAAACCTTCTTTATATCTTCATGTATTAGGTCCGAGATTTCTCGAATTATGTCAGATGACTTTTTAGTAGTCCCGATATATGTATTTTGAATTCATATTTGACTATTATATTATTGATCGACTCTTTCCGTATGGTAAGTTCACCGTGAAAGAAAGTCACTAAGCCTCGCGGCTTACACCTCTTTTTCGCATTAGCGGCATTTCTACGAAAGCAGCCGAGCGCGGCACAATGCAAGAGGCTTGAGAGTTTTGTTCCGAAAAAGCAGCGAGCATCAAAGGCAGAGTGATTTCCATACCGATTTTGAGGCGCTACAACTGCTTTGATTGTTGTATTTTCCTTTTTGAAACTTTAAATTTGTCGGCCGTTGTCTTTGTAATCGTGATAGCGCATGTATCATCTTCAGAGCTCAAGATTACTTTATTTTGGGATATGTCAGGTATATATATATGGTTGGTCGCTTCATATCACCGATGGATTATAAATCTTAAAAACTATTTTTGAGTGGGAAACTTAATTGTGATCACATTTTTGGATGAAATGAATTTTGTTTTAAACCGAGTCGCCCATCGGCTCGGGTGACTCCGTGTTCGGATTTTAATGACTCACCAGACGGCCGACCCGCGATCGCATAAAGGAGGCCAGTTTTTTTTAATGAAACCTAATAAGCTTTTTCTTTATATAGGTCAACCTAAAACTTCGCAACTTAATAGTTTATCGTTTCCATCATTTAATTTAATTAAACCGCGTTGAAATTAAACACTAACAAAGCTATTATTAGTAACTAATGTTTACTAACTATAATTAAATTTAATTGACTAATTAATTAATTTGATTTATCCAATTTATATTCTACATTATCAATGTAAAATTGGCCAATCAGGAATATTCGTTGATTACAATCAACTCTCAATTTTAAGAATGCGCTTAATTTCATACTTAAATATAACTCAACGTCACTATATGTGTGACCTTCTAGGCTCGACAATAGCGCCTGCATAATAATATAATTGACCACATATTATAACGATTATGCAATGGATCCGCACCATAATCCCCCGTATTATCGTGGAGAACCCACTAGTAATTACAATTACTAGCGAGTGAATGTTCGCTTTATGTAATCACATTCAAACTAATAAACGAATTATTACAATAATCGCCGTGAATGGCTTTAATAAATGAAACCACAATATTGATTTCCAAATAACTAACTTCTTCAAATTCCACCATTAATTCTCAAACATTTACGACATCATAACCCTCGTCCTGAAACAACATTTTCAACATCAAAAAACCATCAAATACTTTAATAACAACAATCTAAATTTTCTAATTTGCACCTTATGGACAATTTGGATCACCCGCAACAACCTTATATTTAACCAAATACCCTTTCAACTAACATAGTTCATAAGCATAAGAAATGCACTTTTAAAAAAATGGAAAATTTGATTTACCCCTTCAAAACACCAACAAAAAAACCCTTAACTCACAATATCTTCAACAACTAGGTCTATAATATTCTACAAAACAACCACCATATCCAACTCTCCATTGAACTATACATTCTATCTAACTCTACATTATCATCCACAATTACTCCTACATTTACAATGTTATAGTTCTTTCTCTTATCATTTTGATACCAATATATATTACCAACATAATGATCAACACCCGAACATCATAAACATACAACATCACCTAGTCAAAGTCATAACATTTATTATGCTACTTAAGTTACACACATTTTCTTATAATATCTATCTTGTATTGGATTCTTCATTATCACAAGTGCTCTCTAGATCCTACTCATGGATGATGAAACAAGAAGAATGAAAGACCTTTTTGGATGGCTCAATCAAGAACCAATGCAATATTTATATGCAACTTACTACTTTATTAGGATTTCAAGAACTATTTCATAGTTATGCACCTGTTAAATCTAATTTTAATGCTTTAAATGGCTTTTGTAATAGATCTAATTAGTAGTTGAGCATGTCTAGCTCCCACGGAATGTTGTAATCTTACACTATGGTTCCCTCTGTTTAATATGGTGTAAATTATCAGAAAAAAAATCCAACGCTCATGATTTCACGCAAACGTCACCCCAAACCTCATCTTGACCATCCTTTGTTATCAATTTTATAGAAGTCATCCATTCTCTTGGTTGTGTTTGTCCAACTCTCGTCCCCTAAATGTTGCAACACTTGTCTTAAAGATGCTGCCACATGCCGACAACTTACCCTTCAATTCCTCAGCTTTGCCCTGTAACGGAACTTTGAATGAATCGTTACATTTAAACCATAATTTTTTTAAAATTATCTATTGTTGCTTAAGAGCTAATATTATATACTATAAATCTATTTAAATTAATTGACTTTTTTACTTTTCGCATACAACTTTAATCATTAATTACTTTTTATCTACATTATGAAAAATTATAAAAAATAATAGTATAAAAATATTTTAAAAACAAATTCAATGATATCAATTTTATATTTTTCGGATTAGTGAATAAAAAGTAATTTGTGGTCAGAGCCTTAACACAATCCCAAAACATCAATTAATTTGAAATAAAGGGAGTATATACTATACTCATTCTAATTTATTTTGATTCATATTTTATTTTTTCTATTAAAAATTTAATCACAATTTGTTTTTATTCACTATTCTAGAAAATAGAAATTGATTATATAAAATATATATAATTGATTCATCTCTAAATATTTTCTAATATAATCGTTAATAGAAAATAAAATATGAATCAATCGATATGAAATTTATATATATATATATATATATATATATATATATATATATATATATATATATATATATATTCCTGCTTTGATTACTTAAAAAAAGAAATATTTTTAAATTATTTAAAAAATCAATCGATATTAATTTAAAAATATAAAATTTATATAATTGATTCGCTTTCTAAAATATTTCATAATATTAATTTTAATTATATAAATAAAGACTAATTGAAGATTAAAGATTTACCTCGATATGGTGCTCACTGCTTGATCAAGGAAAGATTTTATATGCGGACTATTTTGTTTGTATATATCACAAGGTGAAAGTTAACCTTTGCTTGTTATAGAGTTAATTACAAAGAATTATCTCGTAGTTACGCTAAAGCCAGACTCGTCCCATTTGGGCCAAGACGCAGATCAAGAATGGTCCTAGATAGTGTACACTCATACAAGATTTAGTCCCTAATTTAATGCTCGTGAAAATTAATTTTTCAAATACCGCGCCCATTTGGGGGTCAAATTTCAATTTTTAAGAGTTTTGGGTATCAGTTACAAGGTTATAAGTTGTAAAGTCATAGAAATTGGCCTGTTAAGGTACAAATGGTTCTCATTTGTCCCTAACACTTTAACTTGTAATATTTGAAAATATCTCTACTTTTAAGATTTTTTAAGGTATATATTAAAATTAAATATTTTAAGATAATTAATATAATATTATTTTAAATATTTTTATATATTAACTTTCAGTAAAATTAATATATTTTATTATAAGTTTATTATCCTCTATATTTATTATAAAATATTCAATATTTTTTTACCTATACATTAAATATATCAATCATATATGTATAAAAAAAATTAAAAAAGTACATTATATAATACTCTTTCCATTTTTTATAGTTGTCGTTTTAGCAAAAAGAAAATTTGTTTTTTTATAGTTGTCGTTTTAGCATAATAAATAGCATTTTTACATTTTCAACAGACTTTTGACTACTTCTTCTTGAAATAAACAGCCAACCAATCATATTATTTTAATTGTTTGTCACTCTTACATTTTTCAAGGACTTTTTGACTATTTTTCTTGTTTCAATCTATGCATAAAGTTTCGCTAAACGACAACTAAAAAAAATGGAGGGAGTATTAATTTATTTAATGTAACCTATATTAAATTATTTCAAAATAATATTATATTAATTATCTTAAAATATTTAATTTTAATATATACCTTAAAATCTTGCTGTAGATATTTTTCAAATATTACAAATTAAAGTAATTATATTAAAGCGTTAGGATTAAATGAGAACCATTTTGTATTAATTAACAGGGACCATTTACGAATCCTTAAACTTACAAACACAATAAAACTTCTTCAAAATTATATTTTGACCCAAAAAGGCGCAAAACCGTTAAATTATAACTATTACGCTTAAATTAGAGACTAAATACACTGTGTACAATATCTGTGACTATTAATGCTAATCGTGCCACTAACTGGGACGAAAGTACAACTTGACCATACTTAGTGGGACTATTGCTGCAATTAACTCTCGTTATAAAATTCTGTGAATGTAATAGTACTAGTGTTTTGGTTTCTGATATCGAATATCCTAACTAAGTTTTGGTGATAATATTCAATACTTCCTCCATTTTCTTATAGTTGTCGTTTTAACAAAAAAAAATTATTTATTTTTTTATAATTGTCGTTTTAGCATAATCAATAGCATTTTTACATTTTCATTATACTTTGACTATTTTTTTTCTTAAAATAAACAACCAACCACTGATATTGTTTCAATTGATTGTGATTCTACATTTTCAATTCAATTTTGGACTATTTTTACTTTTCTTTCTATGTGCAAATGACTAAAATGACAACTAAAAAAAATGGAGGGAGTAGTTGCTAGGATATATGTACTCCATGTTATTATAACTCATACTCCAATTGTGAAGCATGTCACCTTACTTTAATAATAAGGTTTAATATGTACTCTATTGATCCAACAATACAACTACATTTCTTTGATACTTCAAAAGGTATATAAGTGGATTTTGAAATGTGAAATAGAAACTTGAACTTAGTACGGTTATCGGTCAGGTCCAGATATCGGACAAAAGATTTGGACTAGGATCGTACCGATAGCATATTGGGTGGATACATGGTCCTGGGTGGGCCTCACTTTTTTCAAAATTTGGATATTTCGTTTCGCATTTTGGATGTTTCGGTCCAGATTTTGGTTATTTTCGACATATATAATAAAATTCGGGTATTTATCGTGTTATCGGTCTAGGTCAAATCTAATATCGGTTAAAAAATAACATTTGTTTTTGAACTGCTAGCTTATCGGATGAGTATCGGTTCGGTTCTCGAATAGTTTCCGATTTAGCGGACACTAACAACTCTACTTGAATAATGAACGAAGTAGATTATTAACTCCATTAAACATGATTAGGTAAAGGATGTTTAATGTCATTCATTACAATCCCTACCAGATGACAACATTGTGGATGAGAACGAAAACGTGAGTGGAATGTGTTAGTACAGTTGATAGTTATTACGTATATGTTGAACGGGACATAGGTCGGGAGTTCCAAGTCCCGACCCATGTCCCGAAGTCTCGATATTTTGTGTCCAGAGATAGTTCGGGACAAGTTCGGGAGTTAGCGTAGTCCCGAACTATCTCCCGATCGCGAGTTACGTATATGTTGTGTATATAGTTTTGGGCTCGTGTATATTTAAATTGTGAGGTTATTACATCAGAACACTATAAAATCTTGAGAGATGTCAATAATACCGCCTGAGAGCTTGTAACTTCTATACGTGGATCGAGCTAATACGGCTAGGCAAATAAGGATTTTCTACCAAATTTTCGACCAAACCCTACCCCCTAACAATGGCCGATAAAACCACCCCCACCCCTACTGCCGCCGACGCGCCTGGCCTCGAGGCGGCGCGATCGGCGGCAGCTGAGCGCTGCACCACCTACTTCAACTAAACTTGACGAGGCGGGACCGCTGCCGCTACGAGTCTTCTCCACTGCCTCGATCGTTAAATAGATCCCTCCTCCAGCACGCCATGATTGGGATTTTGAGGTAGTATGGGAGCCGGGGCTGGTGAGCATGGTCGAGGCAAACGGGTTAAGTATTCTTCGGTTAAGCTCAAAGATTATGTTACGACACAGTAAAAGTTGAGTCCGTCCTCATCTTCTTCCTCTCGTGACCAAAAAATTTTTTATCCTATAACCAACTCTTTGAATTGTAATCGATTTTCTCGTCAGCATAAGTTTTCTTTGCACTAACTGAAAGTACGAAGCCTCTGGCTGCTTAAGGAGGCCATGCAATCTCCTCACTCATGAGATACGAAAAGGAGGCCGAGGCTTGGAAGATAACGACACGGAGCGCCAGCGGTACCACCGGCGGAAGAAGTTCCGCGCCTAACGGGTTTATAAGGTAAAATATAATTCTGATGGTAGTATTGAACGATACAAAGCTCGTCTAGTTGTTTTTGCTAATCATCAGGTGGAAGGGATTGATTACAATGATACATTTGCGCTTGTGGCCAAGATGGTTATTGTTCGCACTTCTTGGCCGTTGCCGCGGTTAAGTAACTGGGGAAACTAAGCATAAGACGGATTTAGATAATGCATTCCCCCGCACGGTGATCCGCTAGAGGAAATTTATATGCGGTTACCACCCGTTTTAATAAGCGGGCGTCTCTGGCTAAGAAGTTGCACAAATCTTTGTATAAGTCAAGAGGCACCACGCCGCTGTCTCCTCCAAATTGGCAACGATATCAAACTTATGAGTTTATTTAGTCATATTCCGACTATTCCGTGTTTACTTTGTGTAGGGCAATAAACAGGTTACAATCAATTTATTTAATCGATCGACTTCTAAAGTAGGTTCGCCTAAAGCCACAAAGTGGGCTAATGCGAAAATGTAACTCCAAATCAACAATATTGAAAAAATAATACTAACAAGTTCAAACCTATTACAAGTTAAGCCAGGGCGTATAACCAAAGCAGCTTTTATCCTCGTCGACATGTTGAGAAATTCATCATCACAATAAAAAGATTATTAGAATGAATAAGAAGACAGGTAAAACTAGTACAATGAATGGTTCTTAAAGTGGATTTTGAGAAAGCATACGATCGGAAAACTGGGTCTTTCCTAAAGCATATTCATGACAAAGGCAGTGGCTCTTCAACATATTGCATCGTTAATTATGTCCTTCCTCGCATCCACGGAGATACTAATGGAACGGTGGGACTACACTACCATCCCGAGTAGTCACAAACTCATCTCGCTCGGGCTACTAAAGAATAGTAAGAAGGTACCAAGCAGCCTTCCATAGCTAGCCCCTGACATAGGCCAAACGAAGCGTATGGCATTCACGGAGACATTACTGCCGCAGTTAATTGTTCTAAGTAACCGACGATTAGCATTATATTATCGGTAACAACTCTCCGCGTAGTTTCTACTTTCAAGAAGCATCTTAGCTCGTGTTTTTATACGTAGGATTCAGGTTCTTAAATATTTTCTCTTCGGGATCGCGTGTTGTCCATAAAACAAAGGCGGATATTATTTCTCGCCAATGGAAGGCGTTCGATATTATTTCAATCCGTGTCTTCGAAGTTCCAAACCCGCTGGTTCTCGGCTTACGGAACAAAAATCGAAAGCCGGGTAAGTTCGACAAAGGCATTGGTTAAGCGGACAACGAACGCTTATCACAAGAGCGGGTCGCCATGATCTTTCTTTACTCTCGCCTGATTTTTTCATTTGCAGCATATGTTTTGTCTCGCTTTTACATTAGCCTCGTCAGATCATCGTCGCCGCGTGGTTAAATATCTTAAAGGATGTCCTGCCGGGCGGATAGCGAGCCCCAGAGTACGCTGAAGCTTCCGCGCGCGATTCACTGGGCGAAGCTCCATTACCGATGCTCTCTATCCGTTGATAGTTTTCGACGACTCTCCGTTGCATAAGACTAAGGTGTTACGTTGTCTCACCTTCTACCGAGGCAAAGTATCGGGTCCATGGCGGCTGCTTACGCTGCGAATTGAAATGGGTGGGGTCAGGCTTCTATGGCTTTGCCTTCATAAATGGGCCCGAACTGTTGTGATAGTCACCATTTCATTTGGCTCAAAATCCAGTGTTTCATGAACGCACCAAACATATTGAGATCGATTGTCATTTTCTGCGCGATGTAGTATTGGATGGGATTATTCAGACGACTCATGTTTCTACTACAAATCAGCTAGCAGATATCTTTACTAAGGCCCTGAAACGATAATTTTGATTTTTACTCTAAGTTTATTTTGTGATTCCATGTCTAACTGGTAAGCAGATACGATACGTTGAACGGTGACATGTCGGGAGTTCCGTGTCCCGATGTCTCGATATTTTGTGTCCAGAGATAGTTCGGGACAAGTTCGAGTTAGCGTAATTCCTAGTGATTTCCCGATCGCGAAGCTACGATATGTTGTATATAGTTTTGGGCTCGTGTATATTTAGCCCGTAGGTTATTACATTGTAACACTATAACTCCAGAACTTGTACCGAACTATCTCTGGACACAAAATATCGAGACGTCGGGACATGGGTCGGACCTGAAACTCCCCACCTATGTCCCGTTCAACATATAGGTAATAATAGTTGTGTAAAGAAACGAATGCACACCACCTGAGCGATAAATGTGCCAAATATGGAGGTTCCACACAGAGCTATTGGAGGCGAAGTAGTATTAGCTATTTCGAAGGAGACATTTGAGTCCCGGGAGAAGAACATAATCTTGAAGGAGCAACTAGCAAGCAAGTGCAATGAGAAAAGGGGATGAGGATGTTCAAATTGTATACACAAGAAGTTTGTTATGAACTGGTTGTCACACTTTAATAGAATGATTAAGATACCAGGGAAGGCGAAAACGTTTGACAAAAACTCAAGATACCGGGGGAGGGAGCAGGAGGACGAGGACTGGTGGATGACTGTGTGGTGTGGTGATCAATGAATTTGCTGATGCTGGGAATGCAAAAGAAGCCACATATTATATGGTTGCAATGATGCAATCTGGCTTATCTGTGAATGATGTTTCTGATAAAGCTATACACAAAAGTTGGATACTTCTCTGATAAAGCTATTCAAGAAAGTTGGATACCTGAAAGAAGCTTAAGAAACATACAGGATCCTTCAGTGATCTAACTCAGGTCAGGATGTATATTCTTCAAATTGCATAATTGATCCATATTGTTAATGATCCACATCAACATCAAAATGCCCCAGTGCCTCTAAAGTGTTCGCACCTGCTGTGAGGCGGAAGATTCATCCTTACCCGATAACAGCAAGCGCTTCTGGCTCGATCGAATTTCAAGATGTAACTTCAAACACTATCTACTAATTCACAATATATAAAAAGCATAGGTAATTTAATGAGCCATTTTGGATTTATTCCATTATATTCAAGAGCCGGAGAATATAGATTCTTAGACTCCATGTGGCATTGAAATTATATTGTTAACGACCTATGGAGAATAAGATCTTAGAAACCTTAAAGGAGCAGGGAAAGGAAACAAGCTCTCATGCTATGATGGTGTGTATGTGAAGAGAAATGGAATGTCTCGTCATGCTGTAAGGATTGCTATGCAGATGAGACTTATGTATTTGTGATGTTGTCTGTGTACAAGGGAATCGTTAGCCATCCGCCCTCATTTATTTATTCGCCAATATAGGAAATTGTTGACCCCTGTACACTCTCTTGGGCAGCTCATATATCAATCGTTAGCTCATATATCTGCCTCGGTTCTAATGGTTGGCTTAATTGGCTCGTGAGATAAGCTTGATAGAGCTCAATGGAACTGGAAATAGATAAATTCATTACCTAAAAGTTATACAATTTTATGTAGGGGTTATGAGCATTGGCTGAAATAGGAACATCAGAACTGTAAGTCAATTTTATTGTAAGTAGTCATTACTGTAAAAGTTAAGTTGTCAGTTTCCCTGTAATTTATATTTTGTTGAATCCTTGAAATCATATCATTCTAGAAAATATTTATACAACAATTATCATTTAGATGATATTAAGCTACTAATAAAGAAGAGAGTAACTCAGACATTGTAATCCTTTTTCTGGATCACTACTTTTTTTTCTCATAAGATTTTTATTACCAGAAGTGGTTTACTATTTAATGAGAAATTCTAAAATAATTCCACACACATACTCACACTAAGATAAATGGAGGGTATAAATGTAACATGTAGTTGAAATAATCTAATTCTTGGTAGCATTGTTGACTTGTGGTCCATACAACTTAATCATGTGGTTTGTATTCTCTAACTGCTAAAATATTTTCCTTTCAGCATATGCGTTGGTTGGTCAATGGTAAAGAAAATGATGGATTACTTAGTACTAGTTAGGCTGCTGTTGCTTCTGCCTCTGACTCGTCTTGTCTTCGGACGAAATTTTACATGGTGTAACTGGTGACCGCAAGGCAGTGGAAAGGCATTCGCGGCTAGGATTTGGTCTTCGCGAATAGGTAAATATATATTCTACATCATCATAGCTTCTCATTGATTCTCTTTTGCATTTGACATTTCTTGCATTTAAGATAAGTGGTGCATGCATTTGATAGTCCACAATATAGCAAGATGATTCGTTCATGGGTTTGATGTGCTTGATTGTCATAATCTTTAATTGTGCTTCAGTTGAGATGTTGACATACAGAATTCAGAAATGCTCATTTGATGGTTCAGATTATAATATGAAACCGAACTTCATTTTGGTATTTCATATTCCTTAAGATGCTGTATCTTAGCAGATTAGGAGATTTTCATTTGTTGGTTCAGATTATAATATGAAAGAACTAATGTTTGGTGGGCTTTAGCTATGATTTGGAGTTACTTCACTTGATATATTTTAAATGAGTTTTTATAGTGGAGTCCAAACTGTCACACTTCATCTGAAGAAAATCAGCCTGCCCAATAGGATTAACCGATTAAGTAATACTCTTTCTTTTTCAAAATAAACCTGCTAATTTTTGTTTTTGTTCTGCAATAAGATATTTTTCTTTCTTTCTTTTTTTCAGAATTTGGTCTAATGTGGTAGGTGCTATTTTTTCTTCTTCTTTCAATTTAAAGGAATTAAGAGGTAAAACGGAACAGAAGTTATGAAACCAGAAGGTAGTGTTGTGCCGAATGTTAACTAATTTCCAATTAATACGTTTGGTATTCGTTTCATATTATTATTTCTTATCTGCCTAATTGCATGATTCTTGCACTCTTCTTACCATGTCACATATCATGTGGTATGAGCAACCATAGCAAAAGACCAGCCACTCGGCTTTTGCGTGGTAAGGAAGGCCTGGGATGCGATTAATAGCCCGAACTAGCAAAAACTGATTGTGTGGTTAGAAAAAGAGAACCAAAAAACCATGTCAGCTGAATGGATGCCATCCTTACTTGCCTTATTAGGTCTACTGAGTAGATTTTATCATTCTTGACTGAATTTTCCATCAACAATTTCAACATAGAAATTTAAACAAACTAAGATGAACGTGGATATTTTGAAAGTTGAATTGCATAACATTATCAAAACAATCACTCAACAGAAAATACTATGTTACTATATAACTTAAACTGAAAATTGTTTTTACAGAGTCTAACATAAGCTTTGCTAGGGATCAGTCTAGGATGAGATGAGCACTTTGCACAGACCAAACACTCCACTGTTTAGATATCTCTCCTGACCACTCTACATTGAACTTCCATCATTGCAGAGTCTAATTAGCATGCTTTCATCAATATTCTTCAAGATCCATCGTTCTGAAACGAAAGCACGACCTCTGTTAGCCCATTTTTCATCTCCTCCCACTCGAACTCTTCCACCTCCGCTAACGTTCCATCCCTTACCTTCATTTCCACCAACCATAGATCTGCAGCAACCTCCCAAAGTTCAACTGCTAAATCCATTCTCCCCTTAATCAAATTTATTCCCCCATTCTTTCCCTTTTCTACTCTACACCCTATTTCTTTCCCTACTGACATTACCTTATCTTCAATCTCTGTCACCTCCTTATTTGATGTGAATCTTATTTCCTTCTTTCTTGATCCTACCTCAAATATACTTGATAAATCTAAACCTGATGACATCGAGATTATATCGAATGCATTTACACTTCTTAAGAATTTAAATTCTTTCTCGCATGTTAGATTACCAAATTCTTGATTTTTTATCTTTCCTCCTTGGGCTGATTTTTTAAACCAGGAGAAATTCATCAACTCATGAATTCTTAGTCGTGTATTCGGGTTTGGATCAAGTAAGCGGTAGATAATCTTACGAGCTGGTTTTGAAATCCATTCAGGGAAATCAAATACGCGACGGTTCATTGCACGATACATACTTGGTAAATCACTATCATCAAATGGTAAGGTTCCTGCAAGAAAGGCAAACAATATCACACCACATGACCATGCATCAGCTTTTGCCCCATCATACCCTTTGCGATACACAACCTCAGGGGCAGTGTAGGCTGGTGTGCCACAAGCAGTATGCAACATCCCATTCTTTAGCTGTTCAGGTAAGGCTGAGAGTCCGAAATCGGATATCTTCAGCCTTCCATTTCCATCCAAAAGGAGGTTTTGAGGCTTGATATCGCGGTGTGCTACGCCATTTTTGTGGCAGAAATGGAGGGCAGAGATGAATTGATGGAAATAACTCCTTGCAGTAGCTTCAGAAAATCGACCTTTACGTTGAAGTTGCATGAAAAGCTCCCCTTTAGGAGCTAGCTCCATGACAAGATAAATCTTGGTTTTTGTGGCCATGACTTCAAAAATTTCAAGGATGTTTGGGTGGTGATTGAGGCGCCTCATGGCAGAAACTTCACGGATTATGTGAGGCTCCATGGCTGTTATAGTGGTGGCTTTGTCTATGACTTTGATAGCAACATCATTGTTGTCTATCAAATTACGTCCGTGGTAGACTTTTGCAAAGCTACCACGGCCTAAAAGATGTCCTACTTGATACTTGTTTTGTATGATCGTGCCACTACCGCCACCGCCGCTACGAGTTCGGCCGATTTTTGCAAGGGAGGGTGGTGGTTCCATTGGTGGGGTGGTGGTGGATGTAGGGGAGATTTATTGCAAAGCTTGAAAGATGGTCTTATTGAGGAATAACAGATGGGAAAGCAAGCAAAGTGGTCCTCTTGGGGAGTTGGGTGCCTATGATATTTATATTACTTTGGAGTCTTGGTTTGTTGAAGTTGACTAAACTACCCTCTTTGTGGTTTGTTTGTACATGCTAGTTTCTGGGAGACTGCTTATTGGTTGTTATTATTTTCTATATTTGGTTTAGTTTATTTTATTTAGATTTAATTGTGTGTAACCAGCTTAGTGAAAGCCTGGACAAGCGTGTATAATTCCAGTTCTTGAAGTAATTGTCCAGCATACATCTTCTCATATTCAGTAGTTTTGGTATTAGTATTGATAAATGATAGCTCAGGTATGAAGAATGTTTGTTGTTTCACTGTGTGACTATAGAACCTATAATAAACATAACTGGCACTATTTTTTACTCAATATAAAACCGTGTCTATTCTTCTGGTTGGCTATATTAAGAAGTGGAACTATTGTTTTTCAACATTTTTCAACTCTAGTTTTCATATTCATGTATTCCATGCTATCCATCTCAAAAAATCATCAAGTTTAACTTTCAATCATCAAAATTAAAAAACTTTATAACTTCAAAATTATCATGTTAATTGTAATGTACATAAAATAATAGTATTTAACCAAATATTATTATCAGCATAACATATATAACAAAAAATTGAATGTCTAATTAAAATTAAAAATTGGACTATCAAAAATGAAAAGAATACTCAGTAACCACTACTAAATTGTTGAATCCTATTCGTTTTTCCATTTTTATTCCCTCAACGATCTCTTAGAAAGTCGAAGACTTATTTTTAAACAAAACATATATCATTTTTTATTGAATGCATGGTACTTAATTTCAAGAAATAATTACAAAATAAATATCCCATAATTTTCTGGTTAGATATAATACGTGTTGAATTTCTATAGGATTACTCATAACATGAATCTGCACCTATATTGTGATTTATTGTGATTGATAGGAATCTCACTTTATGAATGATGTTGATATATATTTACAGTTAATTTGTTGCCCTCGAATCCTTTGCCTTTATTTTCACTTTGTCCCCGAATCATGTCATATTTTCTGCGTTTCCCTCAGACTTTCTATCTTTCAGTGGGGTGCCTCTTGTATTTTTCTATCTTTTAGTGCCCCATGAACCCATTTTTAACATTTAAAAATTTAATTTGTCGCCTAAAAAAGGTTTTCATTTAGTTCATTATCTTACCCCTACTACTAACAAACACGCTTTTTATCGCCTAAAATCGAACACTAAAATCAATAATCATTTTCTTGTTAAATCAAAATTCACACTCCTTTCATCTTCATCAACTCCAAAACCCTAAAACCCTTAAAACCTCTTCATACATTTTCTTCTAACCAAAGTATACAATAATGGCCCACATAGAAGTCCAAAAAGGCAAACTCAAAGAAGAAGTCAGCTAAGAACATGATTTCTCGGGTAGAATTGAAAGAGGGAAGTATAAGAGCAAACGATTTTGGAGAGGAAGTATGAGAGTACAATAGTCTTTTCTAAATTATATGAAGATTTTTCTATTTTCCCTATTCATTTTCCTAATTGCATGTACAATTTAGGATTTTTGATGGTTACTAATTACATGCATATTATTTCCATGTGAAGGAACGTAACTTATTCACTATAAAGCTTGGGTAATGGTGCTTAAGAAATACAACATGCCGCATGCTTCAAGGGGCGGGTTAAAAATTTAGATTTGATTGAAAAATCTAATTTGATCACATTGTTGACGCATTGCTCGAGGCACAAGCGATGAATCTTTCTTGTATTATAAGAAGCCTATGGCTTCTTTGGATAGTGGTTTAGTACAAACTTAAGACACAAAGTTATGTCAATTTATACGATTAGACGGATTACTGGGTCGGGAAGTAGGATGTATAACCCAATTCCAAATTTAGTAAGCTTTCAAGAGTCTGCTATTAGACGATGTATTATAATATTAAGTATGTGGACTAAAGCTTTACTTGAGGAAATCACAAGAGGCGAGGTCAAGCAGTTTCAGCAAGCATGGGGTAAAGCGATTTACGTGAACGAAGTAAGGCTTAGGTTTGTTGTAATGGCATCCCCTATAAATGCCGAAAAAGATGTTGTTTATGATGATGCATGCGGTGTAAATAAAGTTTATGTACGTGGGGATAATGTACAGGCGAAATATTGGGGCAAATGACAGGGGCGATGACAGTGCCATAGGATAATGTACAAGAGGAAGAATAGAGAAGAAGGCAGGGCACGATAAATGGCATGGGGGTAATGATAAAGGACGATGGGATTGGACGATTGCATGTGGGCGGCACAAGTGGGGTAACAACTTAACAGAGTGATGATTTGATACGGATGCATTCATGTAAGCTAACAACTTATCAGAGTGATGATTTTGATACGGAGGCGTTTCAGCGAGGAGACTACTTTGAAGTGAAGATTTTTGAACCTCTTCATGATGCGTAAAACGAGGAGGCCAATATAAATGAAATCTCGGACGATATCGCATGCTACTTGAATGAGAATGATGTTGATGTATTTAATTTCGTACAATTTTTGAATGACGCTTCTGCCACACCGACTTGCCATTTGAGTTTTCCATGAAATGAAAGAATTACAAGCAGGAGGATTTGGTGAAGAGGTTTGTTCCTCGAAGTTCAAAAAAGAAGAATTCTATCACCGGTCTCGTTGTTCAATCATCAGAGGTTCACTTAAAACATCCAACGGTCGTGCCTAAATGGTGTTTAGTAATGTCATTGAAGTTTGTAGAGCTCATTAGACATGGCGTTTGAAAACAAGAAAGAAAGTATTAAATTTGTTAAGAATGATGCTGGAGAGCTGCGAAATGCTGCATGCATGGTCAGATGCTCGTTTGTTTTCTGCCTCGCATCGGAAAGTCGAACGACTTAGCCATTAAAATTATATTGGAAGAACAATCGGAACTCTATGAAAATAGATATGGTGAAGCGTTAAGTTCTTGGCCAGAAATACATAAACAAAGACAGAGGTAGCCAAAATTCTCCAAGAACTCTACTGGGGATATCTATCATTTACTTGAACATCGAGATAAATGTGACCACAACTTGAGAGCCATCAAAGCAAATGGATACCGCTATACGGAAATGAAAATCAATAGCTCATGCAGGCCGGAGAGTTACGCAGCTGAGTCATTGACACTATTCCCGGTTAATTATACTACGAAGCCCATGAACAAAATTTATGAGGAATCTATGCGTCCCAATACAGGATTTTTTCAAGTCAGAGGGAAGTTCATCTCAGACGATTTTCAAGGGGCATTTAAGGGTCAACTTTAGCTATGGTTGACTCGATGGAGATAATGCATCTACCCAATCGCCAAGTAAATGCTGGCGCCGAGGATACGGAACTCGACGGGTTCGGGTGAGGTTACTAAAAGAAGATCTTCATATGGACCAGCCAGTAGCATTCATGGATTATGACGACCGATCAACAAATGTATCGCTTCCACTCATACTATGCCCCTTGTTATGCCCCCTAAACTATACCCCTATAACTCGATGATTATCACCATCATCAGTGGCCTCGAAATGCCATCCGTAAAGAGTTGCCCGCCGAACACGATTGTGTGTTGAAACATCTTCTCGCAAATCGAAAGAGATTGGCCGGAAAGACGATGAAAGACATAACGTGAAGGCCGCAAGTGGCTGCTAAATGTGGCCTTACTTCGAATACATGACGCAATGGGATTGCCACGTGTCCGGGGCTGGCCGCACGAGGCACTAAATGTAATAAAGAGAAAGAAACGGACGAGGTGTGCATTCCCTCATGCAGCCAAACTCCGCCTCAACTCAGGAATAATCAAAGTACATTCAATGTGTTCATACTCAAAGCCGTGGACCACCAATTATCATAACGCTTCTCTGAACCCTCAAAGGCCTCTATTTTGGACAAAGAGCCCATATCCAAACATACCTACCATTTGATATAAGAGTTCTCCAAGGAGACCTAGCATGTGCATGTAAAAGATGCATCGAAAGCAGTTATAAAAGAACTGCAAGAAGGCAAATGCAGGCTTATAAGCTGCAAGGTAGTTCGACGGCTGCTGTGGGCTTCAAGTGGACCGCCATACACCGTAAGATTTGCTGCATCACTGGCCACAACGCTAGAAGTTGTTCATGCAAATCAACCGAAAGAGGGCACCTAACCTACACCATTTGGTAAGAAGAGGGAAGATGTATATCCTCATCCCAATTGCAACCATCTGTGGTGTAAGAGCGAAAGCAATAAGCAGTATAGCTAAGACTGCTTTTTAGAACTATGTTTTTATAGAACTCGTTTGACTGAATGAATTATCTTCACCTTTTTGAGAAACATAAATGTGTTAGATCTGTATAGCGGCTTTTTGATATCTTTCGTTATGTAATTAATCAGGAGCTGGATACCCTAAAAAGCGGGCCAATATTATGCCTCTTCATGTCACTATTTTCAAAGGAATATTATATCCTTTCATGCCACTAGTACCTATATGTCACTACTTTTTGTTCGGTCATGTTTATATGTCTCCGCTTATAATATGAAAGTACAAGGGGCAAGTATGCCGGGAGGGGGTCCAATTTAACTGCACTATCTATTACCATTATTTAAAAAAGGGCAAAGTAATAAAATATCCAATTCAACCTGCACTGCATCCATTACCTTATTTAAAAGGGGACAAAGTATATGTATAAAAAGATGTATCCAACACAACATCGCATAACACCATAATTGAACAAACATTACCAAGCACATCAAATTAAGTCACTTCAAGACAAAGCTAATTCAACACCTATGGCAAATATTACCAGCACAGTACATAACCTAATTCAACATCAAAAGTACAAGGGTTAATCCGAGGTCGAGAATCCACTATATTGGCAATTGGTAAATTGCAAGTGAAATCATTTGGACTCTCCAAACCACACACTAAAAATAATACAATTAACACACAAAACAATACAGAGAACCCAAAACTAATTTCTCTTTAAATTCTCTTCAAGTTTCACCATAACGATTAAAAGAGAAGCCAAACAAGTTCATCCAACCACTCCCTAACTCCGACAACCATGAACCCTATATACCTCCGAAAATCTTCTTCCGGATTTTTCTCTCGTGGAAATTACCCACTAATAAATATTCATCTCCCACACCAACACTCGAGTATCGACTCGCGTCCCATCATAATTGTTGCTGAATTCCTTTCTTAGTTTACTACTTGTTCAATTCTAGTTTCTTTTCTCAATTTGGAATTTTTCACCTGAGAAAGACATCGCCAAGCACTTTAATAGGCCAAATTCCTCCAAGCCAGCCGATATTATTAATTTGCCCCAATTACTAAATTAGTGAAGCACGCCAAGTAGAACTCTGTATTTTGAGGGAAGCCTTTTGGGCTTGACAAATTAAATTTTAAATGTTAAAAAATGGGTTCAGGAGGCACCCCTGAAAAGATAGAAAGTACAAAGGACACGCCTGAAAAGATGGCATAATTCAGGGGGCAAAGTGAAATAAAGGCAAAGTTCAGGGGGTAATTAACCTATATTTAATTATATAAGGAATTATCACATGACAATGTTTCAGTATTTTATTCTTCAATAACCTTTCATGCCATCATGGGTATATATTATCACATTTGTTTCTCAACAAGCTGTATCGCGAAGAAAGATTTTATTATTTATGCCATGACTTCAATAATAGAACTCCTCAGGAAAATCCTCCGGTACAAAGAAAATTTATCAAACTGACGAGTCAATCGTCACCTAGTTATCTCCTACGACGCTAACGCCTACAATATTACTTGGTCGATATGGACTGTACTGGCCGGAGCTCGGGTCTCAAAGTTGGATATGCGCCGGATGCGTTCTGACGAGGACTGTCTTTTGACTCGAGATATGGTTCGAATCGCTGAGCAACCTCGATCTCGCAGGGTCAGATGGAATCGATCTTTGTCTTCGACTTAACTTGAAATGCGGGCCGATTTAGGACTTCGACCTCTCCGCTAAGTCGGATAAAAGAGGTTACCTAAAGGAAATTGACGCCTTTCTCGACTTGAATAAAGAACGGACAAGCCAATCTCTCTTTATTGGATACGGGCTACTCTGATACTGACTCTTTCGTTGGATATGCCCGCGCGGACTTCGATGAACCTCAGAAGCTTTAGACTAGGTTCTTCTGCCAGCCAGGGCTTTAGCAAAATTTCAGACTGATGTCGATGTGTAGCAGGCCCAAATAACGTGTTCTCTACTCTTCTTGATTTGACTTGGGGTTAAGAGGGCAACAAATTTTGCTATTAACTTCAAGGGATGGTCCGCCTTCTTGGTATGTTCCAAGCGCTATTTAATGTAGAAGGTAAGTGGCTTCAAATAACTCATCTTCTTCGATTTTGATGAATGCAGGCTTTAGAAGCGTGTCTCCTACACCTGCTGGGACGACAGCCCACTTTGGCTCGGGAGATTCCGGATCGTCCGCCTTCCTCGAAAAATAACGCCGGCAGTGGCGCAGGCTTCCAATACTGATCCTCTCTGGGATTTGATGTAGTGCAAGTGGCTTCAAAGAAATGTATTTCCCGCAACTGGCCTAGAGGGGAGACTCTTTATTTGTCGGGAGAGTCCGATTGTTTGCCTTCCTCGATGGTTTTAGGCGCCTCGTCAAAGTGCTCTGTGTGTCTTCGAGCTCTTTCTTCTTTTGAATCTTCAAGTCCTGAGGGTTTGCTGGGCTCTCAATCTTCTCGGTTCTTCGTCGCTATCCCTTTGAATGTTCGCTCAGGCGCTTCAAAGCGGGGTTTGAGCGCCTATTTTGAGTCTTCGATGTCCGCAGATTTCCTCGCTAATCTTCTTCTTCCTAATTTTTCTACGTTTTTCCACCTTGCTTGGTTTTCTACGAACGAAACACCCTTTTCATGATGCGCAGGAGTATTTACAGTTTTCGGCCCTCGATTCAGACGTTGATCCATTTTTAGACTGAATTTCATCTCAAACTATTTGTTAGTACGATCCGAATCAGAGGTTCGAATTAAATATTAAATTAATAATATTAATTAACCATTTGCTAAATTCAAAGATGGTTGACTTTGTGAGCCGCCGTTTGGATTTCACGGGTAATCATACCTTAGTTCGATACCATTCAATTTTATTTACGTTATTTTCACTGCTTTGTCCGTAAAAATTGATTTTTATTTCCATGTTCTCCAATTTATTATTAAAAACCCGTCAATTTAGAGAACTCTATTCTAGGTTTAAAATTAGATTAGTTAATGTTTAAACCCTAATTTTAATCTAAAATTAATATCAAGAGCTTGAATCCCGGAAACCCTATCATTTTCGATGACTTTGAATTTTAATTCAAGCTCCTGTGAACTGTGAATCAACATCGCAGTTATCGTGTGATCGATTGTGAATTAATTAAATTATTAAATTCATAAAAATCAAATTTTATTAATTAAAATTAATTAAATTTCCATTGTATACACAACCTAAGCTTAAAATTTAAATTAAATTATTGCGAATGCCACTTTTCAAAAGCATTGCCACTGAGCCACTGACGAGCAAAAGTCCACTAAAGTCCATCCTTGAAGTTTCTTCATGGTCATTTTATTTACTATATAGGTGTTTGGCTAAGCTTATCTTTTTTAACTTATAACTGACACTGTAATTTATAAATAGGTCACTCATAAGTTATTAAATTTATTTGGACTTATTTAGTTAACTTTAACTTATAATGAAATTTTTTTTATATATTTGGATAATAATAACTTATAAGTAGTAGAAAGGGGTAAATGACTTATAATAAAGAATATCTTATTTATATATACTTTTTTTTTACCCTATGATATAAATAAATTAAGAATTTGATATTTGAAAGAATTAAAATTAATTATAAACTAAAAATATATTTTATGACTAAAAATATAATACTTTTTATTTTTATTTTTTCAATAAAGAGTAAAATATTAAAAGTTGGTATAACTAAAAATTATATCTTATGATTATTAAATGAATTTATGTATAAAGTTAAACATTAAGGATCAATTACTTAAATTGTATAATTTTTTAACTTATGGTTACATGGTATAAATGTTAGTCAAATGACGCTTTTTTGTCAAATCAATTTATAAATAGATTTTGACAAAAAATGCTTAACCAAACACCCTATATATCCCACTCAAGCTAAGTGAAAATTTCATGCAAAGCTCAACAATAATTATTTACATATTTAAGAATATTCTAAGGACCAATTACTCAAATTGTGCCCTTGTCCCAACTCTCGTATGACATAAAATATATGATTTGTGACATTTTGCAAATGCAACTTCTTTTATTGCACTAATACCGTAATCATTGTTGACCTTATCTTCATTACATAAGGCCTTTTATCGCCTCATTTGTGATGATTACTTTTGCAACGCTCAAGCAGAACGCTCGATAAACATGGGCCCGATCACACCCACTGCTTATCCAAATTTTATCCAAGTTTCATCATCATAGTTATCCTGCTTATCCTCTAGCAGATCCAGCTCCTCCCATAGAAATAATCCTCCACGCTCATCTTCCATCAAGAAACTCGATTCCATCGAATTCTCTACAACCCGTGTCACAACTCACAACCGTTTGTGAACCTTGCTCGATATCAATTGTTGTGGATGAACCCCTAAATCCCTCTCCCCGAATTTTCAAGAATCACGTTAACGATAATGAATTTAAATAGACAAAAGAATTTATATAGTTCACCTCTCAATACGAGTTAACTCGTTGTCGCCGCATCCACTATAATCATGAAGATCGCTATGTTCTTTATCGGGCTTGAGTATTTTCTTATCACCGAAAATCTCAACTACAAAAGCCTCTACCAAAACAAAAAGATAAACTCTCTGTTTATTCAAAGACTATTAAAGCTCCCACTTCTCTTTCTATTTATTTATTATTGTCTACAATGTGTTTTTGTGGATTATAGCAAAGACTTTTACTGAATCCAGATACTTGGTGCTCCAAGTTACGGCCTCCAGTTTATCCAACTGTCTATCAAGCTTATCCAAACTTCATATCAAGTCAGCTTCAAAGACTTAAATCCATCAAAGCTATTTAAACTTGGCCACCAAGCTTATCCAAATACGACTTCACACTCCAACAACTTCAGAAGATTCCAAGACAGTGCCTGGCGTGACCATTAGTAACTTCATACAATGCCATCAACTTATCTTGTTTGTGTAATTATTGAGCCTTAATTCACTTAATTGGCCTAATGTTTATATGTTGTCGTCGGACGAGGGAGTAAAATAGTAGTCTAGCTTGTTCTGATCCGCCCAATTCGTTTGTTTTTTATTCAACTCTTGCCAAAAATTAAGAGACACCCCTGGGAGGCTAAAGCTTGGCCGAGCTGGTGAAAAGTCCTTCTATTTGAAGCACCCGTTCGGCGTGCAGTTCCACGAGGGCGAGAAGATAATTTTCAAGACTTTGTACCTTGAAAATAATTTTTATCAAAAATTCTAAATCTTAATAATTTTTTGGAATGTAGAGAGTCATTAGTATCACTATTACAAAAAATCATTTAAAAAACGCTTATTTAGATAACACAATGATTAGCTTCTTGGATATATGATAGGATTGTTTACCTGAGAATTTTATTGTTGTTCATCTATCTAACTCACGGTTTTAGTTGTGCCAACTGGAACTCAAATCAGAGTACTGCTGAAATGGCACCCATTATAGAGTACTGCTGAAATGGTAGCCAATTTCACATTTTTTAGGTAATAACAAAGATTAATTTGTAAATTTCCAACTATTAAGAACTAAGTCATAATTTAATCTCATCTTTTGAGACCGAATCTATAATTAGCTCAAAGTTTATATCTATAAATCAATTGAAGAGTGATTTTCTTATTTTTTTGTTAAGACCTAATTGCCCTTCTTGAAATGTCCACTTACTATGCAACCGATACGTAAGGCCTAATTGCCCTTCAATTGTTTTCTTGTCTCTTCGGAATGGTAATAGCTAATTCCTAGCAAGACCTAGTTCCCAACAAGATGTCCAACTAGCAAAAACATTCTAAACTTGGAAATAGGTGCTAAATGGGATCAATAAGGTTGAATTGTAATTTTTTGTATTATATTTTCTTTTGATAGAAATTTAATTTATAATATATAAGTTGATTAGTTATTTTTCGGAAAGAACTTCAATTTCATTTGATGTGTATGTCTCTCATAATTCAATTTATAATAATTCTACAACTTATGAAGGACTATAAATTATCGATTTAAAAAAAAATTGGTAGTAGCTAGGATTGGATTTGTTAGTCAGATCCTTGGACAAACAATAAAGTTAGACAAAATATATGTATCTGTTCAAAACTGAAAATATCTCAACAAATGAATGTTATTTTTATATGCATACTCACCCTTATCTCTCAAAGCAAGATAATTGAGAGATATCTCAACAAATGAATGTTATTTTTATTCACACATCGGCAATAGATGCAAGTATGCAACTTGTACTTTGCGGAATCGTATGGATGAGAGCAACAGTTAAAAATTATCGTATACAATAGTTTGTTACAAACTTACAATCACACAGACAAAGAATTGTAATTGCAAGAAACAAAAACTGATATGCATGAAAGAAGGCCACCATCAAACTAATACATGGATATCGCTCTCCAAAATCAAATAAACCATTCTTTTTATTCAACATCAATTCAAGATTAGGATCCTTGAAAATACCCAAAAGAATATCTCAACTAGTTGCTTGGTAATTGCCTAGAATGAATTAAAGATCTCTCCAATTTCCAGTTAGCTTTGGTTGAACCAAATAATAGTCTCTCCATTGCAAATGAATATGTGATTTGACTATGTAATTTTAATAATAAATTAATATAATTTAAACACGTAGTTGTTATACATCGATCGTACTTTATTTATACACCGGTTCAAAAAATGATAAAAAGACTAATAAAACCTTCACATATTTTAATGATTAATATTGCACAAATTACCTAAACATTTACTAATTTATTCACATTTCCCATAAAAGTTGTTTGTTTTTACATAGTCACACTCTATATATAGTCTATACAAAGAATCAGTTCCAGATCCTGAGTTGATTCGTAGGATAAAAGTATTTCAAGAATTTGGTAAATCTGTGTTTTATGGATAAAATCATCAAATTCCATATGGACCTCCCATTCCATATTGATATTGTTATATATTACTATTGTTCTATTTCTAACCTTTATGGTTTAATAAATCATGCTTTTTTTTACTTACTTGCTTTAGAATGTATATATAAATGCTTGAGAAGAACCAAAAGTTATAATGGAAAAGAAAACACCGACGGTTCTAGCAACTGTAAATGTGTTTACCAAAAATCATGACATTAGTTCACATAATCGCTGGCACAATTCTATCACTATTTGATCGAACCTTCAACCTGGATCGACTCTCTCCCACCTGCCAAAATAATTAGTCGAAATTGTCCTTCGAATTGATCTCTGAGATCGCGCCTTTCTTCAGCGCTCGAGACGGCCAAGATGCCCTCCAAATAAGCTCAGGTCCGCCTGGCCGTTTGATTGAAAGGCGAATTTCAATGGAGCCGGCCACAAACACTTCGACGACGTTTCAAGAATACGGGGCTCGGAGCATAAAGACAAAATATAATAAACGAACCGTAATTTCGGGCCCTTCGATTGCATTCACCTGTGACATTTATGCATAAGACTGCACTGGCGATCTCTCCGTCCTCCTGCGATTATGCCACATGTCTCATCCCGCGAAAACGACTCACGCTTATGCCTTATCGGGACTTCGCCCAAGCCAGACGTACCACCTTTTATATATATATATCATATACTAATATATTTTGTGAAATTTGTAAACTCAAGGATCAAATATCAGATATGGGGAAGTAGAATTGTTAATAAATTAAAGTTTGGTTATTACTAATCAAACATGTTATATATCGATCTCAAAGTCTTTATATATCAACTTATTTTTTATTGTTAACAGTGATATATTTGTCTTCGCTTTTTTTAAACGATAAAGTTAATACGGTAACGCATAGAGTAACAGCCTTCCCTTTAAATATTGTGGAGTATATTATTCCGCACCAAATCATCTATTTATACTACTGTAAAAATAAGCAAGTGGTTAGATATATATCAGAATCGCTTGCCTCTCATCAGTGATCTTGTTGCCTAACTCACAGAATGGGCGAGTATGTTAGAGTACTTGTTGCAAACTTCATTGCGAATCCTTAATCTAAATGTATGCAACAAATTTGCACATTTTATTGACTTTTACGTGGAACTTTTAGAATTAGTATTCGAAAGCTAAAAATTTTAAAGACATTTCATCGGGACAACTTTTCATTAACAAAAATTTAGAATTTCAATATGGAGCTAAAAGTAAAATTTAAATTTTTCCTACTCCACTTTATATATTCTAAGAACTCATATGGAGTACGTCAACCTTTTAGAATATACAGATTCATTGATTTACACATTGATCCAGTACAATGCTTAACTTTAATCTTAATTTACCATCGGATAGCACAGATGAGGCTAACAATAATGATGTTGTTGATTACTGAACTTCGCAATTTGATGTTAATTACAATGGTGAAGTTCCCGTGACGATTACTCCTTTATCGTGAAGAAACTTTTGATTATTGAAAGTAGATTAAATTGCTTTAAATTGGATTTAATTTTACTATACTAATTAACATTAATGGAGTATTATGAAATTTATTTTCTTAGTCATTTAATATGGATTCCTTGCTCTTTCATGATTATTCCATCCTGATTAAAATATTCTTAAAATTGGAAAATTTATTTGAAATATATTTGGTTTAATTAATTAAGGGTATATTTGACAAAATATGGTATAAAACAGTCAGTGGGACAACAATCCGAATAAAATAAAATTGGATTAAACGACAAACATTAAAGATCGAGTAATATCTAATTAAACACGATACTTAAATAAACTAGTATTATTTAGTATATATATATATATATATATATATATATATATATATATATATATATATATATATATATATATATATATATATGTAATACCATCTTGATCCTCTCTATCTTCGATGTTTGATTTTATATATATATATATATATATATTATTGAATTTCTATCTGGTGTTTGATTTTATATAGATATATATATATATATATATATATATATATATATATATATATATATATATATATATATATATATATATATATATATATTACATATATCTATATAAAATCAAACACCAAGATAGAGAGGATCTGAATGGTATTTAGTTATTTAGTGTGACAACTTTGGCAAATAAGTATTTGATATGATCCAAAAGATTAATATTTGCTAAAAAAAAAGGAATAAATGATGCAAATAGATTTATATTTGCACAAAAAGAAGAATAAATGATTAAGTTAATAATAAATTATACGGAGTATATAATTGAATTAAAAAATCTCTCATTTACTACGGAGTATTCAGTATATACGAATCCAATAAATTCGTGCAACATGAACTGTGGCATTGCACGGCATATAGATAAAGATTTTTTTATTTTTTTATAGTTAATATTACAATAATTTCTAATCCTTCTTTCTATATGAGATTCGAATCTTTAACCTCAAGGATTAAGGAGTACTAGTTTAACCGTTAGAATATTCGATTATCTAGTAGATAAAGACATTCAGATCTTATACCGTCCACTTGTTCCAATAATGTTTCACTATTAGATAATTCATTAAATTCTGAGACCATTGGAATGCTTCAATAGAATTTGATCCAGAATCATTATCTAATATCTAAGACAAAAATGTTGTCATTGTCGCATAAAAGCTAACGACTTCTGAGAGTAAATGCATTTTTAGACGGTACCCTTCTCAATTAATTGATATTTTTATTTTAGATAAAATTCATATTCATATTATTATTATAAAGTATATTAAAATAATATTATAAAAATATTTTCAAACAATATATCAAATCAATTATACTAATGTTATATTTATCAAAATAAAAAATAAATCATTGAATTTTATTAAATTGGATGGAATAGTATTTTAGCATCAGATTTACATGAAGTATCTACTATTTTTAATTCATTTAAGATGAGAGATTTGAGTGTATTGAAAATCAATGATTTTCACAATAAAATTAATTTATAATACGTGATTTATTTGATATTACCATAAACACAGTTAATTGCTTCATGAGGCCAAGTAGTTGGCCATGTTTCAGATTTTGATTCTCGTGAATGCGACTAAACAGACATTTGGTTTCCGAAAGGCATTAATACGAGTGCATTTTGTGATCCCAATGAATGACAAATAATGCATATTTTGTCCCTATTTCGAAAGGCAAGCAAAATAGGATAAACAGTAATCGCATATCGGCTTCGAAAGTCATAATGAAAGCATTTTAATCCCAATGAAAGTACCGACAAATAATGCATATTTGTCCCCTGCTTTTGGGCTTTAAAAACAGGGACACATATTTGTATTGTATAATAAATAATTGAATTTTATTAATTGGATGGAATAGTATTTTAGCATCAAATTGACATGAAGTATTTACTATTTTTAATTCATTTAAGATGAGAGATTTGAGTGTATTGAAAATCAATGGTTTTCACCGTAAAATCAATTTATAATAAAGGATTTATTTGATTATATCTCATAAATAATGTAGCTTAATTGTCTATGCTACCCAAAGTTGTGCCACAAGCTTATATTTCACATTCCCCGTAATGGTATTAGTACCGCATACTTTAGTTCCCCGAAAAGTTGCATATTACGAAATGTGATTTTGGTCCCACTGAATACTCACAAATAATGCATATTTTGTCCTCGTTAAGAAAATGCAGACAACGCGCAACATCGGCCACTTTGATATCAGGACATAAATATTTGTGTTATTTTCTGGGGTCCAAATGTGTTATGATGCCACTTATCAGAATCAAAATAAATCTTGGCCGATTTAAGATAAATTAACCGAGCAGCGAAATGAGAGTCAGCTTAAATGCCAACACCATGCCTCTTTACGCCATGCTCGACTCACGCAAAGGGCGTAATCTCGTATCAAGTGGTTTGAAGCCTGCCTTCGACTGGTACACATCCACGCATTCATCTCCTCCGCGAATTCCGCAGGCGATCCCTGGCGCCGCTAGCCAGAAAGTGGAAGCTGCCAAGTACGTCAGCTCAATCCAACAAGCTCATCACATCCAGTCATCCAACATAGCTGAGCTGTCATCCCTTGTGAATAGGATTAGTTGGAACAGAAATTCAAATGATTTTGTATCTCCTAATACATAGAATCAGTTTGTAATTTACATTCCAGAAGTCAAACGTAGATAAACATTGATGCTAACAAACTTGTACTTATCTCTTGTATATCTTTTGTTATAAATAGAGCAATGATCTCATCAAGAGCATCATTCCTCAAATTATTTCAGTATGACAATTTTACACTTTTTTAAATAAATTTTGACCACATACACTTACCGTAACCATATATATCTTCATCAATTAACTCTAAACAATACGACCATCTCATATGGTCTTCACATTCAATGATTTAAATCTATTAATTAAAATAGGAGTAAAGGAGTACTATTATATAATTCTAACTTTCTTATGTTCTTGGAGTGAGTGGTTGTTTGCTTCATTAGTTGAAAGAATAAATTAAAGTTGAAGACAATTTCTCCACCTAGGGACCAATGCCAAAACTTTAAAAGATCTCACATCAGCTTAGAACCACAAGTTCTTAATATAACTATGATATTCTTTTGATTTCCACTTCAGGCATTAATTGTTTAACTTACAGTAAGACAACTAACATGGAAGATATCACTGTTAAATATTGCCTTCGTATAGAGACCTTCTTGGCCGATATGCATTATTTATTCGTCCGTATGTATCTCTGCATTATTATAAGTTTATAACCGAAACCTAATGTCCACTTCTGGAAATTAAATAACTAGAATAAATGAATAATATAGGAAGGTCACTAATGGAGAGAGGACGTCCATATATGGTTGATGGAACCATACAATATTTTGTCCGAGAATATCTGTTTTTAATTCTGAATAATCCTAGAAACATACGGAGTACAATTTAGTCTGATTATTAGTGTATATTTACCATGTGGAGATTTAGATACATAATCGTTATTTGATACTCCTTCTATTCCTAAAAGATTGTCATATTATTTCGAATTTTAATAATTGATTTTTTTTAAATTTTGAACTAAAATAACTTTTAATATATTTATTTAAGAAAAATATATCAACATGTAGTATTTTGCCTAAATTTCATGCATACAGATACCTGAAAATATTTCAAATAGTCACATAAACCTTTCAAATAAACACCTAAAGGTGATTTTTGGCACCTCAACTTTTAAAAAAAATATTTTTGACACCTGAACTCTACTTTAATAGGTAAACCTAAGGACAAAACAAGAAAATTATATATATTACGCTTTATAAATTACTTTTAAAATAACAAATACTTAATTGGATCAATATTTAATAATCAATTTTAGTTAATTCAATAAATGAAAAAACACAACATTTTCAACCTTAGTCCCACCCCATCCCGACCCCTACCACTAGTCTCAGTTTTTTGGGTTTTACCTTGTGAATTTTGGTCCAGCAGTAGCAATAGGTTCCCTAGGACCTGAAAGACTTTCTAGCCTACTGAATATGTATGAGGTTTTAGCAGATCATCTCCAAATTGTAAATACTCTACTTGCACGAGAGGCTGGCTGATTTAATAGGACAGAGTTCACCAATTTGCTTTATAGTTGGGATGGGGATAAGATTATAGATGATATAGTATTTTTTTAATTAAATTAATTAATATTGATTATTAAAAATTAATTCAATTAAGTGTTTATTATTTTAAAATAACCCATGTTAAAGTATAATATATATAATTTTTCTGTTTTGTCCTTATACTATAATTTTAATAAAAGTTATAGAAGTTCAAAAGGCTAAACAAATTTTTTTTAAAATTACCATTAAAAGAATTTTTTTCAAAGGCCAAAATCAAATTTCAAGTATCTATTTAAAAGATCAAAGGTTCAGTGCCTATTTAAAAATATTTCTATAGTTCAAAAAGCCTATATGAAATTTAGCCAAATTCAACATACTTTACTATTGACTTGATAATTTTGATTCAAATCTAAGTTTTGGATGTCAATCAAGATTATAAAATTTATTAACCTTTGAGCATGAAAATGCAAACTTGACAATCTTTTAAAGATGAAGGGAGTATTATATTTTATGCATTTTGAATATTTAATTGAAAAACTATGCATTATTAGTGTTTTACTTTTGATTTTATAAAAATATTAAATAATAGATGTAACGGTTTGTATTGAATAATCCTCTTGCATTCATCATGCGAGTAGTGGCGGAGCTTGAGCATAAAATGAGAGGAGGCTAACCGACAGCATCTATCGAGTAAACGAAAAAAGAAAAATACCAAAACGTATATTACATATCCAAGAAGTCACAAAAGAACAAAATACAAGTTAATAAAATATGCCAAAAGAATAAAAACAAAATACTAAAAACTAAAACTCCGCCGACGCTTATTTACATTCTTGGTCCTCGATGATAGAATCAGACGAAGAATTTATTTCAATATAAACAACCAAATTGTCAGCCTAAGAATTCATCTTCTCCATCTTATTACACTTTGCCACAATCTTCATAGCCGAAAGGTCAGTCTAACTCAGTGAGAAATGTAAAGAGCAAATGCAGACGACTAATCGATCAACAAGAAAGTACACCTTTGACTTCTCAGATTTGGACTAATGAAATGCACAACCCTATTATGGTCGGTTAAGTTCCACTTTATTAATGCTACTACTAATATTAAATGTTCTAGTTGAACTTTAAAAGGTCTTCTCTTGGTTGGTAAATCAACTCTGATAAAATTTCAATACAGTTCTTTAAAATTTGATCAATATCAATGATTTGAACCCATCTTTGAACTAAAGCATCACATAAAGTCAATAGTTCCATTGAATTCTCATTAAAGCAACTATTGCTCTCTATTAACTCCTTGTCAATTGTCACAAAGAAGTTGTCGCTTCTATAATATTATTCTCAAGAGTCATACCTCTATTTGGCTTGGCCTCGCATGCACAATAAAGTAGTAGGAACATCATTCAAATCGAACTTTATCACATTGCGGACACAAAAGCCTTCACCTTTTCGAGTAAGTCCAGACACCCTTCAACTTCAATTTCGACAATAACTTTTGAAGATGAAACTAAATGAAGTTGCATTAACAATGTCTTCAGATCTTTGTCAAGGGCTTCGACAAAGTGAATGCTATACCCATAATTTGTTTTACCGCATGCAAAGATCAACACAAAATGAAACGATGTCATGCACTTTTACAAGTTTTATTAAGATCCCCTCAAGGATTTACATAATTAGCCCCTTGATCATTTATAATAGTCTCTAGAATCGAAGGATGCATCAAACATCTCAATAAAAATCGCAAAACAGAAAAGAAATGTGAACTCCAACGAGTATCTCCTCGCATGCCTGAAAGTGTCCTAATATGATTTGCCTTTCCGGGGCTTCATGTTCAATGCTCCTTAAACGAACGTCAAGTCAAGAAACTTTTCCTCTTGTAGTTGATCAAGTATTAAGCATTGATGAAGTAATAATATTCAATGAAACTAAATTTGTAAAAAATCATGAACTTTAGCATTTTTTTCAAACAAGAATCAAGCAAAGCTAAGCACCATGAAAGCAAAAAACAATGCACAAAATAAGCATACGGACAATCCTTCAAAATAATGCTTGCAATCCATTCCATTCCTCTCATACACACAAGAAGTCAAACCTCAGTCTTAACGAACCAACATCTAATCCATGTGAAGAAAATACTTTGCATAATTTCGAGAGTCGCAGATTTAGTATCTTTCTCACATGCACCAAATCAAGATATCGCTCTTATAACCATCTACATCAAAAAATCTCAAACGACACATTTGTTTCTTTAAGCCATCACGTGATTCATCAACTAGTATGAAATTTTGTATCTCCAATTTTTTTCCGAATATGAGTTTCACTTTTGTAGCAAATATATTCACAAAATCTCTTTTTCCGAATAAATGTGAATTATATATAAGATTATTAGGAGCATTTTCTAAAACAACCTTTTGCAACTTCATTATTATAAGATGCCAAGATTTTTACCATTTCAATGAAATTACCGATTCTTCGAACCTCACTTTCAATATAAATTCTCTAATACACAGTTCGGTAAAGCTAACCAACGAATCGTCAATTGATGTCTCGAGACGCACATATTCTTTACTTTTTCTCCGATTCATGATCTTATAAGAATGTTGAATATGACTTGGATTGATTCAACAAATTCACATTTTTCATCGCAGAATATCAGGAAATGAACAAGGGTCTTTACCAATATGAGTTAGAAAAAGAATATTTTTTTCCAGAATTTACTTTTCCACTCTGAAACCTCGAACAAAGAAAGACATTAGACCCAGAATTTCCTTTTGGCTTGTCAAAGAGAAAACAAGGTGCATAATACATCGCATAATGGACGAATACTCTCTAACCAACCTGGGAAAATACTGAACCAACTACCACAAAATCGCCGAGGTTTTTGTCATCATAAGAGATAACTTCCATCTTGAAATTTCAATTTATGTGACCCTTAGCTAAATAGGCTCTCCTCGATTTTTATCTATTTTCTCCTGAGGATACCCCAAATTTTGGGACGCTTGTCTAGATCATACCTAAATTTTTTATGTCAAAATCATGTAATTGTAGATTTTCGCACTTATAAGTCATACTTATCCCAGGGCACTTTCAAGGTATATCAAACTATCTGATTTTCACATCCATCCGTGATCTCCTATTTCTCCTAATTATTTCTCTTTATTAGCGTAATTCTATCACTAATATTTCAAATCTCATTTTTCCAAAAGAATTAGTGCAAAAGTTATTAAACTAAGATAAGGTAATAAGCACAAAAAGTAAAAAATTAACATTAATTTGACAAATACAATTAATTGGTTGAATCCTCGCTACATTAATAGATAAATATAGCAACTATTAAGTATTAA
The DNA here is from genome assembly GCA_019722365.1 of Lithospermum erythrorhizon. Classification (NCBI taxonomy): domain Eukaryota; kingdom Viridiplantae; phylum Streptophyta; class Magnoliopsida; order Boraginales; family Boraginaceae; genus Lithospermum; species Lithospermum erythrorhizon. The sequence continues at coordinate 66,739 of JADFUC010000516.1, read as the reverse complement.
TCAAATAAAAAGACAAGTATAATTAATTATTAAATAAATGAAAATAAAGATAAATATAATCAAAACAATACCTTGTAATTTGTAAATCTAAGAAATGTTAAGAAGTCAAAATTTTTTATCAAGCGCTCGCTCAATTCCGTGAGGCGTTAAAGAGACATCCGACAAGCGTTACATGCTTTTCAATCGGGTAAGTTTAATGGTTTCTAATTGTCTCACATATTTCCCTTTTTACTATTGCTCATAATTGACATTGGAATAATACATTCATTAATTACATATGTATTAGTTGATTTGGTTCATTATGTAATCTAATTCGCCCCAGTCAAGCCGCCTGAAGTAGTCATTATAATCCTAACACTGTAATCACCAAACCGACGATCTAATTCGCTTAAAACTACTCATTTTATTGTTGTCAACTGCTTTTATTGTTGTATTTCCTTGAAACTTTACTGTCAGCCATTGTCATTTTCAGATTCGAAAGTACAATACTTACACTCTTTTGTAGCCCTTAAGTTTACATTACTATTTTATTTGGATATGTCAGATATATAATGAGTCAAGTTGGAGCGATCTCACCGATGGATTGTAAATTTTAAATGTGATTATTTTGGAAATATTATAATGTGAATCATATTTTTGAAGAAACGAGTAGTTTTAAACCGAGTCACCCACGGTTTTGGTGATTCCGTGTCTTGACATAATGATTCTCACTTTAGCTGCCGACGGGCTGTCACGTTACAATTTATCGAAATTAAAGCTTCCGTGATTACTGGGTATCTCATGTCATAAGGTCGACTTGTTTTTCATCAGTCATCATGTGTGTCTCAGAAAAGTCCGAGTCTTTTTTCTTTGTTGCATAGATCAGTTGAGGATGCCACCCAGTTCTGCAGTGGGTAGAAATGGTGCCGTGCGGGTAGCTCAGTGAGCTCCCGCCGTGGGGCGTAGCTAACGACAGTACAAATAAAGTGACCAAAGGTGTCCTGAAAGATCTTTTGAGCAGTGTCGGTGTAGACCGCAGGGTGAATAACGCTCGTGGCCGAGCAACAGAGGTCTAATTCTGCAGGCAAACAAGCTAATCGACAATATAGATCCTCCGGTTTTCGTGGAGGTTCGCTATCGAAGTTCATCCGGGATACGGTCCATTTCCGATCCTACGGGGATTGGCGGTATTTGGTGAGTTAAGTTTGCGATTTTATCGACTTCAATTTGTGGTGCCCGATCAGCGGAGAACTGGAAAGCCGCTGCTTGATCACCGCTGTGGTAGGGGAGACGGCGTGCCTGGAGCGGCCATTGAGCTCTTCCTGAGAATTAATGCCTGAGACCCACATGGCAGCCTTTGGAGTAGGAGTTGATTTTCTACCGACTGTGACGGTGTCCGCTGGTGAGTACGAAACAAGCCAATGAGATGCGCCTACTACTTCCGATGTCTATCCGTAGCAGCACATCAATGCAGGTTCAGACGGCTCGACGCTGGAGTGCACGTCACCGATATCGATGACTTTCGCCAGCTTATGCCGCGAGGAACGCAAATTAAGATGGAAATGGAGTTAATGGTTGCAGGCTGGGATCGAGAGAGTCGACTCCGAGACTCTCAAGACCGATAGCCTACCGCTCTGGGAGTTCAGAGGATGCACTGTGCCAGAAATGCCCGGACACGTAGTGTTACTCGCCGCACCGCCGGCTCACCCAAGCTATTCTACAGCCTCCTTCCGCACGTGGGGTACTCATGGTGATCCAAAGTGGAGTTTGCAGTGGGCTTCGTGGTTTAGGGAGATATCAAGCTCCGACGCGGCTGGCCAAGGCACACGTTTCTGATCACGAGTGGTGATATTATAGCTACAAGCCGCTGCCAAATTTCAGGCACTGCTTGGTGGATTGCCCCTAGTTTTCCAGGATTGAGATCGAACTTTAATTCGCCCAAATGTAAGCTGCTATCGGGACTGTGTGGACTTGTTGGAAACCGCGTGGCATCGTGGTCGGTGAGTCGAGGCTCTTCAAGCGAGCGCGCAGCGCATCAAAAGGGCCGACGGGCCGACATCGCGGGATTCACCAGAGGCGACGTAGTGGCGCATGGTGTACTTACTTTCATGTGATTACGCAAGGAATACTTATACCGCGCTACACACTCAATTATTTTCGAGTTTATGTCGTATTATTCTTACTTCCAGATGCAGAAGCCTCGTTGTTCCACTTTCATTATGTTTCCATTGGGAGGTCAATCGAGGTTGACATTTATATATGTGATTAATCTCGAATGTGAATCCACTCCATTATCGGTAGTGCATCTACTCCGCTTGAAGTTGATAGGTTTTGATCTTATGTCAGTAATGATCGTCGGGGAAAACATCACACTGTGATCGATTGTCACCATAAGGATGTTACTTTGTGGGCCTGCAAACTAGAATCTTGTTTGGAGATAAATGTTCTACCGTCGATATTACTTCAACACCAAGCAAGGAATCGATTAATGGCGGTACGCTGATTTTTGGCACGCGTAGATTCGAGGATGTAGGAGATTGGGACAGGGATGTCCTTACATTTGAGAAGCGTATTGGTGTTTTTCTCGGGAGTCGCCATACGCCAAACGGTAGAAGAGAGATTACAAGATAGAACGGTTTCCTGAGCGTAGCTGTTAATCGAAGATTTTGTTACGTGAACCGCTGATAACGTGGTTTCGAGGACGTGACATGGTCAGAATCGTCAGGTTCGAGGAGCCGCTACTCGTAACTTTCGCGCGAGGTATCTAGTGTTTTGTTTTTTACATTCATATGCGACATGCGGTTACCGTTGTATCATTGAGTTACTAAATTTATTTAAATTTATTGCAGCTTTAGGATCAGAATAACCCGCTACTGAAAAAAATTAAAATTTAAAATTTTCGGTCGACGTATGTGGACTGCGATAAGATAAATAATTTCGATGATATTATTTAGATTATTTGAGCCGATTACATTTATAATTTAGTAGTAATAGCTCAGATAATTCGAAGAAGGATAATTAAATCGTCGATAACTCGATTCGCTGTTGATTTCAACGAACTCCATGTTTTTCATGACTTAAGAGTTAAGTAACTCATCTTCATCCTTATCATCTAAAAACATAAAAATATCTTCCTTCCATTCCATTTGGCCGAGATTCTCTCTCTGAAGCAAACCCAAAATTTTTTCTTTCTTCCATTTCTTCACTTTATCGCATTACAAAGTTCTTCGTTGTTTCAGAAGACTTCCCAACCTCTTTCCCTTACCATTTTTCGGTGTGCTAAGATACGCTTTGGTTGATTTTGAGGGTTGACTTTCAAGCTTGACTTTTTATATAATTCAATTTTATACGGATCTTAGTTTGTTATGGACGGCATGCATTTATATAAGTGACGACCACGATTTAGAGGTCGCTTCTGAGGATGTTGGGTGACGAAGTTGACTTTTCTAGGTTTCGCTGACTTTTCGAGTGATATTTTTCTAAGACTTAAACGCAGGTGGAGTTTAATTGGGACCTTATTATATTGCGATGTTAAATCAAGCGATTTAAAATCGATTAAAGCGGAGTTAAAGTTGAAAAGTGTTAATTCCAAGTTTGAAGTCAGAATTGATATTTGGAGCATAGGCTATAAATTGGTGATTTAAAATTGAAAATGAACGAATTATTAATTCTAAGAACCTATCCTTGTAGGGTTTATAAAAAATATTATCTTGGGAGGTTTATAAAATAATCAAGTATTAATTTATCGAGTTTCAAAAAAACTAAAGAAAAAAAAAAACGAAAATGGTAGCCACAAAATGTTTAACGTATGACCGTCCGGTGAAGCGCATGTCGAAAGTACACTTATCGAGTTTCTGTGAGTAAATTAATTACAAAAACAAAAAGAAAAAAAAAATGAAAAAAGAACGAAAACAAAACACGAATTATTAATTTAGCACCCTATCCCGAGTCGGAAACGGCCAAACATATAATCTTAGAGAGTTTATTATATAATCGTGAAGAGATAATTTTATCGTATTAAAGAAAAATAGGAAAAAAATGCAAAAACAAAAAAAATTTGTTACGCGCTTTTTTAGACGTATGATTACCGGTGCACACCACAAGCACTCTTATTATATACTAAGGGCTAATTAGCCAAGCCTCCCCGAATCCAGCGAGTTTATGCTCAATTTTGCCCACTCAGATCATGACCACAAGCCAGTCACTGCATTTCTCTATCTTTTTCAGTTCGCCTCAAGTTTCCATCTTGTCTCGATCGCCCCTCATCCCATTTTTTCACATTTAAAATTCATCTTTTCGGCTAACAAACTTAAATAACTATTTTGTCCCTAACGCTACACTGAAATATATAGACTAATGTATAGGAAACACATTTAAAATATTTTATATAATTGAAATAAAACCCATCACTTTGTTCTGACATACCTCACCTTTACCTCTCATCCCTCCCTCAAACTTTGCCCCTCAAACCACCAATCGCAAATTTCTTCTTGTCACACCTCACCTCGCCTCAACATCTCCTCCTCCTAAACTTTTCTCTTCAACTTTCACTTCAATCATAATTTTTCGACACACCCCACCCTATCTCCACCCCCACCCTCCTTTACCGAGCTTACACCACAAATTTTTCATACCCCACCCTATATCCCCTACCCCCTCGGTCTTTTCCCCTAAATCCTTCTTTCCTTGAACTTTCACTCAACCAATAATGTCAAATTTGTGAAAGTTCATGGGAAAGTTAAAAAGGGATAAGGGTAAAGGGAAGCACAAGAAAAATTTGTGGTCAGAAAGTTTAGTATAAAAGTTTCAGCAGTGAGAAGTTTGGGGTGGGGAGAAGGGGTAAGTGGGTATAAGAAAAGGCCAAAGAAGAAATTCTACGGTTGGTGAAAGTTTGTGGGGATTGACGGGGTAGAAGGGGAGGTCGAAGAACAAAGTGGTGGGGTTTTATTATAATTTTGTAAAATATTTTAACGTGTCCCTCTATACTTAGTCCTTTATACTAAGGTAGCATTGGTGACAAAATAAATATTTAAGTTGTTTAGCTGAAAAATTAATTTTAAATGTGAAAAAATGAGATGAGGGGACAGTCGAGACAAAATAGAAAGTAATGAAGGTACATGAAAAATGAAAGCATAGGCAAAAGTTCTGACAAAGATCGCAAAATTTAGGACAACCGAACGCAAACGCATAGTTAAGAGGAAAACAGCTAATTAGGCTATACTAAGATATGAGTAATATATTATCATCATTAAAGGATTCTAATATGGATTTGGTAATTGATAATGACTTATTTTATGTTTTCCCATATACTGCGCGCTTAACTTCAACTGTCAGCCTCGAGCTTTCGCTCTTGTCCGCCTTGCCCTCTATACTATTTTTCTTGTTCGCCCCGCCCCTAAACTCCGATTTTGTTGTCTCAAATGCCCCCTATAACCCTAATCTTCATATTTAAACAAATATAAATTCATTACAAAATACGAAAGGACTATTTTACCCTTAAAATTTCCTCAAACACTACAAATAAAAAGAAGGGTACATTTTAAAATATTCTAAAACAAATAAAAACTAAAAATATACTCACCCTCATCTTCTTTTTACACACCCCACCCTGTAGGTTGTGCACAAAACCGAACCTAGCCGAATCAGCATCAAACCGATTCCTAAAATAACTTAAATTTTCTGAATCGGTTTGTATTTGTGTTCTACGGTAACCTAACTAATTAGGTTTAATTAAATAACCGGTTTAACCGAATGATTTCTAAATTTTATGTAGATTTCAATTTTTATTTATTATCCTTTAAGATCTTGTAGTATTTAAGGTGTTTATATTTTAAGGATGTAATTTCAATATAACTTTGTTCATTGATATTTTCCAAGTGAGGTATTATAAGCTAATGCGTATATAAATTATATAATTAATCTAAAATGACTTCATTGAAATTACATGTATTAGATCTAGTCACGTGACTTAATTTTTGTGAGCCTCAAACGAGGTCTCAAAATTAACTCAAACCTAAATCCAAATCAAATCGAACAGACAACAACCGAAAAAGGATTATTGACCACCTATTTAAGCTCGTCTCTGGGTCAAATAGAGACTTTTCTATAGGATGTTGATTACGCTGGTAAATTGAGATTCCGCGGAGATTATTGGCCATATCTCAATCGGCTGGGAAATTCATCCCAAGGAATAATCAAGTAAATCAAGCTTTTGTTTACTTTGTCAGTGGAGTTGATTTAGTCGCTTATTTGCATTGTCAGTTTCTCGATTATCAAGGGAAGTCGCCTCAATATTCCTATGAGTATTTTCTAGTAATACTCCAAATTTCGGTGTTCTACTAATTTGGTTTAGCTCGTTTTTAATTAAATAAAACAAAAAATGTAAGCTTTGGTTTATTTTGTGAAGTTGACTTAGTTGTGGTGTTTTTTGGGGTGGTTCTTTGTTTGTGGTCAGAGAAATTCATGCTTTGTTGCTGTAAGGTATCGTTGTATACTTTTTTACGCAGGGTACTGGATCGATGAGCGATGCAGGTACTGATGCAATTTTTTTGGGAGTGAGTTTTCCAAGGAAGGGGCGGCATAATAATAAAAGGAGGATAAGGAAGTCATCGGAGCTTCTGGGAAGTGGGCCGAAGTGGATTTGAAGGCTTAGGTAGGGAGGAAATCATTGAAGTAGGCGCTGCATATCATTGAGTGAGGCGGTAGCGGAGTAAGCCACCGAGGAGCGGTGGGGAGGGCTTTTGCTCTGAGGCTAATGGGCCGAAGTTTGAGGATTTAGTGTTTTAAAAAATAAAGACTTCAAATATTACTTTAAAATATTTCAAAATGTCCTTCATTTTTAATCAGAATGTGTAATAAACTTATGTGAGAAGCTGACAGTCTGCTCATATTTTTTAATGAATTTGTATCTTATTAACATGAAAAAGATTGTCGAAAGGGCTAATTCGAGATGAACGATATTACATAGGCTGAAGGTGCTGAAAATTCCATACTTTAAGAAGCATCACTTTTAAATGAGGATTGACAGACATGAATTTATTTTTTTATTGGCCATCATCACTTTTAAATGATTGACAGACATGAATTTATTTTTTTATTGGCCATATATTACATTCCTAAAAAATAACTTCAAATGTATTCAATGTTTGCATATATTTAATGTTATTGTATACTCCCTTCTTCTAAAAAGGAATGTATAATTTAATTTTTTATGTTGAAAATTAATAATTTTATAGTCTTAAATGAGACATATAACTTTAATATATTTTTTATTAACAATTAAATAGTAAAATATATTATTGATATATTTTTACGGAATATTGTTCAACATAAATAAAATTACAAGAGTTAAAAATTAGAAAGTCGACCATCAAACTCTAAAATTGTACTATCATCTTTTGTGATAAACATTCTTAAAAAATATTTTTTGTATCTTTATAATGATCATATTAAATGTTTCTAATACTCGTTAAATCTTTGAATTTATTTTATTTCCTTTGTGCAAGATTCAAAAGCAGTTTCAGTAAGAAACTCTCAATAACTCTCTTGTGTTACATGTCTACCTATTATCGATTTAGTTTAATCAGTATTAGTAGAATATGCTATGAGTAGTAGTAGTTTACTAGTTTATTCATATAGACAAATATAATATAACTCCAATCCATTTAAACTGTATTTCTTACATATCGAGCTAAATTTTTAATCTTTAATTAATTTTTACTATATTATTAAAAATTTAATATTGTGAAAGTATTTTAAAGACAAATCTAATTATATAATTTTATATTTTGTGAATAAGGAATATTTATCAATTGACGGGCAAAGTACAATTTCAAAAAAGTCAAACGACAATTAAAATTCGACGTAAGACTACTGTAAAACGCAGCAAATGTGACATATTATAAACCGTCACACAAATGTCGTGAGCTGCGGATATTACCGCAACGTGTTCACCGACACAAAACCCGCGCCTGCAAAAAGTACCGGCAATATAATGACATTTCATGGGCATAATAGTTTTCCCCAAGAAAATACTATGACGTTGTCAGGGCATAATACCCGCCGAAAATATCCCGCCATAAAAATCGCCACAGAGTTTTTGCGGTGTCACAATGCCATTAAAACGTCACGCTCTTTTCCCTGCAAACAAATACGCCAATCAAACGCTACGCTTTAATAAACCGTATGATACAATCGCGGACGCTTACATATTATCTTGCCAAATTCGATAAGGTGAGAAATCTAATTTTTTGTCTCAGAATGTAATTGTGACGTTATGTACAATTAACAACAATAATAATATAATTTTCTATAATATATCATATTATTATTAACTAATTTATCATTTTTCTTAGAATGTGGCATTTATGAGACGTTAGATTTTACTTGAATAAAATTAAATTATTTAGAAAATAATTTAATAGTTTCTGTCATTAGTATGACGCTTTTAATAATTATTTATTCGTTATTTCAAATTAACTTTATTTAACTTAATATGCCTCATATCAATATTAACTAAATTCTTTAATTGTACCATTTTTTCCTAAAACTTAGATAATGACATTTGCGTAGGACATTAGATTAAATGTAATAAACATTTAAATTATTTATAAAATTAATTAAATTATTTGTCTCATTAATATGACGCTAGGTAAATAATTTATTCATAAATTTTCATTTAATCAACAATTTTATATCAATTATGATATTAATTATGATATAATTTTCTAATGCGTATGTTCTGGTGGACGCTCAGAATATTTAAATTAAATTCAATTTTCTAATGGGTACGCTTAGACGCTACACTTTAATTAGCAATATCAATTATGATATTAATTTCAAATTGCTTTTAATCAACAATTTTATATCAATATTTAATTAAATTAATGTTTCTTCTTAATGCCATGTACATGGATGTTAGAAATATTCCTACTTAAATTAATATCTCAAGACGTCACATATATGTCAAAGATTCCGTAATTTTCATTTTCATTACCAAATTAAAAATTAAAACATAAAAAAATACACCATAATTTATTCAAACCTTAAAGTCTACATAATTTATTCAAACATTAAAGTCTCCTGATATGGTATTAGGTTCTAACAACGCCATCGAGACCACAAATTGAGACCCGAAAGGAGATAATCATGCGATCCAGATCTTCACAGAATTCATGATACATTTCGAAATCCATGAACTCTCCCCATACCATGTTGTTTGCTTGCACAAATTCCAGCCGCTTGGTGAAAGAATAATTTCAGTGTTCTTCATTATTGTCACTTGTGCCATTCAATCATATCAAAACTCTATCTAAAACTTTCAATTTGTAAATTCCACTAATAAGCTGTAATCAACCCTAGCTTCATGAAGTAAAATCTTCGTGTATTTCCTGCTTCATCAACGATTACAATAATATATATATTAATAACTACACAAAAATTAAAGTAATTATATAAAAAAGTACATATATTACAAATCAGACTATAGTTCCAATAAGCATTCTATAAAACTATCAAGCTTAAAGGGTTCAAGGTTATCACTTGGTGCATTTTGGGAGAAATTTTATGACAAGGAAAACGAATCAGGAAATCGATTATGGAATATTCTAATTTATAATGGAAAATGTCAACAAACGTCACATACCGCCATACATTATCTAATTTAACGACGCCAGAAGCTTCGATGCGCATTTATAGTTAAGACCTAACATATTTATTAAGTTTGAACGTTAATTTGAACTAATTAAGACATGTTTGCGACAAGCTTCATACATATAAATAGATTTCATAATATTCTCAAGTGATTAAAATATTATCTAAAAAAATCTCTATAAGACATTTTTGCTACGTTAGTAACATGCACGCCTTATATTACGTCATAATCTTAAAATATTCTAAAATTTAATCAAAGGATATTAATTATTTATTTAATAATAATAGCGACGCTTTTATGGCAAGTTGAATATTATATTTTGTAAAATAATTATTATTTAATATTATGTGTGACGTTATTATATGCCATATTATTATTATATCGATTTAATTATTTATTTAATATTAATCAGGTGACATTTTTATGACATGGCTAATATTATATTTTATAAATTAATTAATTAATACACTAAGTGACGTTATTATATGCTGATATTATTATTAATTATTTATTTAATAATAATAGTGTGACGCTTTTATGTAGGTCAATATTATTATATTTATAAATTAATTATTTAATATTAAGTTTCATGACGTTATTATGGCTGATATTATTATTATATCGATTTAATTATTTATTTACTATTAATTGCGTATTTTTATGACATGGCTAATATTATTATATTTTAGAAATTAATTAATTAATATTGTTGCCAGTGGACGTTATTATGGCGCGATATTATTATTATATCGATTTAATTATTTATTTAATATTAATTGTGATATTTTTATGACATGGCTAATATTATTATATTTTTATAAATTAATTAATTAATATTAATTAGCGTGACATTATTATTGTCGATATTATTATTAATTATTTATTTAATATTAATAAGCAGGACGTTTTTATGGCATGTTGAATATTATTATATTTATAAATTAATTATTTAATATTATGTGACGTTATATTACAAGGCTGATATTATTATTATATCGTATTTAATTATTTATTTAATATTAATTGTGTGACATTTTTATGATACGGGTTAATATTATTATATTTTATAAATTAATTAATTAATATTGCTGTGACGCTATACATGCTAAGGCTGATATTATTATTATATCGATTTAATTATTTATTTATTAATTGTGTGACATTTAAGTGACATGGCTAATATTATTATATTTTATAAATTTAATTAATTAATATTAATTGTGTGACGTTATTATGGCTATTGATATTATTATTAATTATTTATTTAATATTGCCATGACGTTATTAAGGCTGACATATTATTATTATATCAATTTAATTATTTATTTTAATAATAATTGTGTGACATTTTACATACTATTAATATTATTATATTTTATAAATTAATTAATTAATATTAATTGTGACGTTTTTATGGCTGATATTATTATTAATTATTTATTTAATATTAATAGTGTGACGTTTTATGGCGTGTTGAATATTATTATTATATTTTATAAATTACTCATTTAATATTAAGTTTGTGACGCATATATGTTGATATTATTATTAATTATTTATTTAATATACATGTTTTATATGTAAATAATTATAAAAGTTCTAAATATGTATAAATACATGTTTCAATTCATATGCATTATTTTTTAAAACATGTTATTTTGATATTAATGGAAACGAGAGTTAAAAAAATGCCTTTAGGGCACATGTTAAGGTGATAATTAAGAAAAATATTTGATACAAGATTTACATTTAAACTTTGTTATGGAAATATTTGTTAAATATATTTTCTTATTATTTTCAATTTTACCGAAAAAATACATAGTATAAAGTATGAGTAATAAGATACATATATTATAAGAGTTCTTAGAAACATATCTTGTTAATATAATATTCTTGATTGGAACATCTTATTACCAATGAATATGTTCATTTAATATAAAAAAAATTAATATGTTTCCAGTTTCGTTCCACTCAACATTGATGACACGTTTAATCAAGAGAGCTCCTTACCAAAAATGCATGCTTTAAAAATGTTACAGCATACTAGTATATATTGATGACAAAATAATTTACAAGAGCATCAAGAATAATAGCTTAATAGAACAATACAAAAAAATTATTACCCTAAGAAGAAGATGATGTCGTTGCCCTCCTTGACACAAATACAACCTATAGTTCAAGGTCCCAATGTTAGGCTTAGTACGGATGGCACTAATAACAAATTGAAAGATAAGGTTGTAATAGTGCTAGGGGCAACAGGCACTGGAAAATCGAAACTCTCCATAAGCCTTGCAGATACATTCTCTGGGGAGGTTTTGAATTCTGACAAAATGCAAATATATAAAGGGCTTGATATTGTGACAAACAAAATCACAAAAGAAGAAAGTTGTGGCATACCACACCATCTCTTAAGTGTTATTGAACCAAATGTTGAATTTACGGCAACAAATTTTTGTAACTTGACCTTACTCTCTTTGCAATCCATAACAGAAAAAGGTAATCTTCCGATCATTGCAGGTGGATCCAACTCGTACATTGAGGCACTAGTGGACGATCAGGAAAATGTATTTCGGTCAAGGTAGCGAAGTTTCGATATAACATTATATTCTAGGTTTTGCTTACTTTATATTATAATTTTGTTTCCATTCTATGAAGTATCATATCTTTTTGTATTTATATATAAGACTTATTTGATGATATGGTCCCAATAAATGTGTCCCAATTATACTTCGGTCCTAGTAAGTGACAACTTAACATATTTGATTCCTTAATGTGGTACAAACATTGTAATATATGAAACTAACCAATGTTACACATTCACACTTGTCTTATTTAAAACATGGACGAAATATGCAAAAGTGCAATATTTGTCACTTACTACGACAAAATTCAATTTTTCCCTATTTTGCACCTAACTACAATTAACTCTTATATATAATAACTTATAAATATGTGGCTCATTATTTATACCCTTGTCCTAAAACCTTGACTCTATTATCAGGTATGATTTTTGTTGTTTGTGGGTAGATGTTTCAATTCCGGTTTTGAACAAAACTTTGTCTGATCGTGTGGATCGGATGCTTGAAAGAGGGTTGCTTGATGAGGTGAGGGAAATGTTTGACCCTAATGTTGATTATTCTAAGGGAATTTGGAGATCAATTGGTGTACCAGAATTGGACCATTATTTCCGAGACGAGAAACGGTTGGACAAAGAATCTCGTGAAAGAGTCCTTGTAGAGGCAATCAATAATATCAAAACCAATACTCACAAGTTAGCCTTAAAGCAAGTGGAGAAAATACATAGAAATTTGAAGTCTTGGAAGATACATAGGTTAGATGCTACTGCAATGTTTCGAGGACAAGGAAAAGAAAGAGAAGATGTATGGAAAAAAGCTGTGATGGAACCAAGCAACAAGATAGTTGATGAGTTCTTGAACAATCGTGGAGACTAAAAAAGGCAGTTGATGCTAGGTCTAATCAATTTTGTTATATCGTATCAAATAAAACTAGTTAGAATATATTGTTGGTCCATTTTAGTATTTGAGGTAAAGATTGAATAGGGAATGGGTCACCTTTACCTATTCTAAAATAGTGATTAATAATATTTTCATATCGATTTTTTTTGGATAGATAATTCATGAAATTAATCAAAAGATGAATGTATGTAGCTTCCAAGACTATTACATGGTATTTCATTTTTCTATATGCTTTAACTTTGTGACATCATTACGAAAAAAGAATACATGCATCAAATTTTATCTTTTTGTTACTCAAAATTGTACTGAAATATGTCTCAATTATTTTTTGTAGTTGGGTGTAATAACTTGAACTAGAGTTTGAGGATGAAGAACTCAGGTAACTATTGTATATGGTAAGTAACGTTGATGATTTGTGATTAGTCTTCAAATAAGAGAGACGGTTGAATATATGAAGCTTATTCAAAATATGGAACAAGTCGATGATGTCATAAGTCAAACTGGCAGGTGAGGCGAGAGTCCTTCACTGCACTCACTAGAGAGAAGGGATCATATCCCTACATGATAGAAAAAGAAAAAAGATAAGATTTTCTTTTGATATCCCTCCTATTTGGAGTGTCCCAAATATTTTTAGGTAGTGATCCACTTGTGTATTCCTTTATTTGAGTCCAACAAAGAGAAAAAAGAGAAAATGTTTCATTATGTGAGAAAACAAGAAGCAAAAAAGAGAGAAAGTGTGCTAATTCCCCAACCAATTTTCTATTCCGACCATCGATACTAAATCGTCGTTTCCACAGCTATCAACCGTTGAATCGTCACATAACTTTGACACAGTGTTCATGATTAATAGTGATATATTCTTAATGGTTGAGATTTATTAACTCATACGACACTGGGGTTATGACGTGTTTACTAGGTCCGCTATCAATCTATATATTAGTATAATGTTCGGTTAACATATACATAAATATATTACTTTGGGCTGGACTGAGCTTCCAAGAGGTCACACACCTAATAAAAGTGGTCAAACCGTAATACGATTATAATTTCCAAGGTTCAAGCATAATCAGAATCAAAATATCAGGGCAAATTTCAATTGAATATTAACCCCATGGTCGACTTTCACATAGGAAAAAAGGGGATGGACTTTTGCTTTTTCTATGGACGTAATTTAGGGTTTGGAACTCTATTTGAAGGCCACCAACTTAATTATTTTATAACCTAATTCACTAATCATCCTTTATAAAAAGCAAAACCTTCTACTCCCACCCACTTTTGTTAGAGCCGATATAGGAAGAAAGTTTTATCTTTTCTTCCTCTGATCTTTATTCACTTTTAATTGTTCTATGGGGGAGGTGAAGGAAGGGTTTGATCAATCGTTGGTGTTGGTATGTAAAGACAACTGTTTTTGGTTGTTGGTGGCACCTCTCCCTCCCCGATCATATTACATTTTGTAAATACATGGTGTAAGGTACATACAAAATATCTTATTAAATTACTATTTTTATAAAGCGGTCGATCATCCAAAATTTAGAAGCAGTTGGAGCAGTGGCTGACGTCGACTCTAGCGGTTCGTCGGCTACCACGTTAAATACGTGATGTGAGCCAAAATGTCAAACCAGCAGTTGTCGATGATGACATCATCTACCACGTCGGCGGTCATGTGGCGGGCATGCGACGCGATGTTACGCCGTGTGGCGGAACACGTCGACACAGTCGACTCGGTCGGCCGAGTTGACTCGACGGTTTGACCCGTGTTCACCATTCGACCCGGACCCATTTGGCGGTGTGACCCGACCAGTCATTGACCCTGGTTGGCTTGGTCATTGGAGTTGGACTTCAAATTTAGGCGACCAGTTTGGTTCTTGGGCCGAGATTGTGTCGGATCCAGTGCTGGTTGAGCTTATTTGGGCTGATAGCTTTTGGTTTGGCCTTGATATTTTAATAGTTTATTAAGTCTAATTACAATTTATTTTTGAGCCAAAATTTTATAATTGACTTGATTAATTATTTGACAAATTATATAATTCTAAAATTCATATTATTTATTTAAATTATATGTTATATAATTAAAATAATGATCAAATATCAATTATATTTTTATTTGGAAGAAAATTGTAGTTAATTTATTGTAAAGGACTTGATTCTAAATAAGCTTTTATGATCGGTTTGCTCAAATTGATATTTTAATATCAACTAGAATTGTTTTGACTCAATTTTAAGTTGAAAATTATTTCGATCAATTAAATTTAACTATTTTAATTGTTCCAATTTGATTGGAGGAAGTTTTAATTAGTATTTTGAATATAATTGAAACTTAGATAATTATTTAACTACATTAAATAATTCTAATTTGATTAGATTTAATTGAAATTTTGAATACAATTAAACTAAGAATTAATTTCATTTAATTTCAATATTCATTTAATTTCATTTAATTTCCAATATTAATTTCATTTTATATTTTTAAATCTGATCTTGTCTGCGAGTTATTTTCTGCGACAATAACTTTTGACGATTTAGCCTCTTAAGTTAGTGATGAGCGAAAATTAGTTAGTTACTATTTAATTGTAAATGTAATTAATTGTTAAAGATGAAGACCCACGGAGGCAGACGGATAATAAAATTTAAGAAAAAAAAATGCGTAGATTAGACTAGGCTTCATTCTCATCTTCTTTCATAAGTTGTATCACGAATGCATGCTCGAGTTATTTATTCTTATAATCGGATGTGTATATATTTGCTTGATTAAATATGTATGTTTGGATGATCATAAATATCACTAAATATAATTAATCCTACTTAAATTTAAAGTAATATTGTCACACCATATCTAAGTCGGGTAGAATCACTTGGGCTGAATGACCGGACGTATTAGTAGGACATACGTTATGTCCATGGAATGCTTCATACAATATCTGGGTTGTTTTGATTCTTACTTTTGTAGGCGTGAGTTAATTTCGAGGCGAATTTTGTTAGGTGGAGTAGAATGTAAGCCGGTGGCAGCTCGTTTAATAAAATAAACTAAACTATGGAAGGTATTAAATTTAAATTTACGTAAATTGGGAACCACTAATTATTTTATGTTCGTAAAAATGTTTATGTTCGGAAGTTAGTTGTGAATTAAGTTAAAGCGAGTATCGAGCGAGTTATGGACGGATTTTCATCGGTTGGGCACTGACTGACCAGTCACCGACCCAACAATGGTCATTATAAGCCCAAGGCAGCAAAGCCAAAGCCTTTTCTTCTTCCTCTCCGATTGAGCATTGACCCCCCCTTTGGAAGTACAGTTTTCTTTCTCAAATTTCTCCCTCAATTCACAAGCTTTGCAGCTAAAATTTTCGGAGAAGTTTCTTCTCATCATCCCCGTCATTTCAAGGTAAAAAGGTGCAATATTTTTTGAGTATTTTGTGGAAATCTCCGGCCTTTGGCTTGTTGACTTTTTGTGATTTTGAATTTTATTGCCCCGATTGATTCTTGGGTTATAGATTAGTTATTCTGGGATTGAAATATGATGTTTGATGTGAAATTTTGGGTGTTTTAGGACAGTTGACTTTTTTGGAATTTTGGGTTGACTTTGGATTTTTGGATAAATTATTGAATAGAATTATTGCCTAGGCCTAAATTGTAATATATGAATTGATAATGATCGATATTTGGGGTAGAAAGTGTAGTTATAGTGAAATGAATTTCGGGTGATCGTGGGTTGATTTTTGCTAAAATGTAGTGGCTAATGTAAATAAGTTAGTGAATCATGATTGTGATTGTTTTGGGATACAAATATGAATTATAAGTGTTGGGAACAAATAGGTTGATGTCGTAGTGGACTTTAGATTGGTAAACGAACTTAGGGATTTGGGGTTGAGAGTTATGGATAAATTGATTTGGGAGAAGGGTGAAATTGGAATCATTGAAATTAATTGGAAATGTTTGGGAGGTTGAGTAAGATATAGGATGGTTATCGAATTTAGTCCGGGTAGCGAGGGTTGTCATCGAAATTGCCATTGAAACATAACTGGTAACCTTTAAATGGCTATGAATTTACTCATGAAATGGGTTAAAAAGAATGGTACTTAAATTAGGATAAAGGGAGGTTGAAATAGTTCACAATTGTGATTTTTATTTTTGTAATGTGTATGTTCAGACTCGGGACGTGGGAACAGCGTGAGGATCGGGTAATTTGCTTAGTGTGCTTGAGGTGAGGATTTATCGCCCATTTGTTAACTTATTTATGTTTGGGTGTTGTGTATGGTAAAATTGATTGTGACAATGTATCTGTATTATGTACTGTCATTATTGTATAGTTGTGGGACAGTAAATTTCAAAACACTATGATTTATTGTGTGGTTGTTGGAGGGTATTTATGTTTGAGCATAATTATGTTGTAAGTATAAATTTTTGAGTATGTCTATGCTGAGTGTATCTCTGTTGAGTCTGCGGGTTTGTGCGATTTGGTTGTATTGTGTGTTATAGGTGTTGCTTTGAAACTGTTGTATATTTGTTGTGTGTTGATATTGTATGTGTGTGCCTTGAGGGATGTTGGGTGTTCGAGAGGAAGGGTGAGCACACGGGAAAGGATGAATTATTATATATGTTGTTGTTGGGTGTTCGAAGGGTGAGCTTGCCGGAAAAAGGATGGATTGTTATATCTATGTTGTTGTTGGGTGTTTGAAGGGTAGGCTTTTGCCGGAGAAAGGATGAATTGTTATGTATTATGTGTTGTGGCGTGATTTTTTGTATTCATTAATTGTGATTGTGATATTAATGGGTTGGGTGAATTTAGTTTGGTTCATTGATGTGAAATATGGTGCATTATTACGTAAAGTCGAGTTACGTACGGTGTGCTTTCATTTACGAGGGTATCTGTTATGATGTCTTGAATAGATGATATATTTCTGCATTATATTTGTATAACTGTATTTACCCATCCTATTGCTAGGACCGATGTATATATATATATATATGTATTTATCCCGTACTGTATGCTTCATTCGGACATGGGTAAGTTACCATCGGATGAACTTTTAGTGACACCAAGAGTTATGTTTGACATAATTAGTAAAGAATACTTACCTATGTGATTGGGGTTTGAAGTGTCTCAGTATTGCCGTTCAAATCTTAATTCTATGGGATCTTGGTATACTTTGTACATTTCATGGGATTGTAAGTATAAATATTTAATTTTATCATTGTGATTAGAATTCATGAGTTGTAAGATTTTATATCTTTTCATATAGTTTTGATAGGACCCCTTTTACCTATATTGTCTAAAGATTTACCATATGAGCATTTGAATGAATTATTTACAAACAATCAAAGTTAAGAATAGTCCTTAATGTCTTACAACTTGAGTTGAGAACTCATTGTCCCTATATGCCTCGAGTATGTATGACATACTTTGACAAAGACATTCAAATAATACTTTTCTAGACTTGATCTCATAAGGACAAACTTGTGAACTTACATTTCAATAAAGCAATTTATGATTGACATTTTGAATTTCAAATATAAGATGATTATGTTAATAATAATCGTATATTATTTCATAGCCATCAAATATAATCCTTATGACCACAGTTGTGATTTATGATACCAGTGAAAGTTGAGATGTAATAAGAGTAATATATATCTTGTGGCCATCATACAAGTCTTTTGAATCTGATAGTTTTTCATTTTACGAAAATAAAAATATTGAGCTTATGGTTCTTGCAACCTATAAGCGACGATGTCTTTTTCTTTTGTGTAATAACACAATAAGTTATGATATTAAATACACAAAGAACTAATAGTTGAGATGAGTGACCAGTTTCACTCCTTTCAAGCATAAGTAAAAGGCTAATAAGTATACTTGAGAAATAGAAAGTAAGGACTCTTTGAGTCTACCTTAAGTAAAATGTTGTCTGAAGCTTAAGCAGTTAAGCTACACCAGTCGTGCAACTATCGATTTGACTTACATATTTTCGAAGTATGTACGACAAATAGAGTAGTAGCTATGAAGGAGAAATAAGTGGTCCTAGTTATGGAAATCATTTTCAAATTGTAATCACACTTTGCTTGGAATCTTTCATCAAGCATGAATTGATTCTTGAGCATTGCCCTTGAAGTACCTTGACATGAATGACTCAAACTGTTGTGTTAACTCGTTCGTGTGTTCCTTTTACACAAGCATGTCTTGTTAAAGGAATGTAATTCAACTTCTCTTCTTTAGAAGCTGGATGACGAACAATAATTAAGGATACTTTTCCTTAATATTGTGACAAGCAGAACAGATCATCTACGTCTGAGAAGATGGGTAGTCGAGTCTCATTTAGAACTAGTGGGAGGGTTACAAAACTTAGTTGATAAATGTATTGCTCCTTGAGATACATGTCAACTTAAGATAATAGTTCATCGATTAACAATAACATGGAGCGCCCATCGTTATAAGGTATCCAATTGATGAGTATAAATCATGTAAGGAATCTAAACTCTCTTGCACGGTGCTTTTATTGGTTGTATGAGTTAATGTGATTCTAGTCTTGTCTTGGAGATCGCATCATAATCACCCTTAATTCTACAAAGAGACCAATCTAACCATTATATATCCGTCGTCTGAATCCCATCTAGTGTACAACTATTTCCGTAACTACCTTTGTAATATACCCGATAATATCGTCGCGACATTCGGGAGGCGTAGCATTACATCCTCTAGATAAAGAAAGAAAGAAACAAATGACTTATTCTATCTTGATTAAATTTCTCTATGAAACATAGAAATTGGGGTTTGAAGAAAAAGTCAAGGAGAAGGAGCCCTTGACCATAATAAATAGGATGATTTGCTGATCCGTAGGTTGGGCTCGTAGATATGGCACCTTAGACTTTTCTATTGATTGTGCCGAAAGATAGCGATTAAGATTTTTCCTATCGCTCCAGGTCATTTAGACCCCAAGCACGTCATTTATGATGAAGAGGGTGCGTTTCAAGAGAATATGATTGATTCAGTAGTGATGTTGATGGAATGAGAAAATAAGAGAACTGACGAAGTCGGACCGGAAAACTTGGTCCGAGTATCAAGCCAAAAAGCCTTGAACAAGCTTTGGTTCAAATATTTTACCCAATAGTGATAACTATCACAGTTCGGATAGGCCCAATATTCTTAGCAGGCGGTTTAGGGATATGGAATACTCGATCAAACGAGTCTAAATGGATTAAATCAAGATGACTAGGTGAGAGGAAATTAATTAAAAGGCGAAAAAGAAATTTGTAAAATTTACACACAAGCCCGATTAAAATTAATTTACACCGTAGCCCCATCTTGTTTAAAGTTGCACCGTATAGTTTAATTAGCACCTTAACCCCTTATATTATTTTAAATGTTACACATCATCTCCAAACACCCAAATCTCCACAAAAAGTGATGGTTTAGACCATTTTACCCCATTGATATTTACTCATATTGTTTCAACCTTTTGATACCCATTTTTACTTCTTTACAAATTCAATTTCAATGACGTTTTTATTTTTATAAAGAAAATAGTTTTATATATGTTTTCAATCGTATTCGGATTATTGACTTCTTATTTTGAAATTTTTTCACAAACATGTTCATATGAATTAAGATAGTAATATTATATTATGATCAATGAAAAGAGGTATAGATTATAATATTAGATACTTTATGAAAATAAAAACGTCATTTATAATATTTGTAGAATATGACTATTCAAAGTCAAATAGGAATTAGCCGTTGAGGTTACTTAGGAAAGTTTTATTTCATCATTATTGTAGATATTAGAAACATTTGAGCATTGATTATTTCTATATGTATATTATGTAGTGGCCATATTATATAAATTGATGTATGAACAACTCACGACATTGATTCAATACAAAAAGAATTCTTATTCTCACAACTGATAACTTGTTAGAAATATGAGATGTTATATCTCATAAATATATATCCGTTGAACGAATTAGATTGTCTGATCGATTAATACGTTTAAATAATGATAAGTTCCACATATATGTTAATTGGACCAAATATATTAGGTAACTAGATTGAGATTAGGGTTATGATGACTTACTAGAGTCCTCTCATAATCTATATATTAATATGATATTCGGTTCCACTCTAAATTCAATATAATTTCCCAAATTTAGTCAGGAGCTAGAAGGTCTGTACCCAACAAACGATAGAACTAATTTAACACAACTTCTAGATTTAAAATATAACCCCGTGTAAAAGATATTGGGGGTGATAATGGTTAGAATACACCCCATAGTCGACTAAAATGGTGAACGGATAAGGGTTCCAAAATCTTACGACTTTAGAATAATTTTACAATATTCTACTTAACGTGCCTTGATTTTAGGATAAAGTGGAGGTTCTTGTGACCTTGCCAGGTTAGAGCTAATACAAGGAGAGGAGGTGGAAGAGTTATTGTCAACTCTCTTTCGATGCCTAAAAAGTAGGGCGTTTGATCTTTTTAATATAAAGTATGGTACATGAAATCAATTGCACCAATTATTGGCGCTTTTGAAGTTGAGGTCTCTCATCCCCTCATCCCCAATCTCATAGTCGACTAGTAGGTGGAAGAAACCACTTTGGTTTTGTTTATTTCCCGGCACTATCTACCGAGTTTAATATTTTAAAGAGCTCTAGTAAAGCTCACAGAGGGGTTTGTTCATACGTTGGTGTGGACTATTCTTAGAACAATCTATGTTCTGCGCAAATCCACACAGAAGGTACACACTTGTATGTTATTGTTTTTATTATATTCGTAAAATCCACCTTCTGGCTTTTTCTAATTTTGTTTAATATAAAACCCAAAAAGTATTATCATGGCGAGGCTACCAATTGTAATTATATAATTAAATGCATGAAATCAGTTCACGTATTCTCAGTGAATTTTATATGTTTGAATTCATATTAGGTAATTTTAATCGAGATTGTAGTAGTATGTTAAGCAATTGTATTTTCAAAAATCACGGTGTAGTTAAATCAGAAATATTTTTTAGGGTACATGAATTTTTCTGGAATTTTTTGGTTAAACAATTATATCAATTTTGATTTTGAATCGATAAAGCGGTCGTTCCATTAAGTACTGTGATGAAACGGCGCGCAAGAGTTACTGTTTAGGACAGCCACGTCATCAGCCACGTCATCAGACACTTTCAAGCAGTGACATGTCACTAGCCACGTCATCAGACACCTCAACAAAAACTGAAAATTCACATGATGACGTGGCATCTATCCCATCAACTGATGACTTCATCATTAACGTCAGCATGAACTCTTATTTTGTCTCATGGGTGGACGTCAAAGTTTGCTTTGAGTCTGTGCTGCACGTTTCTTGCTAGGCTGAATTTTCGTGGGCTTTAGTTTTGGGCTTGAAGGCTTTTGGGCCGCCTCTGACTTGGGCTGGGTTGCTAGTTGGCTGGGTGTGTTTATCACGGGCTAGCAACTCCTTTTGTGCTATTGAATAAGTCCACGGTCCAAATAGCTCTAAATGGTTTTAAATTATTTTAAGCCCTATTTTGCTCAAATTATTATTTTGATAATTTCAAGTTATAAATTAGTTTATATAATTTAATTTAACTACTTTGAATAGTTCTAATTTGATTAGAAGCTATTTTATTGATATTTGATATTCAATTAAGATAAGGACTATTAATTAATTAATTCTAATTTGATTAGATTTAATAGTTCGAATTGATTTAATTAAATTAGAAATTGATTATTATTTGATAATTGGAGTTTCTTAATAATATATAATGTGAAATTAAATCATATTAAAAGTTTAAATTAAATAACTAGCATTTTCAAAAAATACTTATTATTTAATATTAATTGGTAAAACACTTCAGATAGTTAAAGGGAATATTTTACACTTGTGAAAATAAATTATATATTTTATTTGATGAATATACAATGACATATATTTATTTAGATCATAATATTATTAGTTTAAATATTATTTTTGTCCATTATAATACTTAGCTTTGATTCTTATTATTGGATAATTAGAAATGCATGATACATATTTGATAATGCTTATGGATTAAATACGGCACGATTAATCTTTTCCTAAGATGAATGAATAGAGATATTTTAATTTATTATTATTTAGTAAATATAATTAATTATTGAAAATTGGAGACCCTTGAGGTAGGAAGATAGAGATCATTAGAAGACTAGGCGTAGTTTGGAATAGTTTAGATTTTATAGGTCATATTATGAGTCTTTGTTAGTGTTATATTTTATGCTTGTAATTTATGTTATATATAATTGCTTGTGTGTATATATGCTTAACTTGATTACAAGACTTCGTTAAGAAAATATAACTAATCCATAAAAATTAAAGTAGTATTGTCATCACAGAGCTCTAAAGGATTGGATTTGAGTGCTTGTTATGTCTTGGACCCTCTTGCTTGGATTGGTAGGCGTATCATGCCAGGCTCTTTCAATCAGGGTGTTTATACACTTCCCAAAGTGAAGGACTTGGGCTATATTCATCCAACCCGACTCTATGTCGGTAGACTTGGTTACTTGAACGGTGATTTTCAAGTGCAGGACTTGGGCCTGTTGACAAAAGAGGTCATTATACAGTCTAAGATGAACTTTAGTGAAGCCAAGAGTCATGATAGGTGATGTTGCACCTACCTATGTGATTGGGAATTGAAATGTATGCGTGTTGCAGTTTCATTCTTAGTCATTTACGATCTTGGTATACTTAGTGCATTTCAGTGGGATTGTAAGCACACAAATATTAATTCTATTATATGATTTTTATAATTACTTATAATGACATGAATAACTAAAGCTATATTATTTCACATATCTTCTATTGAAAGTTACATACCCCCTATGAGTAATAACTCTAATATACTTTCATAAATATATACTGGGTGAACAATTGGGTGCTGTCGATTATTACATTTAAATAATAATAAGTTCAGATATATGTTAATTATTGGACAATTATTATATTAGGTAAATCGATTGAGATTAGGGGTTATGATGGCTTACTAGAGTCCGCTCATAATCTATATATTAATATGATGTTCGGTTAAACATAAATTAATATATTGCTAATTTCGATCGAGCCTAAGAGGTCACACATAACAACGAAATCGAACTATAATTTAATTATAACTTCCGAGGTTATCTTATTGTATAGAATATTAGGCGAAATTCAATAGTTGGAATACACCCCGTAAATCGACTAAAATAATTGAAAGGATAAGGGTTCCAAAATCTTCCAATTTTTGAATAATTCTAGAATATTATACTTAGCCACCTAACATGCCTTGATTTTGGGGATAAAAAGTGGAAGGTTCTGGAACACTGTCGAGGTTCGTCTAATACAAGGTAAGGAGGTGGAAGAGTTTTGCCAACTCTCTTTTAATGCCTAAAAAGTAGGACATTTGATGCCTATATAAAGGCCATGATTTGCATGAAATCACTTGCATCAATTCTTCCAACTTTTAAAGTTGAGAATTCTCTCTCCTCCTCCCCTCTCGTAGTCGACTAGAATGTCGAAGAACCCCTTTGGTTTTTTCTACTCAACCTCGTCTACAGTTTAATATTTTAAAGAGCTCTAGTAAAACTCACGGAGGGGTTCGTTCATACGTTGGTGTCGACAATTCTTAGAGACAATCTAGGTTGAATTTCTTCGAGTCTCCTCTAGTTGTTCATGCAAATCTGAAGAAGAGTCTGGCGCTTGTATGTTATCGTTTTATTATATTCGTAGAATCGATTACGACTTTTTGTAATTGTTATTTTAATCTGTAGAGCCAACATAACTTTCTCTTTGTATCTCATGTCACTCGAGGCCAAAGGTTTTTTCCCTGTGATTATCATTCTCTTCTTGTTGAGCAGCAATGTTAACTGAATTCAACAAATTCTCTACTTTAATGCTTGATTCTGCAATCGAGTCCCGGAACTATGGTGACTCTTGTTAATCCAAAAACAAACACAAAATTGATATACCGTACAAGCAGAGACAATAAAGGCCAACACCCCCTCCCCACCCAGGCCATGATAGAGCGAGACAAAAAGAAATAGAGGAGGAATATAAATTGTGCCGATCGTGGAAAGATGCCGAGATATCGGGCAAGGATATCAACGAACTTTTGAAGCGGCGAGACCCAACTGTCAGATCCTTGGGTTCACCTTTATTTTCTTTGTTCGATTTTAGATTTCTATTTCTGTATTGAGTTTGTTTTGAAAACTCTTATATTCTCAAAAACAATTATGTACTCTCAAAATGTTGGTAATTAATGCATAACCCTCGTAGAAATATAAGTTAAAAAAACTACAAAAATAGTCTATGAGTTGAAGAAAGCAAAGGAAGAGACTAAAACATAAACTATTTTTCACGATAATAGAAACTAATTCAATATACAAAAATGAACAAGAAGGAGAAATAGGTCGACAAAAAATTGAGAAGAATAAAAACAAAGAATTATACAAGAAATTCAGCCCTAATTTCACGTTATTGTCATGACAAGGACAAATTGGAACAATGGAATAGAAAGCCCGGTTTCAAAGCCAACATGGAGTAAGCTCGGCCACTTTGTAAAACTCCACTACCATCTCGGTGGCAGGCCCATGTGTTACGTCACCAAACCCGGTAATATCCTTTCAGCCACAGCCTCATGAATTATCGATTTAGGGGCAACAGGCATCAATCTCATAGTTTCTTATTTGATGCATTTTTTTGATAATATGAACTCTAATTGTTCCCCAAAATCCCCCAAATTAAGGTCCCATAAATTGTAATTTTAACCTAATTATGAATTAGATTTAGATTGTTCACTTAACTATAAATTTAATTTCAGATTATTACTAAATTTGGTGAATGAACTACCAAATACTAAGATTGAAAGATATGAAAGGGTAAAGGGCAGAGATTTTGAATTGAAAGAGAAAAGGGAAGAGGACATGTTTAATAGAGTGAGAATAGCAGATAGAGGATCTTTAATAGTTAAAGGATGGGGCAGAATTAGAATTTTAGAAAGTCTGGTGTTGAAAAATATTTTATATGTCCCTGATTTAGGATGTAATTTGATATCTATTAGTAAATTGACCGTGGTCACTTTTGTCAAGCTAAGTTTCCCCCCAATTCTTGTATTTTTCAAGATCTATCATCAGGAAAGACAATTGGCAGCGCTAAAGTTCAGGACATACTTTATTATTTGGAACATGAAAATTTAATATATAATTTTGTAGGCTTGTATTCTATTGTTCCTAGTACTTTATTTACACCTGAACTTATTTCAAATTTTAATTATGATAATATCTTATTATGGCACTACCATCTTGGACATCCTAATTTTGCATATTTAAAGAAGTTATTGCCTAAACTCTTTATTAAAAATAATGTTAAGTTGTAATGTGATGTGTGTCAAGCCCAAACCTACTCGGACCAATTTTTCAATTAAAAACTACAAACCTACGTTCCTTTCTCTATTATCCACAATGATTTATAGGGACCTTTAAAAACCACTACTACCAATGGACACAGATGGTTCATTACTTTTATTGATGATCATACCCGACTCACATGACTTTACCTACTCAAAAATAAATCTGATGTCACATGTGTCTTTGAAAACTTTTTTAATATGAACAAAAATCAATTTCAGGCTTCAATCAAAATATTTCGAACCGACAATAGTACGCAATTTTTAAATCTACTTTAAATAATTTTTTTACTGAACATGGTATTGTTCACCAAAGCACTTGTGTATATACACCCTAACAAATTGGAGATGTTGAACGTAAAAATCGCCATCTATTGGAAGTTGCAAGTGCTTTAATGTTCACCATGAATGTTCCTAAATATTTATGGGGCGATGCCGTTCTTACCGCTGCATTTTTAATCAATAGACTTCCGAGTCAAAGAATTAATTTTAACAGACCATTTCTCCTTTTTCAAAAAACGTTTACATCCAACACTCTTCCACTTAAAACTTTTGGATGTACTACTTTTGTGCACATACATTCACAAGCACGGTCAAAATTGGACCCTAAAGGAATAAAAACCGTTCTCATATGGTATTCTGCAACCAACAAAGGGTATAGATGTTTTTGTCCCATCACTAAAAAAAATTTTACTTCTCGTGACGTCACTTTTTTTTAAAGCCAGCCATATTTCTCTCCCACAGTTCCGCTTCAGGGGGAGAAGAATGAACCACAAGAAGCTAAATTGTAGTCGTGGGGTCTAGTTGTTCCATTGATATCAATGGTTACAAAGGAGTTTCAAAATACTTCTAAAAATAGTATTGTCCAAAATCATATTGATACTTCAAATACTATTGAAAATCAAAACCAGGTTGATACTACATGTACTAATGAGCATCATGTTGATGTAATAAATACGGGTGAAAATGTGCCTCATGAAGGTAAAAAAGAAGTACAAGTCTATTCTAGAACACCAAAAAATGATGTCCTAAATTCTGAAGATAACCAAGAATCTGACCGTGTGATTGAGTCTCCTAATCAAAATGAACAAAGGTAATCACGTTCCTACTTCTGAATCCTGAGATTTACTAACTGCTATTAGAAAAGGTACAAGAACTAAACATCCGATTGAAAGATTTTTCTCTTACTCTAATCTCTCATCTTCTTTCCAAGCTTTTACTTCTAGCTTGTCTAGTATAACTATTCACAGGGACATCAAAGAAGCTCTATCTATTCCTGAATGGAAAACAACTGTTATGGAAGAAATCACAACACTTGATAAGAATAACACGTGGGGGTTAGTTAAACTACCATCGGAAAAAGACCAGTTGGATGTAAGTGGGTCTTTACAGTCAAATACAATGAGAATGGAGGAATTGAAAGATATAAAGTAAGGCTTGTGGCAGAGGGCTTTACTCAAACTTATGAGATAGATTTTAGTGAGACTTTTGCCCCCGGTCGCGAAGTTGAATATCATTCGGGTCCTACTATCTTTGGTAGCTAATCTAGATTGGGGGCTACACCAGCTCGATATAAAAAATTGCTTTGTAAACGGAGAATTCGAAGAAGAAGTCTACATGATCCAACCTCCTGGCTTTGAAAGAGAAACTGACAAAATTTACAAATTGAACCGGTCACTCTATGGACTAAAGCAATCACCCAAAGTTTGGTTCAACAAATTCTCAAGAGAAGTTAAAACTATGGCTATAAACAAAGCCAAGTTGATCATACTTTGTTTATTAAATATTCTAATAAAAATACTATAACATTATTAATTGTTATGTTGATGATATAACTGTCACATGTAATAATGAGAAAGAAATCAAGAGGATAAAAGAACGGTTGACAAGAGAATTTGAAGTTAAAAGATTTAGGAGATACTAAAGATATTTTCAGTATGGAAATTGCAATTAAATAGGGAATACCGATTATCTTAGAAAATACACATTGGACTTACTAAAGGAGACATGCATGTTGGGATGTAAGTCTAGCAATACCCAGTAGAACTAGGAAATAAAGACCGCATGTTGTTTGAGGGAAGCGATAGACAAAACAATGTGCAACTGACTGATGGGAAAACCCGTCTATCTGCTCCTTGCAAGACACCCGGTCGCATTTGCGGTAAGCCTTGTGAGTCGGTACATGCATAATCCATGTCAAAAGACACCTTGGAAGCGATCTGAAATTCTAAGATACACGAAACAATCACTAGGGAGAGGGCTATTCTTTAAGAATGCGGAGATGGGAATATAATCGGGATATTCTGAGATCTGCGGATTTTTGCAAGTTCAATAGACGACAGGAAATCGACCTAGGGATATTGTTCTCTTATCACAGAATGACTTGTTTACTTGGAGGTAAAGCAAAATGGAAATAGCTAGAAGCGGTCTGAAGTAGAATTCGGTCGATGGCTCATAGGTATCATGAAGGAATACTTAAAATGACTATACGAAGAACTTGACTTACAATATGATGGCCTAATGCAACTTTATTTTGATATTAATCAATCGACCATCGAGTGCAGCACAATCCAAGTCTGACATGACTAGACAAAGCGTACGAAGTGGACATCTGGCTTGCATCAAAGACAAAATTGAAGCAAAAATTAACATCGTACACGTACAATCGAGACAACAGCTAGCAGATATTTTGACAAAAGGATTATTGGAAAAGACATTCAATTTCTTGCTAAGCAAGCTCAGACTCATCAACATATATTGTCCAACTTGAAGAGGGAGATATGAGGTATGACAATTCTAAGTCAGAAGGTGCTTCGTTGAAGTTGCCAGGAAAGTTTTATTACCGTCATTAGATATTTGAGCTGTTTGAGGCCTTTATTCCTTCCGTGTATATTGTGTAGTGTATATTATATAAACTGATGTATGAGTCTTGGCCTTTCGACATTCAATTGATACAAAGGAATTCTTATTCTCTGACAGCTAACTCTTGCTATCTCTTTATAATATTATTATTTTGCAACTTATGAAAATAAAAACATTATTTGGATTGAAATGTAGGGAGTTCTAAAAAATAAAATTGATATAAAAAGATTGAAATAATATGAATAAATATCAATGAGAGTAAAATGGTTTAAACCATCACTTTTGATGGAGATTTGGGTGTTTGAAGATGATGTGCAATATTTAAAATAATACAAATACAAGACGGTAGAATGATAATTAAATTATACAAAAAATACGATATTACATTTAAATAATACATAAGGATACGGTACAATTTACTCGCCAATAAACTTGGACTTCGGTGTTTGATTTCTTTTTTCATGTCATCAAAATTATTTAATATTCACAGAAATTAGATCGAAGTTGCTAGATTTTCCTTCTTCTCACCACACTAGATGACAAAATTCCAACAGTAAGAACAAAAGAAGAATATCCGAATAATTACATGAAAATCTCGGATTTTATCTACCTTTTATATAGTTTTCTTAAAAAAAAGACAATTGCATTGTTGTTGTGCAATTTCACCAGAGGTGGTTGCCACGGCACTTTCACCGAAAAATCGAGCTTCTCTCCTTCGCCGGAAACTTCTCCCGACGAAGCAATGACGTTGCTATTCATCACAAACGACGCCATTTTATCCCCGAAAACTTCTTCCGAAGGAGCAATGACGTCGCTATTCGCCACAAACGACGTCATTTTATCCCCGGAAACTTCTTCCGACGGAGCAATAACGGCATTGTTCACCACAAACGACGTTGTTTTATCCTTGAAAATCAAGTCCGATTCTCCTCCCTCATACACGCAACCATCATCATCACCACTCGCAACCACACCCTCTTTCTCCCCCTCTACCACAACACCACCATTACAATTATTTCCCTCATCAACGTCGTCGTTCGGGGGACAAGTCCGCTTGAAAATCCCAAGCCATTTAGATAGGATATACTCCGATTTCCGCCACGGAGCAACGTGCATTCCTTTCTTCTTCAAGCTGTGCTTAACGGATTCAGCCACAATTGCAATGATCTGAGATAATCTATTCGATTTTCCGACGAAAATTATAGGCAACAACTGAAGAATTGCCTTATAAGACCCAGTCGACCTTGCTATCTCAAACTCTGATCGGAAATCAACGTCGATTATGATTCTCTCGTTATCAATTATCACATCAATATACTCATACTCACCTGAAAGTCAATCAATTTTACAATAATTAGTCACACAAATCAATTTCAAATACAATATAGAATAAATTACACATATGTTTATAAATCATTGAAATCAATCAAGTGAAATTACATTAACATATGACAATGACATTAAAGAGGCTCGTTTTGGAGGTCGAATTGTAACTTGTAAGCAACTTTACCCATTACATAACAAGGACGAGGTTGTTTCCAAATCAAGTAAAATAAAATACGGAGTAACATAAAATGATCACCTAAACATCAATGGCCTTTATTTTACAATAACTAGCCACAAAAATCAACTATACACACTACATAAAATAAAGTAATCACATATTAATAAATAATGAAACTACTATGTGATCAATTTTAAAAGCAATCAATTTTACATTTATTAGACACAAATAAAATATAATCTAAAATAAAATATTTAAATAAATAATAATAATAATACCTCCATTTCAAATTAATTTATTATTTTTCGCCAATATTTAAGGCTACTTTTTACGAAAGGAACTTCCTATTTTATCCCTATGTCCCTTAAAGTACTCCACCTGAGCCGTGGGCGTAGGAGGTGACGGAAGAGGTGATTTATGAGATGCGTATAAGGATGACCATTGGGCGAAGTTTCTCAAGGGTTTGATGACGTAAAACCCAATTAATATTTTGGCCCGCTCGATTTTGGGACTGTTTCATCCTGCTTTAATCTCGAAAACATGCTCCCCGTCGAAACTAAAATACTGAGTTGCAACGGCCGAAAATACGTACGGGCCAACCGAAATACGATCCCGGTTGAAAAGCCGAAAATATGGTTCGAAAGGGCCGTGAAATATGGCCCTGGCCGAACGGAAAGAAAATACTACAGTACGAACGCACAAACATGATCCCTCGTCGAAATGAAATACGACGACTGACCTACCAAAATACGATCACGGCGAACGGGGTATTTTCCTTACAAATACCTGTAAACATTAAAGTATCATAGGAATCATAAAAGGAAGACTTAGAGTTAAATGTCGATGTTAGTTTGAAAATTTTTTAAAATTTAAATTTTCAAGTTAATTTGGAATGGAGGGAGTAATAATTACCAGCTGGAATGGAGGATGATTTCTCCCATTTGGATTTGCAAAGAGCAGCATCATAGTTCAAAGTTAGAAGACTTTCGATTACAATTTTGACTAAATCTTCCTTCCTTTTGCAAGCTTTGTTTTTCTCAACGATTTTTGAAGCGTCCGCTAGAAGACTCTTTTCCTCTTTACTTGAGCAAGGAATCAAACTCTACAATTAACAACAAATTAATAATTAGTTATGCTAATTATCCAAACTAAATTTAAAAAATCACTTGAACTATAACCACTAAATATTTTACTCGTATACGGATTCGAATACAACAAAGACCTAATTTTTTTTTTAAAATACTTCCAATAATTTTTTAATAGTTTTCACCCCTCTCCTATCATAAAATTCAAATGCTTGACCTCAACAGATACTAACTCAATCACAAACCATTCGATTATTTTCCTTACAAATACCTTTAAACTTTAAAGTATCATATGAATCATAAAAGGAAGACTTAGAGTCAAATGTACCAAAATTGAAATTTACTTAAATTATCAAAAATAAAATAATTAAATAAATTAATTGTACTAATTATCCAAAGCATTTTTTATTTTACAATTAAAACAAATCATCCAAAGAAATCACTTAATCAGACATACCTTAAAGCATCAAATGACTCAGATGTCCCAAAATCATTGTCCAAGTCATCATCAGAGCACTCATTATTACTTATCCAACGCCACCGAGCTCGGCTCAAACTCCGCCACCACTCCGCCGCAGTACTGAAACTCTCCGGCTACCTTATCGGCAGCGGCGGAGGAAGAAGAAGAGCGTAGTACATTTGTGAAGGGACGATCGAAGAGCCGCTTCAAACGTGATCTACTACTCGTAGTCTTCGAAACCGCGTCATCGAAAGCTTGTGCATCAATTGGTTGTACCTTCTGCTGAAACGGCATTTTTCCAACTCTTTTCTCAAAAATTATTCAATTTCTCGATATAGTTAAGCTTCAATTACATAATATCCAAAACTACATTACTCTACACAGTAAATTCTCATTGAATTTATCATCAAATAGCAAGAAAAAAAATTGAAACTGTCCCAAAACTATTCTCCAAAATTCACAAAAAAAGCTAATTTTAGCTAAAAAAAGAAAAAATGTTTGAGAGCAAAAATGAAGTGTTCCAAAACAATTGTCCAAAAAAGCTAATTTTTAGCTAAAAAAGTGAAAATGTTTGAAAAATCAGTTGGAAGCAGTTCCAAAGGTTATGGATTTTCATGGAAAACATGACGATGATGAAGTGAAATCAGAGAATTTTTAGCGCTCCGATAAAGAAAAGTATACGAATATATTGCCGGAATAATCATTTTCCGGCGAGGTAAAAAGAAAACTGACGTCGTTTTGATATTTAAATTTAAATAATTAGTTTTTGATATTGAAATATAAGTTTGAGTTTTTAAGTGGTGAATTATTTTCCGGCGAGATAAAAATAAAATGAAGTCATTTTGATATTTAAATTTAATTAATTAAATTTTGATATTGAGATATAAGTTTGAGTTTTTAGTTTGTGAATTATGGTGTTGATTTTTTATGGAGTGAAATGAGAGTGAAAGGGTGGGGTTTATATAAATAGGAGGAAGGTGACTTTTATGCCTACGTGGCGAGTGATGTGTCGTGGATAATGTGTGAGGAAAATGAGGGGCATAAGGGGAACTAATTGGTGGCAGTGGCGTGAATCTTGATTCAAAATATCCGATTCCACAATAAGTTTGAAAGCTTAACGAGTTTGATTCGAGTATTCTTCTGGATTCGATATTCGATCAAGTATACTGGAACTCGCTCGATTGAATACCATAAATCATTTTAAAAAAATTATAACATATATTTAAAAAAATAATACATCAATTTTGATAATTTGTCACTAGTGTTATGAATGTATGCAATCAATTTAATTAGTTTAAACAAAGTAAAACTTGAAAGTACATTGAAAATTGACTTAGCAATTTAATTATTTTTACTATTTAACTTAGCAATTTTTTTTTAATTTTTTTAATTAACAAATTTGAAAGTACATTGAAAATTGTAGTTAAGCAACATTTAATTAGTTTAAACAAAGTAAAACTTCTACATAAAAATAAATGTTTAAAATAAGATATAGTACTTGTAGATAGTGTAAATTTGATTAATTTTAATTAATAAAATTTATTTTTATGGATTTATTAATTTAATTAATTCTCAACCGATCACACGTGTTTGACAGGTTTACCCGAGCTTTGAATTAAATGAAAATAATAGGGCTCCCCTCGAATTAACCACCCGAAATTAATTTTAGGTTAAAATGTGCCTATACACTAAACCTAATTTTTAAATATAATGCGGTTTTCAAAGATACTTGCGCTAATTAATGGCAAGAAAATGTCAAGGTCAATAAATAAAATTATTTTGACCTAAAAACCCTACAAATAGGCGCCCAACTCCTCTTTCTGGGAGAATGTTCTGGCAAAATATCCGACTTAAGCTTAGATTATACCTTAAAATCAACGGCCGGTATCACGATCCGCCCGAAATGAACCTACCAATCGAGAGAAAGAGTGCATCCGCATACCGAAACCAAATGGCGTCCAACCCCATCCGTAGCGCGGCCAACTTCATAATCAAACAAGTTAAGGCTGGCTAATCCCCAAAGTCCGACAAGAAGTCGTGAAATGGTCCATCCCCAACAAGCTGGGTAAGAAACACGCTATGTCTCTCGCACCAAGTCGCCTGGGCAAAGCAGAGTGATCGCTCACAACCCCAACTCCCAATAACACCAAATAGGCGCCTTAACACATCAAGTGAAGCGGAGGACTTCCAAAAACCCGATGAAACCGAGCGCCCACTCAACACCCAAATCAAGATACATGAGATACTTTGCTAAGGCCCCTGCAACAAATCAAGTCGGACCTAGGATCAAGTTATTGAAGCCCTTTTCTCTACATCTAGCACTCAGTACAAGGAAAGTTCGCTAAGACTTCTACTACCTGGGGCTTAGAACCTGTACCAAGCTTACAAGGTTCATCTAGTTTAGTACCATACTGTCAAAGCCCCTGAACTAGTCCAGCCACACGGAGACAACCTGTTGAAGCATCCCGACAAGGATACATAACCAAGTCATCACCTCAAAGAGGGTCAAGAGTCCAACCAACCCACATATCGCTTCCCTCAAAGAGGCCGTCATCTAACTGAAATTTCACATATCCTACCAAACGGAGGGGTCCAAGTCCTACCATCCAGTCCATATCTCAAGGATCGAAGTCCAGGACCAAAGATCAAGTCCATACAACCACACGGGATCAAGGCTACTCGTCCGGCACTGACCATATATAACGCCAAAGACCAAATTGCCCCGTGCCCTCGCCCAGACACATATCCAAGTCAAGACCCAAGCTCAAGCCGCCGAGTCCATATCGTTTCAAGCTTATATCAGACGCCAACATATGTAAGAGATAACTAGACCGATAGCTCTAACCCAACCATTTGATAAATTTCCCTTTGTACCATTAAGCATATCCCCTAAAATTTCTCATTATTTCGAGGAAATATAAATAATAAAATCTTTTTCGCTGAGCAAATCTGACACGCCTGTAGGACTATTCTACCTCGTCACTCCTCGACTCCAAAAGGTCAAGATGAATCCACCGTGCCCCAGCCCAACGCATTCAGCAGAGCCTTAGAAGCAACGCGGGTTACCACCGGCTGCGCGATGCGCGCCTCCATACAAAGATGGATGACATCTCCCACATGTGAAAGGGACATTGAGTACTTTGAAGGCCAGAAGCCTACTCAACTAAGGTACTCATCACCATCTAGCTACGGTTTTATACCTAGCTCCTCCATGGAAAGAAGCCAGTCCAGATATGGGTCACACGGGGACTCTGACGATTCCTACATATCTTTCATGATTATGGGAATCACCACCATAGAGGAGCAGATAGCCTCTCTAACTTAGATGGTGGAAGAAATGGCCAAGCACATGCAGCGTCAGGAAGAGTCTCTTTCTCATATGAAGGAGAAGATACTGATTTCGAAAGCACTGCATAACAAGCTAATAACCTACAAAGTTCCAAAGAAGCCACGGCATTTGGGGAACCCTAAGCAAAGACATAGCGCATTTCATAGAAACATGCAACAATGCTGAACAAGCGGAGATCGCAGGTCAAGCAGCTTCATCCACACCGAAAGGGAATGTATTTGAGTGGTATACAAAGCCGGGAACTTACTCCATTGATAGTTAGGGCACACCTAGAAAGGAAGTTCTTGAACCGCTCTTCAAGATTTAAAATGCTTAGCATGATAGAGCTAACTGCGCCAAGAAATGCCAAGAAGAACCGGGTCACTCACTACATCAATCGGGAGAGTGAGCCTCAGCCTCAAGTGCAAAGATAGACTCGTGAGTCTTCTACCATCGGGTATACGTGATTGCTATCGGATTTGAATGGACCTACAAGCATATCCTCCGCAGGCATACTACCAAAGACCTTCGAGCATCTATCCACCAGAGCATATGACATGGAGCTAACCATATAAAGAACAGTGGAAGCGGCTCCACCAAATAAACAATCAAATTTCTATAAAGCCAAGTACGAGGCGAAGAGACCGGTGGCATCCAAGATCGGTAGTGCTGACGCCCCACGCCATAACTTCCAAATCAACTAAGTTCTCTTTCAAGACTAAGAGAATAGAGGGCGGACTCAACCTTGGAGACAAGAAGAGCCTCACACTAAAAGAGATGCAAGCCAAAGAGCATCTTCGCTTTTTCGTAAGTCCCGACATCCCTGTGATTTTTCTGGAGAAACAAGCCAAAGTAAAAACTAATCGAACTAACTGAGCCCAAGTTACCTCGAGGAGCCAACAAGCACAAAAATCGTGATCACTACAAGTACTATCCCGAGGATGTCGAAAGTCTAGACATCCTAATAGAGAAGTGCTTCTGCCTTTATGAGAAGTCACGATCTCTCGTCATCGACATATTGTCGAGGAAGATAAGGTCTCCGCCAACCACATAACCCTCACCATCCTCAAGAAAGCTAAAGTCAAAGTGCCGTAAGGCTTCGAGAAGCAAGTCGAACCCTCGACGAAGCTGGGAGACCACCCAAAGTCGACACCCCACTGCAGAAGAGATGTAAGAGTCATGCAATATGTACGTGGAGGTCGAAGACATCCTGCAGGTGTAAAACAACCTCGCAGTGCCCTAAAGAATCCGTGAGTGTTCCTCAGAGTTTCACCGCCACCTTCACAAACGAAGACATGCCTCTGAAGAAGATCGTGACAACAAACTCGACGGCACCATAACGCCAGCGGATGTGAGGATCAACCAATTTCTACCTCCATACACTTAAGTTTTTGGGCATTCTGACAAAAGATCCGCAGCTATACTCGTGTCACGATACGCGTTTCAAACTAAGGAGGCCAATGTAAAGAACGGGCAAGTATCCATCCACCTAGTGATATGCGAATTCGCGCACACAACATCACGAGAAATGTGATCGACTTGCCACAATTCGTGAATGCATCGCCGGGAGCACTATGGATCCACAACAACAATGTAGTACCTTTCAACTTTGCTCCAACGCCGCGATCGCACGGACGGTGCGTAAAGGACAATCGTAGCGCACGAGAACCCGCTCACCGTCAAGAGGCACTATTTGCTGATGCCAAGTTCTATCAAAGGAAGAAGACGGACGGACCTGCACTGCGAGAATCAGACGCCTCAAAGTTAAGCTCATCCAAGCTATCACAAAGAAAGACGGCTAAGTCATCAAAGACTCGCGGGGATAACGCTACCACAGACTCAAGCAGAAAAGGTGGCATCCACAACCCTCAAAGACTTCGTGACACCGGTGCAAGGGCCGAAGATTGTGTTGGAAATCAGAGTACTTTGATTTCTATAATTATGCTCGTCATTAACGGTCAGAATAATTCATTACTGTCTTAGTTAAATGAGATTACTCAAACTAAGTGTTCAATAATAGTAATTATAAATTACTAAAATGGAACTCAGGATAATATTGGGGTTATGCGAGATTGCTAGATCTCATGCATAATAGATATAATAATCATAATGATCAATTATATTATTATATGGATAATATTATACGAGTCCGTATGTCACACACATACAATGACGCTGAAGAGCTCCATGTATCAATTAAATCGAGATTGTTAAATTGGGAGTTGATTGAAATCAACGATAATCTAATCGAGAGTTGTGCATTGATAGTGTAAAATACAAATCGGACAAAAACGAATCAATTAAATTACTATTTCAATTGACGGTTTAATAAGGAAAACTTATTAGTAACTTGTTAAGTTACTTACTCGTTTAGTAATAAGTTAGTTAACGGCTAACGAAAGAAGCTATTTATAGAACGAGTCAAGCTATTCCTACCGAAACTAAAAGAATTATATATAAGAAAAAGACAAATGAAAAACCTAAGTTTCATCATCTTTTTTCCCAAGAGAAAGCCACCACCCCTCCCTCCCTCTTCAGCATTTCGAAATAAGTTTTCACTCATTTTGTTGTCCAATCGCTGGTACGATTCTATAAATCCAATCGCGAGATTCAACCGCTGCGCTTTTAGACAACCTGAGGTATCAGTTTTTCGATGCTCATTGCTAGAATTCAAAGGAGGCTTCAGAAAGATTAAGCAGGATTTTTTCGCCACGATGTAAGTATTTCTGCCCATTACATATACGTATATATGTATTTTTATGGTAATTGCTTATGTACATTTATTCGATCATGGTTGAATTTGTTTATTTTATTATGAACAAGGTATAATTTTCCAACAATGGTATCAGCGAGCTTGTTTAAGTTGTGATATATATTTCTCGATTACATTTATATAGAATTTGTCAGATAAACATATTTTATATCATTTCATGTTTATGTTTATGTATTCTGACAATGAATGTATGTTATGAAAATTGGATCTATGAATAAATATGTATTTTATACCTTATTCAAGTTCATTATGTTTATGTTTTGATGATTTGAATTTAGATTTGTGTTTTGAATCGAAGTGTTTTTAAAACATGTTTTGATTGAAATCTAAATATTTTTATTGGATTTGAGGCGTTTAAAATGTTCAAAAACTTCGACCAATTTTATTTTGTATTCCAGAGGGGAAGAGAACCATCTCCAAAGAAATTCAGAATTTTTTGGATAGTTTAAGTGTCCCAAACAATTTTTGATTTCTGGAATATTTATTATATAATTAATTTTTGGTAAATGTTTTTTACAAAATTCAAATTGGAAAAGTTTAAGAAAATTGTGTGGAATTTCTGGTAAAAATTGTAGAATTTTTGGATATGTTTAAGGCCTTCAAATCGGTTTTTTCAAACAATTGAATTGAATCTGAAAAACTGGAATTGTTTGTGAAATGGAGGTGCGACTCAAGGCGTCTCCAGTATGCGTCCGTGGCCAAACGGGACATTCCGCCACTACTGATCTAATTTCTTTAGACGGGCGTACCGGTGGTCCGCGTATTACAAGGACTACCGGAGGCAAAGGTCGTCTGGGCCTCGCTCTTCATCAATTCTTGTTACAAAATCCTAATCCATTTTTTAAAATATTAATTTCAGTTTTTTTGTGAATTATTATCATTTTACTATTATGATAATTGTAATTATCAATTTTGATGATAATAAGTTTCATTCAATAATCTCTTTCATTATTTATCTCTTATAAATGTATTAATTTGAGGATATAATCATGATAACAATACCTAGTTAAAATATTAATAAAGTTTGTATAAAACTTGCTAGTTTTATCCTATTATATTTATAAGGAAATAATTATTGTAATAATCATTGTCTTATCAGATATATGAAATAGTTATCGTAATAACTATTGACACAAAAATATATGTTAATTAATGCATTTTAATTATATATATATATATATATATATATATATATATATATATATATATATATATATTTCATGAATTTAATTATGAGATTCAAATTTGAATTTAATTCTCCATCACATTTTAAATTATATATTTATGTGATTAATTTTATTTGTATATAATCAAAATAGAAACTATCTATATGGATTAAGTCAATTATATATTTAAAATTTTAAATTTAATTGAGAGTACTATCTCAACCTCATAATTATGTTGATTGCATATTAAGTACATTTTATTATGTATCGACGACAGTTTATTGTATATCAATGACATGTTTATTGCATACTTATCGTATTTCATAATCGGAATTCATCAGATTATTGATATTTTATGACTTTTATGAGTCATTTATTCCATACCATTTAATGTATCTTTATTAAATTATGCTATCTTTATATATATATATATATTGTAACGGGAATGGAAATGGATATATCGGATATTTACCTAGTATCAGATTTTATTTAAATACGGCATGCGAAACGCTTATTCGCCAGAAAGGACCGCTTGAGTCAGATTTATTTATTTTATTTTACCTACAAGCCTCGCGGCTGCCTTTAGCTGGTTAGTAAATAAATGTACTGCTGTGGAGGCATTGAAGATGACACTTCACGAGGACGACATTTGGCGAACTTTGGAAGTTTCCAGAAGTTGAAGAATAAAAGACTGTATTTTTGTAAAATGTTGGAATAGGATCTTATGTTAGTATTATACATGTCAAGTGTTGTGATAGGTCTATTTCATTTTAGGGTCATATCATATATCTCCTGAATGTGTTATTTGTTTTATTTTTATGATGTGCATATTACTTGATTATGTGCTATATTACATGTTAAATAATAACAAATAAAATTAATGTCACCACTAAACTTTAAGCAACGTATCAAACCAGTTTTAAAGTTGTGAAACTTATCACTTCACGCACGCATAATGGGCAGTGTACTAGTATCAAGGACGAAACATGATAACGGATCATGTCAAGGATTTCCACTAACGCCGCGGGTTTTCGTGATGATCATTCCAAACCAACGTATTGGTTTAATCGTGGCTTAACCGGTGATTTACTAACGCTGCGGGTTCGTGATACATTGTCGGGTAGCACCCCTGCGAGTGTTAGTGACCCAAGAGTCAGGTCGTGGTAGACAATTGATTAGTTAATCTACTATTACCGGATTCAAAATAAATTGCGTTGTCGGGCTGTTGATTCCAACCACAACGGATCTTGGATACCTTAATGCTTTGTGAGATCAAGTACCGGGTATAATATTTACAATTTATTTGTAATATGTTAGATGTTTTGAACCGCTCTATCTATGATTGCATATTTTCCTCTATTATGATTGGCACACTAAAATTACCTGTTTATTCACCATTAATTGGGCAAATTAAAACATGACTTTATTATGTGAAATAAGACAAGTTAAGGAGAAATCCATAAACTTGTGGTAATATAATGTTATAAATGCTAAACGCATTTTTCCCTTCTTAAGCCATTGAATATGGTTACGTGCTAATAAAAGACAAGCAATAAATACCACGATTATTCGATACTTGATTTAACTACGTGGACAAGTCGAATCAACTCAGTTCAAGTAAACAACGCCACGTGATATAATCGAGAGATAATTGATTTTTGATCTCAATTAAAGCGATGATGATATGAAGATAAAATATGTCATATTGTCTCTTAGCCACCATACAAGTCTTAAATAATTGATCTAATCTCGTTTATAACTAAATGAGAACATTATCGACGACCTCACCGTCAAGCAGATCTACATTTCAAGACATGTCATTGGTATTTAGTTTCACCAACAAGATGGACTTTGTTCATGAATTATGAAACATGTTTATGGTTTGCATAACTGCATAAGCAATATTGTTTATAATTTGCACACAACTTGTAAAGTTGAAGCGATAAAGTTTATAGCCAAGTTAACATTAAGTCTATCATTTCAACAACAGTACCGAAAGAAGGATATTTAATAACACTTGAGAAATAGAAAGAGAGAGGTTTGATAAAACCTCATATCTCAAATG
Organism: Lithospermum erythrorhizon; assembly: GCA_019722365.1. Classification (NCBI taxonomy): domain Eukaryota; kingdom Viridiplantae; phylum Streptophyta; class Magnoliopsida; order Boraginales; family Boraginaceae; genus Lithospermum; species Lithospermum erythrorhizon. Next base: position 24,982 of record JADFUC010000516.1, on the reverse strand, counting down.
ATTTGTTGTCAGGACTATCATTATGGTTAAACCGCGTTGTCTTAGATTAATCGCTGACTCAATATGATTTTTATCATCATTACGAAATAAGTATGCGAAATGGGTCGATACAAGACACAATGGGGAAGATAATTGTGCTCTACGTAATGATAGGTGACTACATTATAAAGAGCAATACGCTTAAATCATGCATGAATGGTTGAAACTTCAAACTGCTTTCTTTGAACATATACATATTTTAAATAACACTGAGCGATACTTATGGCAACGACTTTAACAAGCACCTCGAAGTTCAATCTTCAAGAAGATGAACGGAGTCAACTCTTACTAGACTTAGTGGGAGGTTCGTTAATCTTGGTTTAGTTTGTATGCTCATAAGAGTTAGTCAAGGATATAAGTCATTGAATGAGCAATTTAATTGATAAGAGTAATGGGAAGGACCATAAATAATATCAAGTTCTGAATTAAGTATCATCGACATATATAATTCAAAGAATGAGACATCATTCTAATCTTAAAGGCGTACTTGCTAACATACGTAAGTAAAGAATTGTGTTTAATGAAGTTAAAATACAATGGATGAAATCTTTTAATTTTTATACCAACGTAATTTTCATTCTACCTTAAATATGTAACTAGTCGGAAATGATATAAAGTAAAGGATCATGTGGTTTAATATAGTTGAAAACACAATGAATGAAACAAATTCACATATTGAAAGTTGGCATGAAACAAATTCACATATTGAAAGTTGTTGCACTCTATATTTTAAATTTATTCATACTCAATCGCGAGATAACTCAAGAAGTTATGTGTGATAAATAAACTTTGGAAACGCCTCGACTGCATGTGTGCTTAATGTTATGTCACCGAAGTAGACATAATTTGGGACCGGGTCAAATGTCGTAGATTATGTCATCATGTACTTAACTGGAAGGCGCCTGGTGTTTATTTCATCTACTATAGGAATTATAATTTATTGTATATATATAGTATCTTCATTATGAAGTATAAAAGAGTGAATTAAATATATGAGTTGAATGCATTCAAGTAGCGCTCCTCAGAGACACTAATCCAAAGGTTAGAACCTCCAGTTATATCAGGAATGTTGTGTGACAATTCTGATGCATTGTTAACGCCTAATGCAAGGAGACACGATAAGTTATGAATAAGGATATCTAAAGGATGAGACTTAAGGTCATCCGAGTGAAATAGAATCGAATATAAGTCGAGTATATAACTCACTTATTTACCTTTCTAGATGTTTATTCATCGTAAGTAAGAAATGTAATTCTATTAAATAAACATATAGTCATAAATGAATCAAACATTTTGTTTCGACCAAGTTGAATGTATTTATTAATTTACTATGCACATGGCTATTTATTATTTTTCCTTATTACCCACGTGTTGCAACATGTGTCAGTTGAATGATCTCAAAGAATGTTCCTCCTTGGCAATGATCGCTGATTATTTATACTTGACATTGTTGTTGGAAGTTCACATCTCAAACGAGAACAAGAAGAAAACGATTATATTACGAAAGAGATCCGCCGCAAACTCTCAGATGTAGTGATAATGGAGTTAAAATCTTCATCTTGATATTTTTCTTGAAATCGAAGGGTCAAGAAATAAGATGACCTCGAGTTTCTCAAAGGTTAAAGGAGCACAACTACACATAAATATTTTGCATATGTTTGAGTACTAAAGGAATCTTCAGACAACCTTGAAAGGTATGTTACCGAATTGGATTCTTGTACATCCATATAAGCCCACTACATATATGCGACATACGCTTATATTAGTCACGAAATATAAGCTTAAATGACATTTCCTTGTTAAGCTATAACAGTCATGAAGCTCGAGGCGACAAAATATGTGATAGATTAAATTCTATGATAGACATATTCTTTGTTGATAAGACAACTCTATTAGAGGTCCGTTCCTAAAATTAAGGACCCGTGATCGAGAGGATCGGACATAAGCATTAGATTCATCAGATGCCATGTCAAGATCATGCTGTTGTACATCACTCCACCATGACATAAATACTCCATTTCTATAATATGAATTCTGGAGTTTTACTACTAAAGGTATTTGCAATAATCTGAAATACGCTTTGTAGTAACATTAAGAGAATAAAGGTAAATTTAGTTCTTTTGGAATGGATTACCTATTGATCTTTACTCTAGATCGAATGTCGACATGTTATGGACATTGTCCCATGCGGAACACTATTAGCCAAGTAACTCATTAATGGGTTGAAGTCTAGTATACCAAGAGAAACTAAAGAAGTTGAATCAGATATAACATTGGCCTCTAACTTGTATCGTGATAATGTTATTAAAGAATATGCATTTAATAAGATGGGATGCTTAACACACTTTTTAGTTGGCAAGCCAGAACCCGGCCTCGATAGTAACTCGAGAAGGGCTAACCGCCACAAAACTGAGATAGCCGAAATACTAAACGGTTTTGTCCTTGTTACACTTAACTTGTGGGCATTTGAAGAGTAAACCGACCCGTATGGTAATGTTCACTAAAGCAAGCCATGGGCAAAAGGCTCAAAACCCATTTTTGCACATAGCTATGTGTGACTATATCAGGATAGTCTTAGCCATCGCTGATTTCATGGTTGAGAGACCGAGCAGATGGATGTAAAGTCTACTTGCAAGTAGTATTCTGGGTTATGATATGATTGTGATCATTACCCTTCCAACTTTACATGTCTTAAAAGACCTAAGAGTTTAATGCAAGCTTAAAGATTCCACGTGTGGACTTGAGCAATCATCTCGGAGTTGATATATTCTTCTGTGATTAAATCAAGGTTTGATTTCATGAGATTGAAGAAGAAACTGAACGATGCAATTTTCGGTGGGAGCAAGTTCATTTACTTTCTAGAATAAGTTGAGTAATTGATTGAACAAAGTAATTCTTGTTTACAATCTAATTGTCAACTTCATTATATGAATGCATAATTCATTCGTATAGTCATTTATTATTTCACAGTTGGTCAAAATAATAAATCTCAAGGCAAGTCTGTAGTTTCTAGAGAAAACATGTAAGCTTTCACACCCTTCAGTCTAGGAACATGGAGAAGCCATTTCCTCAGTCGATGTCGATGGCTTCTGGGCAACTAGCATTTGATTTAATTCAAAGATAGCGATTGATTTATGATCAATTTTATTGGATCATGAGAGCTTGTAAGTCTGATCAATCTTATGGGCTATCAGTTTGCATAACTGAGGAGCTGGATTGACCGCTGCAAAATCATAGAAGATATGTATATCTGTGTCCTATGATGTTTGCTTAGAACTGTTAAGTTTAACAATTCTTAGACTCGCAGATAACTATGTCAAACGTCTCTTAAGTGGGAATTATAACGCATATGTTGGGCAGACGAGGAGTATAATAATAGGTGTTGATATATTATAAGGGATTTATCCATCCTGATATACAAGGTTGATCTCAGCCTCTCAACTAGTTTTGGGACCGATTGCTTACATGGAGGCCATAAGACTGATTCAATTCAACTCCAAAGAAAGAAAGTCAATAGCGACACCTGACTAGAGATCGTGGATAAAGAATAAAGCACCGCCCATGGCAAGTGGGAGTGTTGGAAATTAGAGTATTTTGATTTCTATAATTACGCCCGTCAAGGACAATTGTAACAATTCATTTACTAGTCATAGTTAAACGAGATTACTTCAAACTAAGTATTCAACAATGAGAATTGTCAATTACTAAATGGAACTCACGATAATATGAGGGGTTATGCCAGACAAGTTAGATCCTGTTTTACAATCATATAATAATCATAATGGTCAATTATATTATTATACCAAGAATATTATTTGGGCTCATGTCACAATACATACAACGACGAGTTATATTCCATGTATGGAATTAAATTGGAGTTGTTAAATTGAGAGTTGATTGAAATCAACTATATTCTGACCAGAGTTTTACATTGATAATGCAAAATAATAATTGACAAAACCAAATCAATAAATCGCTATTTCAATTGACGGTTTAACGGCGGCTCAACTAAGAACTTGTTAGTTAGTTACTGCTTAGTAATAAGTTAGTTAACGGCTTAACGAGTTAGCTATTTATCAAACGAGTCAAGCTATTTGGCCGAAACTAAAAGGACTATATAAGGAAAAAGATGAAATGAAAAATCTAAGTTTTCATTTCATCCTTTTCCCAAGAGAAAGCCGCCGCCCCTCCTTCTCCCTCTCTAGCATTTTGAGTCAAGTTTTTGACTCATTTTGTTGTCCAATTGCTCGTACAATTCTAGCAAATCCAATCGCGAGATTCAACCGCTCTTGGTGTGGACTAACTGGAGGCATTGTCTTTTCGATGCTCATTGCTAGGAATTCAAAGGAGGCTTTAAAGCTTAAGTCGTGATCTTCCGCTATGATAGTACTGCTCCATACATATACGATATATATTTATTTTATTGTAATTCGCTTATATACATTTATTCAATCTTGGTTGCATTTTGTCTATTTTTATGAACAAGTTGGCGTAATTTTCCAACATTGAGTATGGAACGATTTAATCCTAAGCATGGCGACTTCCTAGTCAAAGTTGGCTACGATCCCAAGCACAAAAGATGCAACCACGGTAAAATCAACACCAAGTCACAGAAAAGCAAAGGACAATTTAATCGAATGAAACTCAAAAGAGTTACAACGCAACGGCTACTCTATCGAGCTCAACAAATGGATAAATGGCACCGTTCATCGGGCAGGACCTCGTACTGGGTCCGCCCGAGCCATCCGCTTTTCAGCAGCGCAGAATGGATGTCATCACACAACAACGCACTAAATACCTCGAGAGAAGAAGAAACGAGAGGCGACCCCGATATGGTTGACCCCCAAGGCGTTACCATCAATAAACAAGCATAGAGACCTCCTAAGCACGAGGAGAAACAACCCACCAACCTCCCGGATAAGAGGATAGGAGGTTAAATTACCTATAGAACTCCTGAACACGAGTATAAATTGTCTAACCCTCTCGGGTATGGGTTTTAATTACATAGAGAACTCCTAAGTATGAGTATAAACTACCCAATTACCCTCCTTGATATGAGGTTAAAAGATCAAACCCCTTGAACTACGTTTGACTTGATCTCTATGGGTACGTATGTACCGACGTACCACAAGTTCGCTTATAACCTTAAAACATACTCTATGTTGTTCTCGTGTAAGAGAGAAAGGGTTCACGCTGACACGTTGATCATATCATGGTGCATTGGAAAACCCCACCTTAGGAGTCAGGGATATGATGATCAAAGACAACGTCAATGAATAAAGCATACATACAAGGAGAAGAAAACAAGAACAATAAATAATCAAGACCAAAACTGTGTCTCAACAAAGGCGAGTCTGCTATAAATAAAGAAATCAACAAAATAAACATGGAAGTGCATAAAAGAAGTAAACTAAAAGGAGTCCCTCTATTACTACAAAGACCTCCTAAGTTCTATGCCTACCGGCCCATACCTAATTCCTCCCAACCCTTCTCGACACTTCTGTGCCGGGTTCACCGCAACTCGGGTCAAGCCCGCCTCCGCATCGGTGATCACAGACTCGAACGGGTCACCTGGCATCGCAAGTCCTCTACATATATGTCCAACTCGGTCAGCTCCTGTATCAAGTAGGCAGCCCTCTCCTCAAACTACCTCAGGCGACACGAACACTAATGGCCTCCGGCCTGCCTCGGCAACTTAGAAGATGATTCCGCTAAAGCTATCCGAAGATACAGTTCTATCATGAACCTCGTGGGGACAATGCCCTAAGCATCCCCGATACGACAGCCTCGGGGAGTATTACGATGTCAACTCCTCATCCTGATTTGACAAATCAGCCTATCAACCTGAGAGTCCGAAAAGCCATAATGCCTTTCTCCTCCGCCGAAGTGACTGATATGATCTGTCCTCTACAAGAGAACATAACTCAGCCCAAGCGACTTTCCAGCTATCTCAGAAGATGGATTTGATAAGCCGGGGTCACCAGTAAATGAGTTACAAAGCAGTGGCCTCGAACACGCCTACCTTTGTGACCATACAATCCGAAGGCTCCTCAATATCCACACCCTCAACATGAGCCTCGTCCTCCGTTGAGGGTACACCCTAAGAGCCGCAAAAGAAAGTTAAGTGGTGAATAAGAAGATAATATACCGAAGAAAGCGAAGCGAGCGGACAAAGATAACCATCATCTTAATATCCTTAGTAGACGCGACAGAGCACGGCGCCAGCATACGACAATGTGACCTCGGGTCTCCTAGTGCTACCCCACTTCGCATGCTTGGGATCTCTATCCACCGAATCATCCTCAGGAAGGGAACGCTTCTTCAAAGGCTTCGACAACAAAGGAACTGGAGGGCTCGGAAGTCTAGGCACACTCTTGCCTTTACCCGGTCCCAAAGGAGTAGATCTAATACTCTCAAAGGATAATATACCATCTAGCCAATCTGAATAACCTCTGCAATTTTCATGGATTTAGCAGCACTGAACGTTACACTCGCCCCAACCCGGTGGCAATACAGACTTCCGCACTCTCAAACCTTCGGCAAGTGACATCGTTTTGTGACCTGACTCAATCCAAGGATAATGTGATATAAAACCTAACCGCTTGGACAAACGCGGTCAGCCTCGCCGGCAAAGTGAGGGGCATCCTCTCTATATCCAAACATGTTGGTACGAAGACTCAAGAAAAAGGCCATGTCTTCCACGGAATCTAGCTAATAATATATAACCAACTGAGGAGTCGGACACGGCGCGAAAGTTAGCTCCAAGAGGAGTACGTCATCCAAGTATCGATAAGCCTCCGATAACAAAAAGAACATACATCGGTCTATACCACTATACCTCACCATGTATGGATCAGACGATGCCTCACCGGGACAAGATAAGGTTGCAGATAAGAACCTATCCACCCAAGAAGATAAGTGGAATACGGAAGAAATAGCCGGAATCATGGTGATAGACGGGCAATGCGAGCAAAGTTGGTGTGTATGTCGCAAGAACGGGAATAGCTAAAGTCACTATCTTCCCAGAAGCCATGCAGCTAGCCATCTTGAATACGCTGGGACGGATGTCAGCGTAAACATCTGTAGGAAGGACAAACGCATAAAGCCAACAACAACAAGACAAGAAGCAACAGAGTATACCTCTTTCACCAAAGAGGGAAGTGGATCCAAAAGTTTAAACACTCGGAGGCTCCTAACACTACGTGACCCATGGATAGGTCCAATGGGGTAGCGTGTGCAAAGAAGAAGGGCTACCGGGTTACTTTGGCAAATAAAGGCCCCGTGATAACCCCTAAGGCACGTGACTCAAAAACTAATCCACTACTGACAAACTGAACAACAAGAAGAAGACGCCAGAGAACGATAAGCATAGAGGAGAAAACGGCACGACTCGTGATGGGATCATTTTACCAAAAGACTAAGATAGACACTCACCGGCGGACAACCTCATCCATCAAGTAACCAGCTACTGGAAGACCACCGAGCTTATACAAATCCCATAATGAAATAGAAACCTCGCCATGAGGCAAATGTATGGTATTAAAGGGATTCGAGTCCAAAGACTCCACAAAGGCTTTCATTAGACTATCAGAATATTCATAAGTAAACAAGGAAGCACGCACTATCTCATATATGCTAGCTAATTCTAAAGTCTTCAAATTTCATTCCCCGTAACCCGAGTATACTCGAATGTACTTCAACGGCCAACAAGTATATCTTCCCACAAGACGCGGGGTAGATCTTCGGAGGTTCATCCCTTGAATGACCCCGACATCCTCGCTTACTAAGAGCTTCTGGGAGGGCAAAGAACCCCTCGCAGTAGGTGAGGCGCCAAGTAAATTAAAAAGTGTCTTCATCTTCCTCATGCTCATGAACGCGGGCGGTCAAAGTGCTCCCCCCGCCGGTTAAAACCCCATCACCCGATGCTGAACACGTAAAATTAAGAAGTCAAAAGAACACAAGACATCAAAACAGAATACAAGGACTACAACCTAACACTCTACAAGAACGGGAAAAGGGGACTACATACCCAAAAGAGGCGGACAACCCCACATCCAGAAGAGATAGGGCGCCAATCCCACTAAGAGGTCAGAAAGCCAGAATACACCAACAAAAAAGATAGCATGCGAGTTAAGGCAATGGATCAACTCTAGGAGACAGTGCCTTGTGGATGAATGCATCGCTTGCAGCCGATGTTATCACCAATAATAAACAAAAGATGTAGTTCCAATGTCCTACTAACTCAGCCTCAAACAAAGAAAAACAAGACAATGAAGGAGGCCAAGCGGACCAACTCCGCAGCATCGTGCCCAGTACGAGCCGGTACTGATTATTCGCCGGATGTTTTTTTACCGAAAGGTGGTAATTACCCGGTACTTTCGAGTAACGAATAAAAAAATTAGTCGAGTTCCACTCGGTTAACCTTCGAGCGGGTTATCGAGCCGAATTTTTGTGCTGGCGCCGGTTATCCATACTATTTAGAAATTTGAGCAATTTTTTTTGTATTTTAAGAAAGTAGTATTTTATTTTATACAATGCAATATATAATATTTTAAAAAAGTTGTATTTTATACAATATTTTAATAATTTTTTTGTATTTCAAATTAGTAATTTATTTTATAATATATAATATTTTATTTTATTTTTTATTCAGTAAAATGCCGAAAGGGTATCGGTCACTGGCTAATCTATTTCATTAAAAATTACTCGACTCCACTCGTTAACCTTTCGAAAGTGGGGTTATCGAGCCGATTTTTGAGTCGGGTAACGAGCGGTGTCGAATTACCCGATCTTACCGCACTAGTTTAGCACATGGTATAACGTGACTCAAGGTTTCGTTGAAAAATTTAAAAAAGAAAAGCACTATTTTAAGGAGAAATTTGGATATGGCTAGACGGATTACGTGATTAAACATTTTGGACGTGCAAGGTTAACTAAAACATTTTGGCTGGAACGAAATTGTTAATGCGTGGTTGGATGAAGTTTTTCTATGACCAGTTTTGACTATTGGATGGACAATGCCGCGCGTGGATTGTGCTCGATCAAGTGTTAAAACTATGTAGGGTTCGGATGTGTCACTTGCTAATGGGCCTTGATGATTATTTCCGTGTGTAGAAGATTTGATAACTATCGAAGATCTTGAGAAGATATTGCTTGTTATTCAAGTAGTTGAAGCTAAAAGGTGTTGTTTGGAGTTCGCATGACTCGTTTACTTATGGAAGGTGGCGGATCTCTATCAAACACCTTTCCATAATTGAGATCGAAACCCTAGAAGACCTACACTATATATTGGAGTCAATTTCAAGAAGTGAAGATGACCGAACATACTTTATTGCAAAGCATTGTTGCAAATTGAAGATCAAAACAGCTGCTTTATCAGAGGTCGTTTGCTTGTGTTTAGAAGAATCAGTCTTCTAAACTAATGTACGATTGTTGTAACTCTTTTGTTGTGACAATCCTTGAGAGCCTCATTGATTTTGTGTACGCCGAACGCCCGTGAGCGCCGACTGGGGTGGAGAAAAGAAGTTAGGTGGATCCTAGACTTGCACTATATCAAGGTTGCTAGTGGTGTCATGAACGCGAGCATTTGCGGCCCTACTTGTAATTACTTCAAGTTGATAGTGGAAGTTCTCCTTGGGCAAGCTGCCCCCCAGACTTAGGTTATACCGAACTGGGTTACCATTTTGTGTGTTCTTTACTTTTACGCATTTTACTTTATTGTCCCTAATCGGGAGTATCGATCAATACTGATCGAGAACCGTCGCTTGTTTTAGTAGTTCACTTTTTTAGAAATTACTACACATAGCAGGAACATTATTCATGTGAAACATATCATTCTTGACAATGATATTGATCATCTTTTGTAATCTAAAATGTTTAAATGATTTATAAAAAATAAAAGAATAAGATATTGGACAAGAAAATGTTTGCCTTATGTGAATTCATGTTGGGGCAAATGTTATACATTAAATTGGTATGTTTAATTTAATTTTAAATTTCTAATTTGTATATATAAAGAAGTTTGATAAAATAAAATCTAATTAAAATCTTGACTATAGATAATAAGTGTCTTATTCTAAAATCCTAGTTATTTTAAAGAGAAAAGCGTTTTGAGATGGCAAATTGACAAAATCAAAGTATTAATGAGCAAATTGATAAAATAAAAGTATTAGGGGATAAATTAAAAGAAGATCGATAGTTCGCCTAGGGTACAAGAATTTAAGACATTATTAATCAATCAAATTTATTTACTTAGTTTACATGTAATCTCACTTATTCATAATTAATCAATCAAATTTATTTAAAATTTATTATCAAACAATTTTGTCAAACTAATTCTGTAGACAGTGCAAATTTATTAAAAATAACTAAAATGATTAAAATATATTAATCAAATTAATTTACTAAAAAAATGCTGAGTGGCTGTGTTCTCGATCGAACCCTAAATTTAATGTAAAATTCTCGTTCGAACATGGATTTCTGAGAAAATATCTCTGAATTAAATGTTCATTAAATTTAGGATTCGGGGCTAAAAATCCCCAATTTTATTCAATTAAAAATCACCATATGGCCTAAAAATTGAAGTTCTCAAGCCGTTGTGGCTCAAAACGGGACGCCGAAAGAGCTGTTCAAAATAAAGAATCCAAGAAGTTCGGGGTCAACATAAAAATGTGTTTGACCGAGAAAAAGAATCTGGAACATTCTTTTTACATAAAAAGGCGCCCTATATCATTTCTTGGAGGCAAAGCAATTCTTCTTAAATATCTCGACGGCTCGTATCTCGCTCAAAATTCAACGGTTAAGATTATGATTCACCCGAAAATAAACCAACTAATCGTAAGCAAGTATTTAAAGTCCGTAAGCCTATAAATACCTCCCTATATTTTTTAAAATAGATAACAAATTCACATTAGAAAAATAAACAAAAAATAATTCGAAAATACAAGTTAACCATCTCCGAAATTTCTCTAAGCTTAAATCTTTTAATTCACCAAGAAACACCATTTGGTGGTCAAAAATCTCCTGTGTAGCCAAAATAGATTGAAATCAAGAATTATCAGACAACGCAATAATTCTTCAAGTTCAAGCAAAATCTATGAGAATCGACGATTTCAAGAACTAATATTCAAGCAGAAGCTAAATAACCCCTCACTATTCAAAATTCGCATTTAACACCAAAAATTTAAAGTTCGATTCATCAAGTTCCGTATATAAAGAACATACCGAACGTCAAATTCCCTATAACTGATTCCGTGCAGAAACACGGCGCTATGGCCCATGTCTAAATCGACAAGATTATCAAACAAGGTTGGAACACTCCACCTACATACCGATCATCACTACAAAGAATGCCTACTATGTCAGCCAGAGGGCTGCTTGTGAAGCGACGCCGCTTCAAAGCTTAAATCAAGTCACACCCTCATTACTCTACAAGAATGCTCTGCCAAGGCGCCGGGCCAGAGATAAGCCAAGCGACGCCGCTTCAAAGCTCACCAAATCCCAATGAGACCAAATCTCACTCAAGTCCCAACAGAGGCAAGTAGCTTACCCAAATATATTAACCACACCCTCGGGTCATATCCCTTAAATCCCGCCTCCGTATAGAAGTCCCACTTGGCAAAGATTAAAGAAACCAAGCCTCACACCGCAGAGCCTCAGAGTAAGTCCTATCAAGTCTCGAAATAGACCGGAGATCAAGTCCAAGACCCAAGATCAACTCTATACGCCCAACACGGAAACATACTGCTATGCTTCCCTGCTCTCTGACCATATCCAAGTCCGCACTAAGTCTCACCATCAAGCACTGTGACACATATCCAGCCTGCACAGTAGCTTCCTCCCAATCAAATCTAGACAAGTCAAGCTCAAATGAAGCCGAACTCATACCATATATAAATAATAAAAATTCTTCTTCCATTACAAATTCGTTTACATATATTATTCATACCATATGTGAATTGTTTGTACTATATTTTCGTATGACCATAACTAATAATTCTAGCAGCTTAGAATTCCGAATTCCAGCAACTGGCTACTGAAGCCATCACCTGCCGTTACCAAGTCAAGTTCTGTAATAAGTTGTTAAAACTCCTTGACTAAACAAAGAGGTGGATTCAAGAATACGTTGTTAAAGCTCTTGAAGATACCAATAATAGTTTTAAGGGAGTACTCAGGGGCGATCCTTCTCTAGCTAGTTAGAGATTTTGTAATTTTTTTATGTATGAATACCAAAATCAAACAAAACTGAGCTTTCAAGTATATGTATGAGTATAATGTCGTACCATTTGATTTAGACATTCATTCACAAATCACGACGACCTTCATACAAGACTTGAAAAAAGCAAGACACTAAGAAATTTGAGAAAGATAAAGAAAGTAAAAGGAAAAAGAACACTCAAGAAATCATAACGTTGAGGCTTTCTTCATACTAATCTAAGCATCATCTTTTATTATCATAAAGTGGAAGAACTCTTTTTCTCATTTTCAGTTTGATGTATTCCCATAATAATGATTTGAGAACTTTAATGCACTTGAAGAAAATGCAGAAATTTCAAATAAATAAGTACCAGGGACTTGTCACTAATCTATTGGGTTCTGCATTCCAAATAAAACTTTAATGAGACAACAGAATCAATGGCATTTTTCTTTTAAGATGTCTCTTGAAATAATTATACTCCATGCTAGCATATCTCTTTATTATTACTCATTATAAGTCCTTGTCTTTATGAGCTTTTGGGAATATGGGCAAGTTTATGGCTTTAAAGGAACAACTAGTGCATCTTCATTTTTATGTACCACGCACTAGTATGTAATTGTAGTACTATTACCTTTGTGACTTTAGGGAAGTTTACAAACTTTAAGGCAAATTACATTGGAGGGCCCAATGACTATAATTTGTCATTAGTAGGTATCCATGCTTTCAGATTGCGTACTACTCAGTATATATGAATAATATGGGGTGTAATAAGCAAGCACAAATTCAATAATAGTATGCATATATATTACAAGTAATCTACTTAAATATCTTATTTTGATGAAAACATATTAGGACATAGGAATAAATGAAAAACCATCATGGGCCGAGTTCAATTATTGAACTAGGTTAAGCCACACTAATCAATTTAATGTGGCTTTGTATGGTGATAGTTACTATATATGTTTGTTCATTTTCGAAAGATTATCAAGTTTTTATGTTTGTGATGATCGACTTGTGATTCAATTACATTTATGTATATCAATTTCAATTATATTTATGTATATCAATTAGATCTTCCAATTTTTTTAATTGCAAAAATAAAATGTGACAAATTTATATCATCAATCATATATCTGGATATAAGAAAATTGTTAATATAAGCTACAAGTATGGTGGACGTTGGAACAAAACCTCATGCTCCTACTCTCCTCCCCCTCTTCCCCAACTCTACATTTGTAATGTGTTTTATTAGTTGCACATATATATATATATATAGCATGAATTGATCGAGTTCCTGATAAATAAATCATATTAACTCCAACATGCACAAAAAAAAGTTACATATAGCCACTTTTTTTATACACTTCGACTAATAGAGGTAGGAAGGATTAATACCCCATGCCACTACCATAATTGTAATACTCTTATACTAATTTCTGAGTCTGTGATTCACTTAGCACTTAGCATTGGTCATTGAACCAAATAATACTTCGCAATTGATATGCCCTACATACATTATTGAACCTATAAAAAACTTGTGTTGCATACATAAATGGCTCTACTAGTTTCACTACTTATCCGAACTAACAACTACTCTAGGAGAGTAACATTTTTATATGGTTCTATGATTATTAATAATCCTTTTTCCAATTTCATAGGGAAATTTTCCGTAGTAAATGTTGGATATAGTGTTTGTGAATGCAAAATTTGCAACTTATTTGTGTAAAAAGAAGAAACCATTGCTTTGAAAAAATCGAGTTATCTCTACATCGAGGAGCAGTGTGGGAGAGTTTCACTTTATAGGTGCGCTCCTTTAATAGCCTTTAGTAATGCGGATTGACTACTTATGCAAAAACGCTTTACGCATACCGCTGGGTCGCAACCGAAAAAATGAGCTCGAAAATTATGAATCTGCGCGTGTGCACGAAGACGCTCCGGTGCGGCGGGTTTCGCGGTAAGCTAATCTTTTAAGCTCCGGCCTAGTTCGCTTTGCATTGCTCGCCGCCCTACACCGTCAAAGAGGCCTAACACGCTTAAGGAAAGCTACGGACATGACCCGATCTCTGCCAAGCTATTGTAATCATTTCATTTACTGTATTTCGCTTTTCTTGTAATCGCTTCATTGCATTATTTTATTTCATTATACTCTATGAATACTTGGTTGTTCTTGGAGCAAGTAGTTTATATTTTCGGTTGTAAATGTTAATATTCGAAACCTACAAGGAATTTAATGTAAATATTTGTGGACTTTGTATTTTCCTAGGAGATATCAGCATCAGAGTAGACTAGTGCAATATAATTGAACTGATCCATTATGACATGTCTACCCAGAAGTAGACGTTGAGGACTTGGGAGTAAAAATACAAAACAAACGTCACTTCCCATCAAGTTTACTCCACTTACGAATTAAAATATGGTTAATACATGTATAGTACAAATTAAAGATGGTTTCTGAATTATTTCTTGGTGGGGTCTATATATGTATTGTTTACCTCTCATGAAAGATGAGACATCAAATCCAAACCATGAAGGGTATTTAAGTAAATACCCCCACCACAATAATAAACTTATGGGGTCCTGAATTATTGTGTCACAATAATTTATTAGTAGGCCAACAAACTTATAGAAGAAGGTGTCTCAATTTAGGTGTATTGGATATCTTTCTGATTGGAGAAAGTGCTTCACATTTCCACTAGCGTTTAGAAAGCTACAAAGCATATCGGATTTGCCGATTTGTTGACAATATATATTCCTAATCACTCGGTATATTCTTTATCACCATGAAACTTTAAACCTTCAAAACTTAAAGTGACCTACCTAGCTTGCTATGATGTGCACGATTTGCACTAGTAGATCATATTATGTTAAATTTGGAGCTTTGTATTATGATATATATGGTCTAACAGGGGAGGGGATGTAGATATGCATTATAAGAAAGAAGCAATAAATCCAATAATTGAATCATTATTAGGGAGTTTCACAGTCCGGCTATATGGGTCGTTTCTTTCATTGTGGTCTCAAATTTGACCGGATCCTCTAATATTTTATATATATCATGCGAATTTATAAGAAGTTATGTCGTGAATCGATCAAATGGCGCGCAAAAAGCAAATGTGGCGAAAGTTGGTAGTATTTTTTATAGCGATTCTCTTCTTATTTGTACTATAATTGATGCTTATTTTCAATTCAAGGTTTTTTAAATTCAAAACAAGGCACCCTCTTATTTAAATAAAATTATTTTCATGATTTGGAACCGGACCCCATTTGAAACGAGACGGCCCTAAATAAAATTAGGCAAACAACTTTAAAAAATGCATCTATGTGTTTTAGTTGATCCATTAACACTGTTATACACATTTTATGATCGATAAAATAATAGATTGGTTACTTTTACCTTTATTTTTATTTTTTACACTTTTAATTACTACTAATAAAATGTACCCGCGGCCAGGCGCATGCCCGGTAACGTACATGGCCCTCACTTCAAAAGGGGTCCACCTTAAAAAAAATATTTACTCCTTTTTTTTTAATTATCGTTTTAGCATAATAAATTAAATTTTTACATTTTCAAGGCACTTTTTGATTATGTTTTATTTTTAAATTATCAAACAACCAATATATAGTTCCAATTAATTATCATTTTATATTTTCAATGTATTTTTTTACTATTTTTTCTTAATTTACGCGCAAATAAATTTAAAACAACAATTAAAACAAACGATGGAGTGTAAAAGGAAGACAAAGTGTTTTTTGCAACATTTTCAATGAACGCCGAAATAATTTATTAAATGAAACTAATTTGTATATTTTATGTTTATTTAATTTCTTTATTACAAAAAATATATTATTTAGTTTTTAATAAAAAGAATTCACATATTATATCTAAAAGACAGGATTCCCATTTTTATGAGAGGACTCTGAGTTTTGCACAATGCTTTATTTAGCAATTTGATTAAAGTTATGACAAACCGTCGTTCATCCATGAATGAAACACCAACTAGAGACGACAAACATCGATTTCAAATTAACATACAAGTCGCTTGAAAAATAGAATCATAATCCACAATTTCTCTAATATACCATCATCGATCAATTTTTCTTGACTCAAGCCTCTAAGGGAAACGTAATGAAACTTATGCTTAGCTAATTATTGATGAAGAACTTCCCCTGTAATAACCAACTGAACAATATTGAATAACAAACCTACCTTATTTATTACTCCATACAGTATTATACATCATCCTAGTTGCTCGTCTATATCTTTAAACTGTGCCTAATGTCTCGTAACCAATCTCTATCAATCCCCTCCATATATATACTGCATAAATTTAATAGTTTATTGCACAACTATTTCTATATGATACTCTCTCTATCATAGATTAATATAGAATTATTTTGTTCAACGTATAATTTAATATTTTGCAGCCCATTGTTCTAGTCTATGTTTTAAGGAACATAGGAACTTCGCCTAGGCGGTGTTTTAAATAGATTTATTTTGCTCGTCCACAATTTTTTTTCTTTGTGGAGCTTTCACTTCTAATAGTAAATGCAAACGATATAGACGTTATCATGAGAGAATCCATCAAAGTTGACCTATCACCTAATTGATTCATACTTCTACTTACTATATTTTATGACTATTTTTGTTAATCTAATAAGTGAATTGAAATAGCACCAGTAAGAGCATTTGCACCGGTTTATCCAATTTTTTTTCCTAAAATTAACTTCTCATATCACTTTTTCAAATTTAACCATTTGTAGATAGTGAAAATTTAATTAATTTAACTTAATAAAATTCAATTTTATGAATTTGTTAATTTAATTAATTCACAACCGAACACACGATGACACGTGTGATTAGCGTTCACCCAAGCTTCGAATTAAATTCAAGTCAGGAGAAAATAATAGGATTTCCGGGATTCAAGCACCTGAAATTAATTTTAGGTTAAAGTTAGGGGTTTTATATTAATTAAACCTAACTTTAAACCTACAATAGGATTTCCGAAAGATATGAGGCTTGAATTAATGAAGCAAGGAAATATCGGGGTCAATAAATAAACTGATTTTGACCTAAACAACCTACAAAGTAGGCGCCCAACTGCTAAGTCATGCAAAATTTCCGACGGTCCATATTATGCCTTAAATCAACCGTCAAATCATAATTCACCCGAATATGTATCAAGCAATCGGCAAAGCTCAAAGCCTATAATACCCCCTCCCTCCCTATATTTCAAGAGGAGGAGGGAAATCAATAAACAAAGCGTGTGGCGCAGAAAAAGCCAATACAACAAGAAAGGCATTCAAGCACTGAAACCCTAGAGGAGCTCGAAAGGCTCCATCCAATACCAAATCAAGTTGAAGAAAATACGCTAAAGCTCCCCGAACCAACTGCTCGAGGCAGATCAAGTCAGCCGAAGCCCATACTCCATACCCTCATAAGCATCCAACACATTAAAAGGAGTGCGACTCAACCATCCCAAAAAGCCGCATTTAGAGCCGAGTTGCCCATCCAAGACCCAAATCAAGCTGCAGGAGATAGGCTACTAAGGCCCCTACAACAAATCAAACGGGTAGAATAAGTCAGTCAAGCTCGCTCTACATTCAAAGATCATGCTAAGGCCCTTGTCACGAGGGAACTCCAGCCCTAAGCTACACAGCTCATCAAGTCTGCAGATTACCAATAAGGCTCCTAAAATAGTCTAACCCATACGGGAGATGCAAGCTGTTGAAGCATCCACGAGGACACATATATCGAAATCAACGAATCGATTCCATTTATTACGCTGCGACAATCGTATCAATTCATTTACCGTCAAGTTAAACGTAACTTAGTGTTCAACTTAGTAATTGTATTTTACTAGCATATTCTCATGATAATTTAAGGGTTATGAGTTTATCATAGATCTTACTTATTAATCGCTATAATAATAGTAATTTGTCAATTATTATTATTATACAACTACTATTATCCAGCTTCAAGGTCACATATTAAATAAGTTGAAGTTATATTTCACGATGAAATTAAATAGAATCAGATAATTGAGAAATGTATTTCATCATAAGTGGTCTCTACATCTCATGTAGAATATCGACAACAAATAGAACTAAATAGTTATTTAATTGGTTCGCATTTAGTATTTAACAATAACTTGAAAGATTATTGATATCGACTCATTACTATTTAATTAAGCTAATTAAATAGTTCAATCTTATTAGCAACCTGTCATATCTTAACGAACTAATGTATTAACGAGTCAAGCTAATACTTAATCTGGAAGTCGCTCCGCTTGTTTCAATCCCAAATTTATACAAACTTTAGGTTTTCATGACATAAGTTTTGAAAATCTTTTCATCAAAAACCCTAAAGTAGCCAATTCCCTACTCAAGCCTAAATTCTCCAAGATTTTTCTTGGGTTTTGGTTTTGTTCATCCTCATTATCAGCATAAATCGGTTCTTGATTCAACTCCTCTTCCCGGTGCTACATACCAACTGTAGATATCATACGATTGATAATAAGAACAAGGAGCTGAAGCGGAAGTCAAGTTCACGTTGTGAATTTGAAGCTGCGGAACTTTAGTGGAATTTACTCCACTGCAATGTAAGTACTGCTTATTCATATATCAGAATATACGCTTTTGTTTAATAACGAGTATGACTTTAAGATCCCTGGAATTATGGATTTGTATTTATACCATATAACCATAGTAATTTCCATCCGCCGCAATGTAAGTTGCTTTACATTATTTAGTTTTATGCTTGTTTTGTTTTTTTTATCAATTTTTTATTTGATTAATTCTTGTTCATATATTTAATTGATAAATATATGATGAGAATAAATCACCATGTTCTTGATTATTGATTTACACATGTGTTACAAGTTTATGATGATGTATTATCATATTTTGTTAACATGGATTTTGTTTCATAAATTAAAAGGACGATTTAATTGGTTTTGTTTCAAAACAGTTTTGTAAAACGTGTTTGGGGCATGTAAAATTTTTGTAAAATTACAAACTAATTTTTTCTGGAACCCAGATAGCACGTAGAAGATCTCCATTAAATTTCATAATTTTTGGATTTTTCTAAGTGCCTCAAAATAATTTTGAGATTTCTGACTGTTTAATTAATAATTAAATATGAAAATTTATTGTAATGAACTAATTGTGTGATTTGTTCAAGAAAATTATGAAATTTAACTTGTTCGAATTTCATAAATTTTGAAAAATTTTAAAGCCTCCAAAATGATTTTACAAACAAATTAAATTAAATCTGAAAAACCGAAAGCAATACGGCATTATTACCATAAATCGAAGTCGATCGACTTCCGGCGACCCTAATGGGCCCGTGTCGGGATCGGGGCTATTTTGGTAGACTAAAATGACGGCCGGATAATTGATAACGCCGGTGCCGCATGGTCGACTGGTGAAGTAGTCGCCTGCTCGAGCCCATTATGACGGTGCCCTAATTTTAAAAACCCTAATTTCGACTTATTTATTCCTTATTTCATTTCCTAAAATTATGGGACTAGTTATATTTCGGTTTTTATTACTATTTGTCATTTAATCACCTAATTAATCAGAATTAATTACGCGATGACAATTAATTAATTTCTTTATATTATATCTTTTTAAATTAATTTAAACCGATATAACAATTATGGTAAATAATTTCACTACTTAATGTATTTTAGAATATATTTGTGATAAATATTTTCTATAATGTATATGGTTAATAATTATCGTAATAATTATTAATTGGCATGCTAGCATTTATAATTGAGTTTATATTAATTAATTTTAATATGTGTAATTACATGGATTAATTAATTTGATAATTACAACATGCATTTTCCAATGCCATTTAAAATATTTATTAAGTTCATTTATATGATTTAATAAAGTGCCTATATTTTGTAACGGTGATTGAAATCTGAGTATATGTATATGGCCCATTTATTTATTTTTGGTCTCATGAATCGCATTATCAGAATGACCTTTCGAGTCATATTTTTTGTATTTATTTATTTATTGTTTTACCCACAAGCTTGCGTTTGCCTAAGATTGGTTAGTATATAAATATTGTAACAAAGGAAGATATCAAGATCATTTCACGCGCGGTAATTTCGTGACTCGATGGATCCGTATACAAAGATACAAGAATTAGGACTTATGTTAGTATTCGATAAATACTTGTAATAGGTTCTAGCTACCATATCGTATATCTTCTTGAATGTGCATTACTTGTTTTATTTTTCATGTTGCAATGTATTGCTTGATTATGTGCTAGCATTTACGAGTAAATACCTAAAACAAAGTAATAATAACTCACCAATTAAAATTTAAGCAAAGTATCAAGCCAATTTTAAAGTCATAAGAATCAATTAAAGCACCATGATGGCGGTGTTACAATGTGTTGCATTTGATATGACAATGGATCATGTTGAAGTGATTTCACTAACGCTGCTGGCTTTCGCATGATCAATCCAAGTAACACTTTGGTTTAATTGGTACGCTTAACCGTTTTCTGGAGATACAATGTTAGGTAGCATCTTCGTAAGAGATGCTAGGTGACACAAGAGCATGTATTTCTTATTACACCGGCTGACAACCTACTATTATAACTGGATTCAAACGAGTAAATAAGGCTGCTGAATTTAAGTGCACAGTCTCGATACTAATATATTTCGTGGAGATTCGAAGATTAGTATTTACTTTTACAATTTATTGTAAGTGTTTTAGCGTGATAGTTTACTCTAGTCTCAAGTATTTTATTTACTTATTCTTGTAGAATTAATATGACTACCACTATTGCTACCCCTAGAACTCGCTTTCCAAATTACATTAACTCACTGCTGTAATGACGGTGGGCAAATTTTGAGGGACGTGGTCTCGCGAGTCAAGGTTGTCTTCTAGTTGCACGGGATTGAATACGTCTTGTATAAAGAAATTCCTATAAGACCTTCTGGGGACACTGATGTGTACGCCTGGAAGAAATATGAGTTGCATAAGAAGGACTCTCTAAATGCAAAGTGTCTTATGCTTACTCGGATTTAAGTTCTTAAGTTTCTGTGCTCAGATGATGCAGTATCACGTATATGACATTTATCGGCTCTTGAGTGAATCCCCAAGGAGCGTGCGTAATATGAGAAATACGTAAACTTTTCGTGCTCATTGACTACAGTCAAACACGGCAGCCTGATTATGCAAGATTGAGGCGAATGATCCGCCAGCCGGGTGCGTATCCTTCGACGCAGATAAGTTCTCTAAGTCGAGTTCTTTATCACCATGAGATCTGCTTTAGTCGATATGTCTAGGTACATCAAAGGCTATAGCAGGTACAAGGTCGATCAAGCCCTCGCCGAGATTCATAAACAAATAACCATTGTTGATGCTAATGAATTTTTGGATATGAACAAGAGGCCTTCCATTTACCTGCCGTTGCCACTCGGGCCGTAAACGCCGCAGACGTAAAAGGCGCGGTGTTCCTCGGCAGATGACATCCGCCAATCGTTGCAAAACTCAAGGGTCAACAAAGCTGCCCGTAGGGAAATTCAATCTGAGATAGGAAAATTTGTGGTTAATAAACACCAAGCCTAAAAGTCATTGGTATGTTATCAAGCTCAGACAACTTCTAATTCTATTCAGGCGCTAGACACCGGGTTGTGGTTCTTATATTTGTCGTAATATGCAGGAACTCAAGTCAAGTAGAAGACTCGAAAGAGGGGAAATGGATCAAGGCAAGGGAAATGGCGTTTAAGGTCAACCCGGCCCTCATAGTAGGATCCATTAGTTTAAATTTTCCTACCTGCCTCGCTTTTGAACTTATCTCCGATTTACTATGTACCTGCAATTTGTAGGAATGTTATTTCTGTTTCTGTTCTGAATAATGATGGTTTTTCATTTTTAATAGATCCCGGTGAATTTAGGATCACCAGGAATGGGGTAGTGTTTGGTACCGCCTCCCTTCAAAAATGGTCTATAATGCTTTAGACACGTAATAAGGAGTCATATAACATAAAATTAAAACGGTCAGTTTCCAACGACTTAAACCAAACATACCTACGGCATTGCGCATCAGGTCACATTAACGAGAACCGTATCAAGAAACTTCACTCCTGGAATACTTGAAGGTTTCGATTATGAATCATACGATAAGCGCGAAGTCTCGCCTTCCGGCAAAATGACCAAAAATGCCTTTCACCGCTTGAAATGAAAGGGCAAGTGATTTATTGGGGATCATACACACCGATGTATGTGGCCAATGAACACATCTGCAAAGAGGGAGGTTATAACCACATTTTCCATTACATTAATCGATGATTACAAGAGATACGGTTTTATGTATCTCGATGAGACACAAACACGAGTCCTTTCGAGAATCCAGGAGTTCCAAATGAAGTACAAACCACCGAATAAGACAATAAAATTCTCCGTCCGATAGGTGGAGAATATTTGAGTCACGAGTTCAATACTCATCTTAGAGAGTGTGGTATTGTTTCACAACTCACTTCCAAAGAGGGAACGCCACAAAGATAACGGCGTGTCCGAAGCGAGCAAATCGAACCCTTCTGGAGACACGGTTCGATATATGACGAGTATCCCATCTACCGCTAATTTCGGGGATATGCACTTCAAGCGGCACTTACCTTAAAATGCATGTCCAACCAAGTCGCCAGATAAAACTCCCCATGAATCAAGGGTTCGGGGAAGATTCCTAAGTTGGATTTTCTAAAGATTTGGGGTCATAAGCTTATCTTAAGAGATTAACAAAAAGATAAACTTGTGCCCAAATCGATAAATGCTATTTCATAGATATCCAAGGAAATAGCTTGCTACTACTTCTACTTGAAGCTGTGAGAATAAAATCTTCATTGTTAGAATGTGAGTATTCCTCGAAAAGAATATTTGTCCGTAACGACTAAGTAACGGTGTTCATATTGATTAAGCTCAAGCCGATTTAAGTCAATGTCCATGCATCTAATGTAGAGGCATCCGACACACCACAAGGAATTGAACCTTCTCTCATAGAAGACCCAGCTTCTGGATCCACGTGAAACCGTGGAAGAACCAACCCTTAGAGATCCAACAAGGAATGCTAATGCAACTGTAGCGCTGGTACGCGAAGCTTTTCATCATTGAAAGCGACGAGCCCACTTCTTACAAAGAAGCAAATTTAATAGCAAGGATTTTGATTGTAAATGGCAAATAGCCATGCAATCCGGGAGATGGATTCTATGTACCAAAAACGAGGTTTGGGTCCTTGTTGATTTACCAAACGGGCTCGCCCTATCGAATGTAAATGGATATTTAAACTGTAGCTTAAAGGTTCAAACAAAGTTCACGGAGTGGACTATGACGAAACTTACGCCAAAGGCTATGCTTAAATCCATCCGATAATCTTAGCTATCGCCGCATTTCATGACTATGAAATATGGCAAATGGATGTGTTAATCGCTTCCCGAATGGAAATTTAGAGGAAGATAAAGGCATACGGTACAACTCCAGGCTTTACATGTCCTAAAGGACCTAAGAAGGTATGCAAGTTGCAAAAGTCCATTTATGGTCTTAAGTAGGCATCCCACAATTGGAATCTACGTTTTGATGAATCAATCAAAGAGTTTGGTTTCATCAAGAACGTAAGAAGAATCTGTATACAAGCAGTAAAATGGGAGTTACGATCATTCCTAGTCCCGTATGTCGATGATACAATTTATCATTGAAATAACGAGTTACTAAACTCGCCAAGGATTGGTCAGGCAAATGTTTCTCAACGTATGACTTAGGCGAAGCACAATATATACTTGGAATAAAATCCACCGAGATCGGTACCTGTGAGGTCGATTGGACTTTGTCGATACTTCCTACGTGAATAAGGCAATCGCAGCGTTCAACATGCAATTCCAAGAGCCGGTAATCTCCCCATGAGACATGTGGAGTTCAACTCACAGTACATGTTGTCCTGTTAGCACTACTAGTGCCGAGATGAACGGTGAATTTAAGGACATTCCTTACGCTCGCCATAGGATCCATCACGTATGCTACGCTGCACTAGACCCCGATGTGTCTTATGCACTAAGTGTAACCAAGTAGATACTGCCAATCCGTGAAAGCCAATTTGACAGGTGTCAAGCGCATCTTCAAAGATTCGGTAAAAACTAAAGATGCTTTCTTGGTATACGGTGGAAACGAAGAGTTATCGCCGGGGACAGGTACACCGATGCCGCCAAACCTACGTAGACGACTATCGCTCCTACCGTATGTATTTTGTCTCAACGGTGGAAAAGATTCGGAGAAGTTCCAAATGCAGTAATCGTTGCCGATTCTACCACAAAGACCGAGTATCGCAAATGGCCTCAAGCCGCTTAAAATAGCTATGTTGATAAAGAAGTTCGCACCGAACTGTACGGGTACCTAGCATCAAGACCAAATAATTGTTGCGGACAATACAGGCAATAGCTCAAGCTAAGGAAGTCTTGTTATCATCACAAATCCAAGCACGCATCGTAAAGTATCACCGACAGAGATATGCTTCGACAGAGGCGATGTCAAAGTATGTAAAGTGTAAACAGAAAATAATCTAAATTTAATTCTTTACTAAACCACTAAGTCGACAAAGCATGACGAGCATGCAATGAACATAGATTTTGTGACGTATGCCTAAGTGGTGCGGATTATGGGAGTCAAGATGTATCTATCAGGTTACGTGGAACAAATAAGCAATACGTAACTGAACGAAGCAATACCGAG